>CM076415.1:9661545-9816389 GCA_038363315.1 Mugilogobius chulae | reverse complement strand
AGGGTCGCTATGGATGCTTGGCGCCCGCGAGTAAAAGCGACAAAAAAAACGTGCCTTGGCTTCGTTTTGGACAGGTGAGTGGCCGGCTCGGTTTGGCTTGCTTGGACTGGTGCGTAACGAAGCTGTGTTCTCGCTCGCTGTTTTCTGAATGAGCACGAGCGCTGCAGTGTGCCGTGCGTAAAAGCGCGTGTTCTACGACGTACCTGCACCGCTGGAAAAGTGCAATAACGCAATCTTTTTGAGAATACGGAAGATAGATTGAGCATTTTACCTTGAGAGATGCGTAAGGGCAGTGACTATGCTTGTTTGTTTGAAGAGAGAATGAATGCACATGGATGTTAAGCATTACGAACGAGCACAAAACGAAAATAGTACCATCGTACGGTGAATTTGCGGAGAAAGCAATTCAAAGTGAAACAGCTACAGTCATATTGTGTTAGTAAAACTTTGGTTGCATGTCTGTTGAATCCTGTGGATGCTTCTGACAATTATTTTACGTTGTGTGTTTTGTGCTACAGTGAATTGTAAATAAGGTTTACGAAACAACAAATATGTTGATTTCTCATATTGATCAAACCATTTATGGCTAATATGTCGACCAAATTAATTCGTCAAGCTTAAATTTGAATCTAGGTTTCTATTTTTGGTGACAACTTTATGTGCAAATTTTGACATTTTGTAGATATTAATGTATTTTTTCACTACGTTCTTTCAACTCCAGCCTTGCCTGAGAAAAATAAATTCAAAACGTAAAGGAAAGACATAAAAGCTGTTTGCATTGATCATGTCTGTTTTCATTATTTGTTAAATCAGTGAAAGCAGAGCAACAGGAGAAGGTGCGTTTAGATTGGAGCTGTCCGTCCTGTGGTGCTGAACATTTGGAGATTTTTTTGTCTGTTCTATTTGGAGCTGTTCATCCTGGTGGTGCTAAAAGTGTAAAGACAGACGTGTGTTCTGAGAGGAGCTGTTCATCCTGATGGTGCTGAAAGTGTTGAGACAGACGTGTGTTCTGATCGGAGCTGTTCATCTGGTGGTGCTGCATGTGTGGAGATAAACGTGTGTTCTGATTGGAGCTGTTCGTCCTGGTGGTGCTGAAAGTGTAGAGACAAACGTGTGTTCTGATTGGAGCTGTTCGTCCTGGTGGTGCTGCATGTGTGGAGACCAGCATAGGTACTCTGGAGCTGACCGCCCTGGTGTTTGTTTGTTTATTTATTTGGATCCCATTAGTCTTACAGTAGTAAAGACTATTCTTCCTGGGGTCCAAGGAAGTCATGTAGACCATAAGCCTTTTCCAGACCAGTGGTTTTACTGAAGTCTGTCGTCTTCAGCAGAGTTTCATCAGGACAGCTCACATAGCCTTGCATACATGGTGTTGTGATTTGTAATGTAGTGCATCAAATAGCCACTTGATACAAATGTTTTTTGGGAATAAGTAAATACTAGATCAGACATGGCCAAAATTCTGTTGGTGTTGGAAGTCTTTTGTAAACCATGACTTTTTTCTAAGCAGTTCTTGTTAGCGAATATGCACTACTATGTTGAATAAAAAAAAAAAAAAAAAAGAATCCTCATTATCATGAAATAAAAGCATGGGGGAAAAAAAAGCATTTTATCCATGCTGACCATGTTTACTTGTAATGTATTTTGCTTTGCCCTTTTGCAAAGTTTCAAGTTCGGAGGAGTCTTTTTATGAATTACTGGATTACCACTACAGCTGCTCATGTTCAGTTCACATGTGTGATATTTTCCTAACCTAAAAAGACACTTGTTGGCCAGTTTTACCACTCATTTACAAAGTCAATGTAGACTACACATACTGTATAAATATACCATAGTCGGTTACTTCTTTCACTGCCAGTCCTATTCTGGCTTTGACCCTCTTCCCTGCCAGGGCTTTTGATAATTTGAAGCAATATTCACAGCTCCGCATATCTAGCTCCCCAAAAAACTCTGTGCAACTGGAATCATGAGATGTTGTAGCCTACATCAAATGAGAACTACAAATGTCTACTTTATTTAAAAATAGAATTGTTCTTCTACATTGTTCCTTTTTATAAACATTTGAAATTCCTTGTTTTCAGTAAATTTCAGTGTTTTCTGGTCATGGGACTTCTTCTGGCTCTTTGTGCTCATACTACACGTCCCTGTGGTAGTGTCCTATGAAACTGCATCATGTTTTTGGCAACATCACGCCTATAATAAAAGAACTATGACAGAAAATATTCATCACTGGCAGGTTACGGTTGGCCGCGCAGTGACAAATATTTTCATCATTGGCAGGGAAAGAGTTAATATAGTGAAGAGATGTTTTATGAGATTTATTTCAGAAGTTAAGATTTGTAGTGCCAGAAATAGCATGCTTCATTTCAGCCTGTTTTTTTCATTTCTTCAAGTCACGGAGACATTGTGAAGTTCGAATTAAGTTTTGACATTCATGACTTTTTTAAATACACGAGGATTAGTAGAAAAAGGGAAGAGGAACCGGTTTGGAAAAGGTCTATCGTTTGTATTCTAACGGAGCTGTCCTATTACGGTGGTGCTGAAAGTGTGCAGACTGTCACTACTGTTTGTAAACGTCAGTGAGCTGTTCATCCTGGTGGTGCTGAAAGTGTGCAGACTCACCACTGTTCTGACTGTCCATCACCGCGGTCTGGATGTTGTAAACCGTCGGTGGAGCTGTTCATCCTGGTGGTGCTGAAAGTGTGTAGACCGTCACTACTGTCCTTAGTGGAGCTGTTCTTCCTAATGGTTCTGAAAGTTTGAAATCATTACTTGTGTTCAGAGTAGAGCGGTCCATGTTTGCGGCTCTGAAAGCTTGCTGATATCATTTGTTGTGTGATTGTTGTGATGGCATCCATGGTGAGGTACCTGAATGCCAGCCCTGTTCTTGCTTTGACTTGACCTTTCTTCCATGCTAGGTCTTTTTGCAATTTGAAACAATATTCACAGCTCCACAAAACACTTAGGGCCTGATTTATCAAGCCAGGTGCTAAATTGCGGGTGCAAAAATAAAACAAATCATGTTATTTAGGAGCATTTTACACAAACTTTAATATTGGAAGATGGCATACAACAAACTAAACAAACAGATATGAACTAACCCGGTGTTGATAAATCTGGCACTTAGTTGCAACTGATAATACTAACTAATACTTTTTTAACACTTTTTTATCGTGTTACAGCAAAACTATTTTAACAGCAATAATTTTTTTATGCAAATTAATCGCACGTTTATTTTTCCATTGAAGCACTCCAATGACGCGAGGTTCATAGAAAAAAAAAAACAGTGCACAGGCAGAAAGAGGCCAGACAAGGCTCTGCTGGCTCACTTTTGTAGACTTTGGTGACGTTTTCACTCAGTCACACCACTGTCTGAGCGGAGATGTGTTTGTTTACCTCGGCTTGTCCGTGTCACGTCCGTGTGCCGCTCGATCAGCTGATGAGGAGGAGGCTGATCCTCGACTCTCGGTTCGTGTTTCCATCTTCCGTGTCTCGCTAAAGTAACGGTCCGTGGTCACTAAATGTGATGTTTGCCTACTCAGGTTGTTGAAACGATCCAGTATCCAGAATAGTCTTTCAAAACTCCAGCAAAACATTCGAAGTTCTACTTTTGGCTCTGCTAGTTACGGTAAAGCTTTGCCAGTTCTCACTAACGCTTCTTTTGAATCCAACACAATAAAAGCCTCATAATCTCCAGCAGCAGAAAGAGCTTTATTAAAAAAAAAAAAAAAAAATTAGACAAGATATTTTGTCTGTAATCTGTTTGAAAAGAAAGTTGGCCTCCAGAATCAACTAATCACTTAAACAGAGCTAATTGTTTTACTTAAAAGATTCAAATTAGGATAACATTTATTTTGAATTTCAAAGGGAAAACACACAATGTTTACAAAGCATGTCTTTCCTGATCTAAACCTTACAACATCTCGATCTAAACCTTATCCCAGCGTTGTTGTCCTTGTTCCCGTCCAAAGTGTCTCTCTTAGCTGTCCTCCAAAAGTGAATCCTTTTAGCATCATCGTTGACTGGTCCTCCAGTCTTTGGTTCACGCCATTTTTGATTGTCGCTGTCTCCACTCCATCCACTGAATTATCAAATCTCGGAGACCAGTCTCAAGTTAGTTACTTTTCCTATAGCAAGATCAGCTCTGTGACTGTTAACCCCTTGACGCCCGAATTATTTTCTGAAAAAAAAAAAAAAATTTGAATGGTTATTTTTACTTCAGTTAGGCCCCAAAACAAGGATCAGTTGAAATTTTTTCAATAGCACTAAAATAAAAAAGTTTTGGGTACGTGCCAAAAAGGCACACTGGGCCACAGAGAACACAAGGAACACAAATTACCCATATTTGCAACTAAGTCACAGAAAAACACATTTTTCCAACTTGTATTCTCAATATATTTTATTAATGTGTCAATTTGATGCAAACAAAGCTTTTTCAATAGTCATGGTCCAATTTTCATAATTAGGTTTCCAGGACAGACCTAAAATATGCCTAAAATTGTGAATACAATAGGGCAACTCTACCACTACCTGGGCTAAGACACTTTATTGAGCAAATTTATTCATGGAAACATATTGTGAAAGTTAAAATTAAATAAAATACCCTAGAAAAAAAATATATACACATATATAACATGGTATATAATTGCATAGTGCTGTGTATATAATATATATGCTATATAGAGCATATATTGGCACTATTTGTTTGTCAGCAAACAAAATAGTATTATTTGAGATACAATGTTATGTGGAAAGAAGCTCATCTGTCAATACAATTATTTTGAAAAACTAATCAATGTTGTTGGTGACCTATTGGCTCGTGTCTTGTGCAATTACAACTACTGGTATACAGCATACACTGCACCACTGCTCTCTAAGCCTGGGTAAATCAAAAAAACACTCATGTGCAACATAGTGCCAACTAAATACTGCCATTTTGGAGACAGTTTAGGATGGTTCAAGTTACTTTGTTGACAATTCACAAAGATTCATCATCAAAAATGTCTCTATAATAGTGATTGCACAGTCTGATTGTTTGAATAAGGAAGCACACCTCATCTTCTCTTATAGATTTGGAGTTTTTGACTGTATTCAGTGTCACATCTTTGTTCTACTGTAATTAACGCCTTCCTCATGATAATGACAGGTGAAAAACGCCTTCCTCACTAAACTGTCAGGTGCAGAGAGCTGTCCTCACTGTGACCTCAGGTGCAGCGTGTCCTCCTCACTGTAACAACAGGTCCAGATCGTCCTCCTCATTGTAATGTCAGGTGCAGCGTGTCCTCCTCATTGTAAGTCAGGTGCAGACCATCCTCCTCATTGTAATGTCAGGTGCAGCATGTCCTCCTCACTGTAACGTCAGGTGCAGACCGTCCTCCTCATTGTAACGTCAGGTGCAGCGTGTCCTCCTCATTGTAATGTCAGGTGCAGCGTGTCCTCCTCATTGTAACGTCAGGTGCAGACCATCCTCCTCATTGTAATGTCAGGTGCAGCATGTCCTCCTCATTGTAATGTCAGGTGCAGCATGTCCTCCTCACTGTAACGTCAGGTGCAGACCGTCCTCCTCATTGTAACGTCAGGTGCAGCGTGTCCTCCTCATTGTAACGTCAGGTGCAGCGTGTCCTCATGGTAACGTCAGGTGCAGCATGTCCTCCTCATGTAACGTCAGGTGCAGACCGTCCTCCTCATTGTACTGTCAGGTGCAGCGTGTCCTCCTCATTGTAATGTCAGGATCATCGCACTGTGGTAGCAGACACAGAGTGAGATAAAGTCATGCAGGTGGTATACCTGTCACCATAAATGTTACATAATGTAGCTTTACCAGATGATTTATATCTAAACATTGAGATGGAGACATACCCACAACATTGGTGAGGCATTCCACCCACAGCAGCAGCAGTGATGTCCTCCTCACAGCAGCTGTCACACTGGTGGTGCCTCAGAAATGAATGCAGAAAATAACAGTAAGCCTACACAACAGTTATTCAATGTAATAATATAGCATTGGCAATATAATTTTTACTTTTAATCACTAATGCATGGAGTGAGTGTGCTTACAAAAAGTTTGTGTTGCTAACAAAAACAACATGACCAGATGGACAGAGGTGAACAACGTGGCCAAGCAACGCAGGACATTTAACTGGCTTATCCACAATAAACAAAGACACACGTGGTTTTGCCTGGTAAAATCAAGAATATAACACCACACCACCACGCATTTAAAACACAACTGAATCCAAACTGAATCATAACCGCCAGAACTGATCACAAAACGAGGATTACGCGGCCACAGACTGTCTCTACGTAGATGCACAGACCAAAGAGTATGAAAGGGCTGCAGATACTTGCCACAAAAACACACAATATACATTTATAGTACGGTCAATAAAGTTTGTGTTGCAAAGAAAACGCGAGTCTGAGAGTACCGGAAAGCACAAGGAGACCGCGGTTACGCACGAACACAAACAGGACAATGTACGCGCTTATCAAGTAAACAACGTCACGGGTGGTTTTGCATGATTAATTCATGAATAAAGCAACACATCACACATTTAAAACAAGGCTGAGTTCAGACTGAATCAGAACCGAGCCCGAAAAATCCGGAATTTATCACAAAAGCTAAACAGTGTTGTCCCAGGCTAACACAAATTTACGCACCATGATAACCGCAGCAGCAGCAGCCTGGCTCTTTATGGACACACAGGCGAATACAAGAGCGGTTGACACGTGCAGCAACAGTTATCAAAGTTTGTGTTGCAAAAGAAAACAACACGACTCGCGTTACGCAAGTGAGAGTATCCGAAAACAGGTGGAGGAGAGCTGAGCGACCCAAGCTACTGCATGTAGCTACACAACACATCCACACGCTTATCCAGTAAAAAACGACGACACGCGTGGTTTTGCACGAATAATTCATGAATAAGCAACACATCACACATTTAAAACAAGGCTGAGTTCAGACTGAATCAGAACTGAGCCCGAAAAAATCCGGAATTTATCACAAAAGCTAAACAGTGTTGTCCCAGGCTAATACAAATTTACGCACCATGATAACCGCAGCAGCAGCAGCAGCCTGGCTCTTCATGGACACACAGAGAGTACAACAGGCTGTAGACACGTGCAACAACAGTTATTAAAGTTCGTGTTGCAAAGACAACGTGAGCCTGAACGGATCAGAAAGCAGGCGGAGGTGCACACCACGTCTGAAGCTAGCTAGCTACACACATCTACCACACCATTCTCATGCTAACCAAACACAACACTGCTAACAATGGCGGCAGGTCTGTGATAGAATCGAAGCACAGGGTAGTGACTTAAAAACACGTGTAACACAACAATTTGACGATAACTAACCCAACAACTGCTAAGGAAAGTCCCTAGACATCTGTAAAAGACCAAAAACCACAAAATGGTCAAAACAAGGTCCCTTTTGGCCCAGTGTGCCGAACTCGGACAATCCGAAAATCTCTGATTACGGCAAAAGTATTTGTCATATTGACTTCATATTGACACAGCACATAGACAGGCACAGCGTTAGAAGCTACATATTTTTTTGGTGTCGAAACTCACCTTTATTTCGCCGGACCAACGCTGAGTAGAAGCCTCCAGGGACAAGTTACTGCTGAAGTAGCGTCTTCTCACGTCAACAGGATGCAGCATTTAGCAGGAAGAGGTCACCAAAATAAAAGCGGTCACAATTTCTTCGCAAGGGCTGAAGGAACATGCCCAACACGAGAATTGATGTGTGCACCTCACACAGTGGCCACAATTTGAGTTTAAACGTGACGAATTCGAGACACCTGACGTCAAGGGGTTAAGAGTTAATTCTACAAATGCATTTTTACATCATTTGAACCATTTGGATGATTACAAAATATCAAATTTCTAACAAACTGCAGACAAAATTCCATTAAAGCTACATTAAAACAGAACAATTATTCATTGAAAACACTTTTTCTTTTATTCAACAAATTCACAGAATTGAGACTTAACAAAATTGAAAATATATCGGAATTGTGACCCAGTTTGTGATCAAATTGTGACAAAACCCGTTTGTGTAGACATAATTAACTAAATCATTCCAGATTGGTTGATTTTACTTTCAAGTTTTTCTTTTCTTTTACCTCTAACATTTCCAAGACCATAACGGACAAAAATTAATTGATCAACAAAAAGTGGACGGACCCATCGGAAGGCCCTCAGAATTTCAACAGGTTAAAACACACAAATAAACAAAATTACAAAACGTACATTCATTCAAAAAGATATTGCTCACATATTTCACTCTGTCTCCTGATACTTGCGTGGGCTTTAGCTTCTATCAGAACTTACTCCATCTTCTCCAGCCGTACTCTTCTCCACAGAACCAGCCCCGTGAGTCAGTCCCGTCTCGACCTCTCTTCAGCTCCAGTAAAAAAAAAACGCCTGAGGGGCCCGTGTTTCCTCCCACCTTCCCCCAGGAGGCCTCTCTAATCCTGGCTGAGCTGATGGGAGAGAGGTGGGGGTCCTTCTGGTTCTGATCCGAGGTTTGGGAGGGGGGAAAGCTAAAACAGAAAGAGAAGGAAAATCAATAGTTAAAATGAGCTCGGAATAGTAATGTTGATGAGTTGTGTTAACAGTTGAAGCAGGGGAAGTGCTTCTGGAACACATGAAGCACCAGGAATATGAGTTTTCTACGAGTGTTGAATCTGACATGATATTTTACATGATGTTTAACACATTACACATTAGAGCATTGTTTCCCAACTGGTGGGTCGCGACCCATAAGTGGGTCGCGGACATCTATTGAGTGGGTCGCAAAAGACTTTACAAAAATAAAATACAAATTTATAACAGTACGGCCGTGGCCTGACGTTGCCATAGCAATATTTGATTGGCAGGTGACTGCCCTGCTCTTCCGTGCCCCCGCGCACGTCGTGTCCGAACCCGACCGGAACCCGAGTCAGTCTCTGTGTGCCTGAGCCCGAAGCGAGCCCGCTCTGCCCACTCACTGACTGAACTGTGGTATTTTAATGACAGAAAAAGCTCCTTATTATGTGTCTCATGTTAAGAGTGTCTTTCCATAAAAAGCGCTTCCTCCGCCGCACATTTCTGTCTCTTCCTTTCTCTCTCTCCCCCCCTTGTTCCTTCTTTTTTTCACAGCGCACTAACATGTGCGCGCTTTCTCTCTCTGCCTTCCCTGTCTCTCGTTCTCTTTCTTCTTTTACCTGCTCTGTGCTTATACACAAGTCTTCTGTCTCTCTCCTCACTCCGCGGCGGTGCATCAAGCTTCTCACGCCGTATAGTTGGCCACTTAAAACACTCGCTTTTTAATCACTGCGGTGGTTTTGCGCTGTGTTCTGACGCGGCTGTCAATCAAGGGCGGAGTGGCCATAGGGACACATGAGCCGGCCGCCGGAGTTCTTCTGTGCAACTAACAGCGGCCGTTCCTCTCTTTGGGGGCGCGGAGAGGAGCAAAGAGAAGATAGACGCTGCTCTCTTTCTTTCTCTCTCGCTCGCTCTCTCTCTCTCATTGGGACAGGTCAAGTCAAAGCAAAGAAATAGACTGGAGGTTGAACATGATTTGAGAATAACTCTGTCCACCATCAGCCCAGATGCAATTGTAAAATCCAAAGCAAGACCCCAATTGTCAAATTAGTTGTATGTGACACACCTATTGTCTGTATTCAGTTGGTGTTGTTGTTTAGTGGTGCAGCTTTTGTTTGT
This sequence comes from Mugilogobius chulae, assembly GCA_038363315.1. Taxonomy (NCBI): domain Eukaryota; kingdom Metazoa; phylum Chordata; class Actinopteri; order Gobiiformes; family Gobiidae; genus Mugilogobius; species Mugilogobius chulae. The sequence goes on along the minus strand of CM076415.1, from coordinate 9,806,684 downwards.
ATTTGCATTAAAATTGCACTTGGCACATTAAGTGTTTGTATGTTTTTGCTGTTCCTGGTGCATTCAAACACAGTGTTTGCTTGTGTTTTGGCAAATAGGCGGCTGATATACCGTTTGTACGTGGATAGCAATCTAAAAATATATGTTTTTAGAAATACTTTTTGTAGTGGGTCGCGACTTGATGAGTGGTTTGTTTGGTGGGTCCCAGAGTGGCACAAGTTGGGAACCACTGCATTAGAGGATAATATGGTCTCTGTTTATATAGCATTTTAATATATTGCTTTATAATACGATTGCAAATATTCTTCAGGATCAAGATCAAGATTTCTTTGCTTTGTCCAAAAGGAAATTTGTCTTGGATATACAGGCTGCCACACACAAGAATACACAAGATAGAGACAATCAAATGGCACATATTGCTGGGTTTCAGATGACGTCACGGAAACAGCGCGAAATGCTGACTGGGGGCAGGAAGTTAACGCTGCCGCAGAATCCAATGTATTTTTCCATAGACGTTAGCATTAGCCCAAAACAAACGAAAGTTAAGAATAATTTAGACAAAGTCAGCTGATGCAAACCCACCGACCACATTTAAGAGAGGTAAGAGCCTCGTTAAAAGTCATTTTTGAGTTTGGAAGCATTATGAGATTTTTTAAATATTTAATAATTAGCCGCGTTTAGAACTGCGTCTCACCATAGAGCGTGTAATAAGTATGTGCAACAGTATTTTACTGTCTGTTGTGGAGTGTTACTGAAGTGGGAAAGTTGTGAATGTAAGAAGACTCAACAGCAGAGGGACAGTGCTTCAGTTCGACAGTTTATGTTTAGTTAGAATTTCGTGCAGATCTGCCTCAAATCAGCCATTTAACCTTATCACAGCGGTATTACTACGCCACAAGATAGTTCCTCACAACAACATATTAGTTACTCTTTTATGAAGGCATAGTCCAGATAATAAACAAAAAAAGGGCTCCTTATATACAGTATATGTACTGTCTATGTGTTTCACTCACTGTACTTTCAACAGCCCTAATTCTGTGGCTCTGGTTGTGCTCACCTGTCTAATGAGAGACAGTTTTTCTACGTTCGTATTAAGCTGCTACTCACTCAAGCAAAAACAAGACGACTGCCATTTAGAGCTTCCTTGGATCCCAAGTGTTTGACCCGATCAGAAACAAAATAACCGTAAGCTTCAAGTCTTCTGAAGGCTTCATTTGGCTCAGAGTAGAAGGACATCTGCCTCATCAAAGGTAAATCCTTCAGATTGTATGGAAAGTCCGTCTTTTTCAAACTGCAGGGTCATGTCCTATATGTAAATGTCATTTTTTCTTGATTTTGTGTTTGTGCTGGTCCATTTAAAGCTTTGAAGTCTCTTTGTCGTTCACTGTGCTGTGTTTTGAGTGGGAGCAAAGCGCGTCCCAGAGGTCACATGAGTGAAACCCAGCAATTAAGAACCACTCCCATCACCCTCAGCGTTCTGCTCTGTGGCCTGAAGTTAGGAAGTTCACTGATATTTGGAGGAATGAGTTTTTACATCTGTTCAGGTATCTTTTTTGTTTCTTTTTGGAACTCTATAGCGGCGTCTGGATGTGACTTGAGAGGAGTCAGAGATACTTTTCCTGGCCTCAAATATCTTTGAAGATGGATGTTCTTGGACTCCCATCACTTTCAGCCCTGTCCGCACTAGTTTGTTCATTTTGATTTTGATTTAATGGGCACATTACCAAACCACACACATATACCGTACTTTAGGGATGCACCGATCCGATACTAGGATGTCGATCCAGGAAACATCAATTCAGCCGATATCATGATTGTGCCTTTAATTGACATATCGAGACAAATTTACAGACTGGTGTTGATCCAGAATGCCTCATATTGTTGGGTATTTTTTCAGATTAATTGTGACTTGTACAGATAACAGTTACATAAACAGTATGATCAAATGTATTGTTTTTATGAAGAAAAAAAAACAACTATTTCAGTCCTTACACTGGTATTGGTTGATATCGGGTAACAAGAGATGGTTAAAGCCAAAGTATCAGAATCAGAACTGAAAACGCTGGATCAGTGCATCCCTATCATATCTAATAACAGCATGATAAAACACAAGCATTATTTTCTGCTCTTCTTACTCTTTTTATAAACCAAACAATGAAGCAGTGCAAGTTAGAAAAGGCATAGTTTTTGATCATAAATACTGCCTTTTTGTCGTCAAGTTTGTCAGTAGCTTTCTGAGTGAAAATATCTTACTAGACCAAACATTTAGATGTATTTGTTCGAAAAGAGAACAAATTCCCCTCTCTCCCGAGCTTTATGAATAGATATTCTCAACACACTTAGTTGTGGGGCGGTTGTCTGTCTACAGTTCTTCTTGGGTCGGCTGTGGTTGAGAATAGAAAGTGTTGTAGGCAGCACAGTTCTCGATTGATTGGTTCGTTGAGAAGTGTGTTTCATGTGTTGCCCTCTTGTCTGTGCAGAGAGAGAGAGAAAGAGGAGTGGATGAAAAGGGATGGAAGGATAAAGGAGAGGAGTGGAAGAGGAGGGATGAAACTGAGATGACACAATGAAGGTGGAAATATGGAAGAGGAAGGATTGAGAGATGATGTGTTAGAAAGAGAAGGGAGAGATGAAGCATAGGTGAGATGGAGAGAAGGATAGATGGAGAAAAGGATAAGGGATGAATCTCATACAGGAAAGAGACTGTATGAGAGATAGAGGATAGATAAAGGGTTGAAGAGGTGAGAGAGAAAGAGGAGGGATGAAGCAAAGAAATAGTAGAGATGAAGGTGAGAAAAAGGAGGGATGGAAAGATAAAACACGGGAGAGTTGAAACAAAGATGGAGAAGAGAAAGATAGGATGAATGGAAGAAAGAGAGGGGGGGGGGGGGAAGGAGGAAAATATTTTGTAGATCTTTTTAAAGTTGTTTGCAACTCCCTAAAATCAAAACCTTAAAGGAACTGTATGCAATATGTTCAACTAGTGGTTTAAAAGGTATTACAGTCACAAACACTGACGATTAGAAGCTACTGACCAATCAGAAACAAGGTTTGCTGTGAATCATGGGTAATAACATGATGAAGTCACTTTATCATGGTTTGTGCCCAAGAAGAACATTTCTACACAAAGTGGGTGGAGCCTAATGAGAACTGTGTGGAACCAAGTGCCTGAGCCTATCACAGACAGTTGTGTCCTGGTGCAACATCAGTTCAAACTCAAACATGGTCCTGACTCATGGTTCTAAGAAACCAAACTGGCAACGCAAATAGAGAGTCATGTGAGGCTCATTCTGTTTTCTGATTGGATAATCCTCTGGAACCAAAGCACCAAAGTACATCAACAGAAGAACATCATGTCCATTGCTTTTTGAATTAATTACAAAGATTTACAAAAACTTTCAGTCAAAATCAGATTCCATTTGAACATGTTTACCTTTGTATTTGTAACACATCTAGCAGGGTCATTCAAATGGCGGCCCGGGTGCCAAATGTGGCCCACTTAGGAGTATGTTTTGGCCCAGTACAATAAAATATATAGATCATGAACCGGATTGTTCTTTCTCTGTTTTTCAGTAGACTACATATCATTTGATCCAAATTCTATTGCGCTTCTTAAATGGTTAAATGGCGTAACCCTAACCTAAACCCAGATGTTGAAATCCTAATTTTGTCTTGGTTCAGATTTTGTGGTCTAGTCTTGTTCAAAATGTCGTTCACATCTGATGTAATCCAAATATAGACTAGGTTTAGTCTTGGTTTGGAGCTCGGTCTAGGCTGGGTTGGTTTTGGCTGACCTCTGTTTTAATTGTGTTTTTATGTGGAAGTGCATGGTTCTTTTATTTTGTACTTGTCACCATGAAAAAAGCCGATTTTGAGTAAATGATATCTCTGCATTTGTAGCTTAGTTTTTGTAGTCCGGCCCTCAGACCATAGCCCAGGGGTGTCGAACTCATTTTGACAAAGGGCCACATTGGCATCTTCATTGTCCTCGAAGGGCCAGTTGTAACTAAAATAAACGTTACTAATCTTTGACGTAAACAAAAAATAGTTGTATTTGATTATTGTATATTTATTAGAAGGGACAATTACTGAATAAACATCTGCATTAGTCTGAAAAATTACTTACTTTTTAAGTTTTAGACAAATCTTTTCTTTAGGTTAAGACACCAAGATTACTTCTGGCAATAATATAAAATTTAAGTAAACCTTATAAGACCTTGAGGGCCGGATAAAATGAGGTGGAGGGCCGCATCTGGCCCCCGGGCCTTGAGTTTGACACATGTGCCATAGCCCATCGAAAAATCTGGCTCAGTTCTATTTGAATAGCTCTGACATATAGGTTATGTTTGTAAAATCTCAACCCATATGGAAAAGACTTATGAAAAGTAGTTTATACGATTTTTGTATGTGCTTAAAGAATTCTATGTTCTATCCAATTCTATGTGTATTGTTTGTGGACTGTTATGTATGAGTATTCAAAGATACATGTATCATCCTGTGGTGCCCGGTGGCACAGTGGTTAGAGCTCTGGCTTCTCAACAAGAAGAATAGGGTTCGACTCCAGGCTGAAGCTTTAGTAAATGTCATATTGCTGACCAATACAAAACATATACATATCATCTAAGGCAGGGGTTCCCAAACTTTACAGCCCGGGACCCCTAAAATAACCGTGTAACCAACTCGCGACCCCCACAGGAAAAAAAAATCTACTTTTGTAATAATTTTAAGTTATAAAACCATTTGAAATAGGTTTAATTTTGTTTATTTTATAGTGTATTGCTTTATATAACCCCAATTCCACAAAAAACTGATTAAATGCCAAGTCATAATTGTAATAATGCATTTTGAAATCATCTCGCGACCCCCAGATTTTGCTTCGTGACCCCCCAAGGGTCCCGACCCCCACTTTGGGAACCACTGATCTAAGGTACTCATAAGTTAAATATAAGATACCTACGAGATGTTATATAAGAATTTTTACATGTTCATATGTAACCGGTGTAGGCCCACACGAGGTACCAGGATGGAGAAGTGTGTGGTGGTATGGGATAAACTCACCCCGTCAGGTATAAGAACCCACAAACAAACTGAGCTAAGGGGAGCGTTCCCTTTAGCTCAATGAGTTTGTCGGTCGACTGCCCCGCGGGAGACCTGGGTTCAACTCCCGCTCAGGACACAACACAACGCAGAGAGTCAAAACCCAACCGGTCACACATATACAATTTGTGTATTCGTACATAAGAATCATATAGGGACAATATCATTTTAAATATTGAAAACAGTTATAATGCATATAATATTTCTATAAGACTTCCTTTTATATGACATACTGAATATATAAGTATCACCATATACATTTTATGTATAGAACATATATTGCTTACACCAGTGGTTCTCAAACTGGGGTCCGGGGACCCCTGGGGGGTCCCTGGATCATGTGTAGGGGGTCTCCCAAATTTTTTTGAAACATTGGTAATTTTTTCAAAACAAACAATTTCTTATGATTTACCATCCTAAATATAGACTTTTGGATTGAAAAGATAGATAGCTTTAAATAGAAACAAGTAAAGCTGTAAAAATGACCATAGGAAATTCACCATTTATCCAAAACATAGCTTTGCTTTAATTTCCAAATTTTTATGTGATATCAGAGCGAGCGAAAAGTGATAGGGGGTCCTTGGAAGATTTTTGGGCCGATAAGGGGTCCCTGGTCTGAAAAAGTTTGAGAATCCCTGGCTTACACTATATAAAACATATAGTTTGTTTTTGTTCATATGGGAAATCAAAATCTTACTATGGTTCCTTTAACTTCACAAAGAGTCCACCATTGTTGTTGTGGGTAAGGTTAGGAAAAAGGTTGTGTAAAGGTTAAGATAAAAAAACAAAAAAACAAAACAGTTTAGGCTAGTTAAAAAAACTCATTACTATGACAACCAGCTCATTAACCTTTCTTCTCCTCCACCTTTTATGTTGTGCTTCCGGATGCAAAATCTAACCGGCCGTGTAGTGTGAGGACATGAATCGTGAGCTTTAACTTTTGACTCTAGAGATTCACTCGTACAGTCTGAGCCGCACTACATATCCACCACTGAAACATCGCACAGTGTCTCTCCACCTTTACTGTGAGAATGTGTTTGAACCCAGTCAAATAGTTCCCTCGAGTTTGAGAATTCAATACTGCCAGAATCCATTTGACCAGCCAGGTTACTCAGAAACAGTTTTAGTCAGGCCTTTTAGCCATCAAAACAAGATGGAATGATAAAAACTTCAGATGTGAAAACCACTCTTTGTATTGACACAACCAGACAAAACACGCTGACGTTCTACTGTTGTCTTCTATGTTTTCTTAGAGTATCTTTACATTGTTTCTCATCCTTTAATCCAGCCCCGATTCCTCCACAGTGACGAGTGAACAGAAAGGACACATTAGAACCGTACTGGATTCCTTCTCGTTAGCAGAAAGTGCCTTGTTCAGCTCCGTAATCTCTCTAATCCCTGTATGATATGCCTCCACACCACATCAGGGATTATGGTGGAACTGTGAGGAGTGTGAGGGACCGGAGTAATGCTTTCCATCTGACAGGATTAACCGTGTTTGGAAATGAATAAGACATTACAGACGCGGAAGGCAAAAAACCAACACGGCTGACAAACGTGGGAATGAAAAGGCGCACGAGCATAAATCCCTGGGCGAGCTGGAGGATAATGAGTCTGAGACAGAGAGAGGAGGCGAAGAAATAACTCACACTCATAACAGGGATGGGATTGTAATGAATATTGTTGTTTTAGAGCGGCGGAGGTGTGAGTGTGTCGGGCGTGTTAAAGGAGACAGTTCAGGTGGTTTAGTTTTGCTTTGGTTAATGGAAAGATGAGATGAATAGTTTAGTTTGTTTCAACTTAATTCGAGGCAAGAATGATTATAATGAGTCTGATGAGAATTTAAGGTGAGACACTACAGGCTTTTTCATTTTCTTTTTTTGTCAGTTTGCTCTCTCAGGCTTCCATGTGGAAACAGCTCAATACGTTTAGTTGACGGGACATCAAAATAACTAACACAACCAAGCTGATTGGTTGTGTTGACCTACCTTTGTTTGTGCTTAGCCAACCATAGCAACGACCATAATGACGTATCCAATGAGTGCGTGGGATAAAACAAGTCAATAGAGAAACACTACATCCACGGGACTGGCCATCTTAGTTTGATTTAGACACTACTTGCTGCTGTCTTTGCTCAGAGGTCTCCTCCTGTCAATTCAAGTAGAATGTGTATGCCACTTTTAGCATGTCATTGCGAGTCACTGACCCTGTATTTTGTTTTCTGGGAAAACGGTATGTTTTAATGCTCTTGTCATGTTTATATTTCACCTCTGGACTAACCTGGCTCACGCCAGATGGATCTGTGTTGAACTCCTATTGAGTTCTCACTATATCCATCTGGGACTTGACTTGCTGAAACGTTCAGAAAAGACGGGGCGTTTAGTGAAATACTTCGAGCTGATTGGGTGTGGAGCCTACCTTTTTTTTTCTTAGCCAATCACAGCAACAACTTGTAATGGCGTATCCAATGTCCAGCTCTTCTTTCAAAAAGAAATTACTCCGTATTTCTGCTAAAACCGCATCAAAAGCAGCAAAACACGAACATCCACGAGAGCAGCCATCTTTGTTTAGCTTGAATGAGACTCGGCGGCGGCGAAGCCTGATTAGAGTTTAGATTCTGCACCCGAACCCAGCCTGGGCCCAACCCAACTTTTGGGAAGGGTCAGACCCACATTTCTTGCTTAGTTGTTGGGCCCAGACCAGGTTTGTGTCAACATGCATGAGCCGCACTAGACATGTGCGCTCTGCGGATGATTGACAGCCGTGCCGAGGAGGAGGGAGATGAGCGAGAGAAAGTGTGCACTTTATGTTACGTCCACCGTGAGAAAAGACGGAACAAGAGGGAGAGAGATGTGCTGTAGGGAGGAAGTGCTTTTGGTGGAGAGACACTGTAAACATGTAAACACATGAGACACTTCATATATTGTGCTTTTTCTATCGTTAAAATGCCATAGTTGAGTGTGTGGGCGGGGCGGGCTCGGTTCAGGCTCAGACACATAGAGAATGAGAAGGGTTCCGATCGGGTTCGGACGCCTGTGATAAGTGACAAAAAATAGGTTGTAAGGGTGTTGCTGGTTCCATTGACTTTGCATGTTTTCTAAATAATACGCATGTAACGTGTGGCTGTTTTTGTTGCGCGTAGGTCTTATGTAGCACAAAAATCGCAATGTGTCCGAAGGCTAAAGCTTCTCCTCTTGGTGCTCCTCTCTCAGGACATGTCACGGTTGTTCTTCTTTGGTTGGTAGATGGCTCAGGCAATAAAAGTTCACAATGTAGGTCAGTGCCTTTTTTCTTGGAGCTTGGTGACATCAGGAGTCCAGGGTTATAGAAGAAAACACTTTCATAAGTCCAGGGTTCTAAAGAGTCCTTTCTCAGATGCAGGACACATTTTCTCATACTCTCACTGTTTCTGAACTAACCTCTCAATCTGTAAATGCATACACTTTAAAGAAGTCATTGGATAATTAAAATCTTTAACACCACGATTAATATTTTTTTTTTTTCAAGATGCAAGCATGCTCAAGGCATAGACCTATTTATTTAACATTTGAAGTCTATTTTTTTGGTTTTAAAGTTACATGCATACACTTGCTGCTTTCTTCCTAGCTGTGAAAGAAGGACCCAACATCAGAATTCAATTGAACCACAGTATCGACTAATTCAATACTATTTTAATAATTGTCCCATCTTTATTATTTACCGATCACTGGGTTTGTATTTTTTTATTGGCACCAAAGCAAAACGGATTTAAAACACCACAATATTTCTTTCTTGACAATTGATTCTTGCACATGTCCCCGAGGCGACACGACACAATCCTCCTCACACACACACACGAAGCAGATGTGGTGCAGATGATGTACAGACAGGTTACGATCTTCTCCCTGGAGGCTCCCCGGGGCCCCTTCCACACACGGGCCCCGCTTTTATTGAACGTCTTTTCCTCACTCTGTCTTGTCCCTGTCCTGAGAGTGTGATGGAAGTGTCCGGGATGGGCCCCGGGGCAGCTGACCTGACTTGAGAGCGTGTCCGGGCTGAGGTCATGTCTGCTGCGTGAACTCGCTCTGCTTACAGGACGGTTACAGTGTTACATGGAGGTGTTTTTTATGTCTTTGTTGTACTAAAGTAATAATTTTACTTTGAGTGAGTTTCATGGCTACAAAATGGATTATTATTCTGAATGAAGTTATTTTAGCTTCTGTTTTCCACATTGTCGTAAACTAAAGATGTTAGATTTTAGATATTATGTATGGTTTAAGCTACACAGTGTTAAAAAAAAAAAAAAATGATACAAAATAATAGGTTGCGTTCACTTTGTTTTGGAAATTAATTTGTAAAAACAATCCAAGAAAAACACAATTGTCTTTATTTGTTTTATTTTAAATATTTTTGCAAAGCGAGCGAGAGATACAAGTTTGTCAAGTACAGAGTTCCAGGTCTTATTTTCATAAGACACAGGACAACGCAAAAGTGTAGGAGAGTTGAGTAGAAAATGAAACTCAACATTCTTTGATAATTGGCAAATGTGCACGTTTATCAAAATGTATAGATGCAGCTTAGTTTCATCAGAAACTAAGCTTTTTTCCACTTCACATTCCAACTTTCCATAGGTCAATAATACTTAAAACACACATTAACATTTGACACATTTTCTAATTCTAAAACTGCATTACTTCGGTCTGGCTAGAAACCTTCAGTTTTTTTGAAAAGTAACAAGAGACTTACACAGCAATCTGTCATCCTAATTCTTTCTGTTCGAAGAAACTTTTTCCAACGTGCCCCGGAGCCCTTTTTGGTGAATTTGTGAAAACAAGACATGACAAACAGGATACCAAGTGATTGCTTGAGAAGTGCATTTATTTTCAAAATAAAACCATTTTAACCACTGCTGATGATACAATTACTCTAAAATATATACATGTACACGATTATGTACAGATAAATGTAAATAGTCGTCCAGTGCTCACCCAATGTGTGGTGAGGAATCTGACAGAAAAAAAAATGATGAGAAATAAACCCAAAAGTGTTCTTAGTTTACCAGTGTTTCTCATGTGTCAGTGATCATATGAACTCTAAAGTTGGACGTGAACTCGTGATCTTGTGATGCCGACAGTCTCTGTTCTGTACCAACGTATTCATGCTCCAGTCTGTGTGAGTGACCACTGCACCCAGACAGACCAGGATCTAGATCTGGATCTGGAAGCAATGTGAGCCCAGTGTTCGTAAGTCTTTATGCATAGAACATTTCAGTGAAAAAAAAAAAAAATAAAATAATAATAACACAAATAATAACACAGCTAACAGATCCTTTTGGAAAGGAAATCCATACTAAATAGGATTCATGCTTTTTTTTTCTTTCTTTTTTTCAATGAGATAACAGTTACAACCAGATTAAATTACATACATGTTTAGCATAATAAGTGTCCTTTGTGTTTACAATCAGACTCATTATTTGTTCGAAGCAAAGCTGCTTCTGGTCCCTGTTTTACTTGCACTTCTATCGTTTGTTCCAGTTTGGGGTGGTGAGTGACTGGAGCCTATCCCAGTGACTTTGAGCCTTAGGTGGCGAACCACCCTGGACAGTCGTTAACAAAGAATACATTTGCTGCATTTTTTGTGTCGTTCCCATCCTTAAAACATGCTGCTCAGCATTTACACTTGCCCGGAACCAATAAAAAGACCTAGTAATGAACATCAAGAATTGAGTTAAAGGGACTGTACCTGATTTTTGCATCCTAAAAATGTAAACAAACAGAAATAATTAATTTTAACCTTTTTCCTTCAGGCTACATGATTTCCTCACGTAGCTAATGCATTCTGAGCTTCAGAATTGTTCATCATGATGAGTTTTAATGTTTTTTCACAGCTTTTAGCAGCGAGGTGAGTCACTATGCTAACAACAGTTAGCCACAATGCTAAAAACAAAAACAGAAAAAGCTGCACACAAACGGGATTTTATTAGACATAGACAGGACTTTGGGGACTAATTTCCACCTGATTAGATACATTAACAAGGCATCAGTGCTAGGGGGAAATTGCTTTTAAGTTATCTTGTTGCAAAAAAATTGAGTACAGTCCTTTTAATAGATCTATCTACTGACTGCAAAGAAAGGCTACACCCCTCTCTAGCGACAACCCGGAATGTCGACATTAAAGTGTAATTGTCGATGTTGCGGCATTAGCATATTTTCTCTCCCATCCCGGTACTCCGACACCTAACATTTTTTTGTCGATGTAGTGGTGTCGATGTAGTTCTATTGTTCTCAGAAATGCCGCTTCTCCGACAAACTTTTGTGGGTGCTTCTATTAAATAATTATTTAAAAAATATATACATAGTGACTGTTTACTGATCCAAACATGACGCTAAGTAGAAAAAACAGCGCGTTTCTTCTTTCTGTTTATTCTTATTTCCGTTTTGTCAAACTCTGCTTCTAAGGCCCTTGTCCCGGCTTCTGTCCATGGTGCTGAAGTTAAACGCAGGAGATCGATCAATAACTAGATAAATAAGTAAATGGATAGATTGAAAGGATGATGTTTGAATTCATCTCCATCTTTTAACCGCATAGACATCCCTCAAAACCGGAGTCGCTACGTGTCTACATTAGCTACGGTCGCAGTCCTGCAGCCACAGCTCTGCTGCCGACTCGTGAGACCCCGAACTCACGGAGGTTCACGCTCAACGTGGGAGATTACGCGACCGCTGAGCACTTTTTTTTTTCTCTCTCTCTCTTTCGCTGAGCACATGTATGTAAACAAAGAGCACGCGCCAAGTTTTGGGCTTGTTTCACGTTAGTTGATTTCTGTTGGGATTTTTCGCCGCACAGTGGGTGAGTACGGAGGTTTATTTACATTTGATGTGTTACGTAATCGTGTAAATGTCGTATTTTGTATTATTAGCGGTAACGTAAAGATTTTATTTTGAAAACTACCGGATTCACTTCACCAGCGCTGGCTTGGTTCCTGTTTATCGTGTCTTTGTTTTCACAACTTCACCAAAAAGGGCTCCGGTGCGCTCCGGCGTCCGGCCAAAATTTGAAACAAACGAAACGGATTCGGAGCGCCGGATTGGCCGTACCGGAGACACCGGACTAGACTGTACGCCGTGTGAGCCACTCTCGGACTTTTCAAGTTAGGTAAAGACTCCGGTGGCTGCACCGGAGTTGGACTGGATGTAGTGTGAGCCCGGGTCAGGCTGCGCTTTTTTACACTCAACAATCCCCGGCACGTTGTTGTGCGCCTTTCACGTTCCAGAGGAAACAATTAAAGTTCCCTACAACAAACTGTCAGAATGTTATAAAAAAACATCCTTCTATCATCTTTCTGACTGCTTATTCACCGCGCACACTGTGCGTAGTCCGCTTTGAGAGCAGCCTGCAGCGGCCTCGCACCGCCTCACGCTGCTGCTCAGGCCCTCTTTTACAAATGTACATATTTAGACACTGTGGCGTCTAAACCACGAGAGTCTTAAACACTGTCTTTATTCAGGCCTATATTTGAAAACAAAAGTTTGTAAGAGAACGTTGTGAATGTGGTCTCTCTTACTGGGATGAAATGATGTTCAACTTGATCAATCTATTCTGAATATTGTTCATTAAAATGCATTATCCTACTGGTTTATATCCACATTTCACACATGAAATTTCTCAGTTACGACTGTAACCTTCATGCATCATACAACGTGAAACGTTTGGTCTCTTAAATAAAACAAACAGTTGTTTTTAAAGCAAGAGACATAAAAAACACCATGGCCTACCTTTCTCTTGATTCTCGTCGTTCCCACGGAGCCTTCACATGACAATGTTCACAAAAATCCATGGTAATAAATCACAAAGTCTTCAAAGTGTAATCATGTGCAGAGGCTTCTGTCCGTGTGACTCTGCACATCCTTGTGCAATACGTCCCCGTTAAAGGCGGATGTTATGGAGAGGTTTATTACAGTCTGCCAGTTCAAAACCACAACGTATAAGGCCAAAAAACACGGACCTTTGAGGCTGTCGTCTGAGGCGGACTGAGGCGGAGCAGAGCTGCGTGTCGTGGGATGAGCGCGTTATGTTTTCCTCGTCGCAGCAGCAGCGGCAGCTCTGGTTCAGGAGGACGATATGGGCAAAGTCTACAGCTTTATTCAAGTCAGAAAAGCAAAAAATGTTTAGAAAAAAAGTGCTGGCCAGTAGATAAAAGAAAAGGAGACGCCGTCAATACGTGGAATCGGCATTGCTCTGGCCGTTTGGAGTGTTAAAGCAGAGGATAAAGTTTTAAAAGTATTCTGTCTCTACGTCTGTCCAAAAACACTTCTCTGTCTTACCGGGAGCAGCTTGTCAGAAAAGCAACGTGAATGAAGGACGCTTTGTAACCGAGAAATAAAAGTATAATTTTTAGCCTTCTTAAAGCGACAATAAAGTTGGCCACCACACATTGGCCTATTCATTATGACGTTCACTGTCTGAGCTGTGTCGGAGGAGCGGCATCAATACATTCGGAGGACAGGGATGTCGTAACAGTGGGATTTAAAAATAAAGACATTCGGAATAACGGTGTGTCGATAGAAAGGCCTGTCGACAGAGAGGGCTGACCCCGCAAAGAAAGTTGCACAGGCTAAACAATCAAACTTGCCCATCTGGTCTGATATGATCCATCTCCAAACAAGTGTAGGTGACTTATGGACTTAAAACAAAGAGGATCTCACAAATCTACTTATGACATCACAGATCAGCGACATTCAGAACAGGGAGGAACAAAAGATATCTCACAGACAAACATTTAGCAGTGTTTTTAATGAGGAAAGCAGTTTTAGAAAAGAATCAAAAACTCTACAAAATAGACTTTACATAAACTGAGCACTTTAGCAAATAGAGACCAACACTGACAATCATTCACTCACTCAATCATCACTCGAAGAATTTGCATGTTCTTCGAGTTAGGAAGAAACCAGAGTACTAAGAAAAAAACCCACGGTAACCTGGGAGTCCAACCCACAACCTCTCACTTCTCTGCTCTACCATGTTTTATTTTTTTTCCTGATCATATTTTCACCTGACTAATTACTTTTATCGATCGAGGGGCTTCCCTGTTGTGCCCTCGGAGGTGTGTATCAGTCATACTCACGTGGGACAGAGATGATGGACGACGAGGGGAGAAACAGGAGGAAGTCTGAGGTCTGCAGACTGTGAACTGTGAGGAGAGAAGCCCGAGGCCGTGGTGTCTTTGTTTGTGTGGGAGAATGGGACGGGATGGACGTCTCTGTGGGATTGGGTAAAAAATAAAACAAAATAAAAAAGAAAGAAAACAAAACAAACAAAAAAAAAATCTGCTACTGGGCCACAGAGTTATTTTTTTATTTATTTTTTGCATTTTATAGTCTATATCTTTTTCGTTTTGCTTTACTAGAAGATATGAGCACTTAACCCCAAAACAGCAAATTCAAGCAACAGGAAAGCTTAAAATATCCACAATTTCAGCTGTACTATTTTACTAAACTGGTTGTCTATTATTCCAAAAGCATTTATTTGCCATTAAAATTAACTTGTTGCGCCATTTCTCCATGACTTAATGTAGCACTCGCTGCTGTCACTCAGAAAGCTGTGATGTCATCTGCATAAATGTATTGTTATTTTTGTTGATTTTGGGCCTTGTTTGCAAATGGTTCTCGGTAACATTGGGGAATTTCCTTTTTTAATGCCATTGTTAGCGCTAATGTCAACAAAGCAGAAGAAAAAAAGCCAAACTGAATTAAAACAGGCAAACATGCGTAAACATTCTTAAATATATTCACGCTTGCTTCTAAAAAGCGTACTTTATCTGTCATATTCAGTACTGTGGTATAACTTTATCGGTTGTCGTGGATCCCAAAATGAACAGCAATGGTGAGTAGATCTGAGCAGGTAAAAACATCAATAGTTATCGTAGTGATTCTTGACAAAGTAAAAGCCACAAAAAACAGTCAAAATGTAGGGCTGGGAAAATTAATGCGTTAACGCAGTGCGATTCATTTTTTCTTTTATCTGTCAAATTAAATTAACGCATTGATTAATTTTACTCGCTCCTCCAGCGCAGCTGTGCACATCTGAGCGCCAAACCGCCTCAGGACAAGCACCTTCTGCCTTTTCTTTCAGCCTGTTCTCATGGATAGGTGTGTGAATACCACGCTATTGTGAACAGCGTGTCATATGAACGCTACTTCTATTTTGTGCGTGTGTATTTGACGCGTTTCTGTCCTCATTCATTTCAGTAGTGAATGTTAAGAAGTGTTATTTTCATAAATACTAACACAATCCTAATCCTAACCTTAACCAACTCCAAGCCAAAGAGCTAAACTTACCCATTGTTGTAACTTCAGACTTAAATATTGCCGTTAATCCCTTGAAAAACCTTGTGTTTGTCGTCAAACACTAGGGTGTCCAGACGACGCTGGAAAAAACGAGCGTGTAATTGCACGCCAAAACAGGCAGAGGGCGTCGTCGTGACACGCAATATGTCATGGCGTGCTATTTTACGCATTCCATGAGAACACGTTGTTTCTTTCCTTCTGTACGTGTGCTTGCGTGACATGCGTGGTCGTGCGTGTTGTTTTGAGTCAACCTCGTCGCATCTCCCACGTACCGTCCCGTTCTCCGCGTCGCTGCTGTCCCGTTTCTCCCGCATACCGTCCCGTTCTCCCGCGTGCCGTCCCGTTCTCCCGTGTGCTGTCCCGTTCTCCCACGTACCGTCCCGTTCTCCCCGCGTACCGTCCCGTTCTTCCTGTGTGCTGTCCCGTTCTCCCACGTACCGTCCCGTTCTCCCGCCGCTCTTTACTGTTGCGTTCTCTCGTGCTGCGTTCTTCTGCCTCTCCGTTCTGCGTCTTCTGTTCTGTACCACTGCTCTGTGTGAGCAGTTTGTTCGTATCTGAACGGTCTTTCATTCATATAAATGAGCTAGTTCTGTGATGAGACAGACAGTCTCTTAAAGGGGCAGAACTTCATCAAAAGACCCGTGTATTATTTTCAATAATAGGCCTATTATTTTGATGTCATTTAAAAAAAAATTATAACCTGCATCAATTCAAAAGGCTTCAGTATACAATATTAGACCTATTAAAGCTAATTGTAGATGGATGAAAGCTCATATGATAGGACTCATTCAATTTGTCTAAATTAACTATTTAAAACATCAAAACGAAGAAAACAAATTGCGTTTATCAAAGGTATGCAAAGATTTAATTAATCACGATTGTTTTTTTTTTTAGACTTGCGATTCATTTGTTAATTTTTTAATCGATTCCGGCCCTAGTATTAAGACAACAAAAGCTTGTCTTAATGCAGAAGAGAGGAGCCGGTGAAATCTAAACCATGCATTTGATCGTGGAGGAATCAGATGTGGTGCTACAAGACCTCCATCGGTCCCTAGGAAACATGATTATGACTGTACCGGTCCTTACAAGAAAAAAAAAGGTTGAGGACCGCTGTTGTATCTGACTCACAGAACAATATGACTTTTATGAATGAGAGATTGTTCATAGTAAAAACAAACAGCAGAATTTGTCGACTCAGAGCGGCACGAAAAGATTGAAACTGTAAATGTACTATGTTCTTTGCTCTCTAATCTTGTCTGTATGTTTGCAAACCAGCAGCATTTGTTCGCCACACCACAGATACTGCTGAATATGTTCCTCGGTCTGTCATGGTATTTTTGACTGCTGACAGTGCTCTGCGTGGGCTTAGTGTCGACCTGCAGATGGAGGTCAGAGGTGAAGGTGTTTGTCTGTCTTCTACCCCCCCCTCTCTCTCTCTCTCTCTCTCTCTCTGAGCAGAACAAAGAGACAGACAGATGCTTCTTCAAACGTCCGCTGCAGTTAGGCTTCTCACGTTTGTATTGATTTTTACATTTAAAAGCGATCACGGATGTCACAGTATCTAATCAAATGGAACTGCAGATGAAAAGACGTTAAAGGGGAGGGAGGTTCATGCAAAAAAGCTAAATCCTGGGACTTGGATTTTCATGACATTTCACCTACAACAAAGGAAAACAGTAAATTTTTGTTTCATTTTAATAAGAATGAGTGTGCAGTTGAACAATATTGATTCTCTCGCTGCTTCTGGCCGGGAGTCTTGACATGAGTGACGGAATGATGTGTTTTGTGCACAAACACAGAGGATCTGTCTGAATCTTTGATACCTGAAAGAGGCTTTACACATGACAGATTTATCTATAAATCATAATTATGCTTTTTTTTTTTTTTCAACAATTTTGTGAAAGGCAAAAAAAAAGACAATGTTGCCATGTGGCTTCAACCAAAACTCTTGATGTCCATATTTGGCCATGAACTTAAATGACCTATTCTACCCATATTTCAGAAATACATATTGAAAAATGCAAAATCTGCTTCCATAGCCACATGTGAGAGGCGACTATCTTGTAGCGAGTAGTACTTCCAACCTAGTGAGAGGCCTGCAGAGATAGGTACTTCTGGCCAACCAACACAGTCTCACTAGAGGTCGTACATTTACCATGACACAAAAACAGCGTATTTTGAACACGAGTTCACAGCTGTTTTTAGTACTTATGTTACGCCGTGCATTTAGCACGATGTGAAAAAGTGTAAAAATGACACGAGATTTCACAGCGTTAAAAAACACGAATTTTAGTTGCAGCCATGTGGGAAGTTTTCTTTAGATGAAACGGGTAGTTTAGGCTTCAAGTTACTAAAATTCGTTAGTTTAGAACTGGGCTGTGGCAGGTTAAGATTAGAATCAGGATTTGGTTAATTTCATAAATAAGAACACGTCTTAACAAACACCATTGAAATAAATGGGACTGTGACGCGTACTATAATTACAAGAGGTGCTTCCGGCCTATACTTTTGTCCTGTAGTGAGAGGTGCTTCCGGCCTGTAGAGAGAAGTCCATCTGGCCTGCAATGGGAGGTCCTTCAGACCTGTGATGAGAGGTACTTCCTGCTGTAGCAAGAGATACTTGCCTGTACGAGAGGTACTTCCAGCCTGTAGCAAGAAGTCCATCTTGCCTGTGAGAGAGGTTCTTCTGGTCTGTGGCAAAAGTACTTCTGGCCTGTAGCAAGAGGTGCTTCTAGCCTTTAGTGAGAGGTGGTTCTGGTCTGTAGCCAGAGGTACTTCTGACCTGTAGCGAGAAGTGCTTCGAGCATGTGGCGAGAGGTATTTCCGGCCTGTAGGGTGGAGTCCATCTAGCCTGCGATGAGAGGTCCTTCCGGGCTGTGGTGCGGTGCTTCTGGCTTGTAGCGAGAAGTCCTCTCGCCTGTGATGAGAGGTCCTTCTGGCCTGTGGCAAGTTTTGGTCTGTAACAAGAGGTACATGTGGTTTGTGGCATGAGGTACTTCCAGTCGCTAAGTGCAGTGGTTCTCAACCTTTTCAAGTTGCAACCCCCAAAAAACAACCGCAGGCATTTGCAGCCCCCGAAAAAATATAATGTTTTCTATACCTACAAAGTGGAAACATAAAATCTTAATTCTTTATTTGATTTTCTTTTAAGTGATATGGAATTTAAAGTCAGAAAATAGAAATCGACACCCACCATGGTCTTTAAAAGGTATCAAACCTTGCTTAACATATCAATAGTAATCGTTGCACATCTTCAGGGAACCCTCAGAAGTCATCTATCGTCTAAGATGATTCACTGCCTTGTTGCAATGCACAGACAAATCAGTTGATATTTGTCTGCTAAAGTTTTATCCAAGTATCTTCTTGAGTTCCTCTGACTGAACTGATGAGTCACGACTTTAGTTTCTGCGAGCCATCTTCAGGACAGCGGTCTTGGTGGTTACTTCCTGAAGCATGGCGTAGTGAAAATGGCTCGCAGATAGCAGCTGAAACATGTCGACAAGATAAATACACCTCCCGCACATTACCGTTAAAGAAGACAATGAATTCTGTGTGAGAACTGATGAGTCTCCGACAGAAACAAGGCATCGGTTTGCTCTCTGGAGAAAAGTGTGACAGCCCTGTAAACACGTTCAGTCCCAGAGCAGCACCGGTGTCCTCCCACACGTCCTCCAGGACAGCGCGGGGCTCACCTCACCTGCTGCGAGGTCATCGGTGTGGGACAGAGGTCGCACGACTCTGGAGCTGCTTCCATGTGTCACCTCGTTATTGATCCGGAGGGAGAGAACAAACATAACATACATTCATCGATCAGAAAATGTATTTGATTCACTAATAAATAATTCAATCTATGGTTTTATATTTACATTAATGCAAACACAGACATGTTTCTTTTGTCAGTTTCCACGTTTCTCTGTCATGTGTCATTTACCTAAATAACAGGCTCCTGCCCAATAAAAATCCTAAGGCTCGATAGTCAAAGTACCTTGAATCTTTATGTTGATTCAATTTGATAATGTGAGTCAAACATTTTCAACTTAGATTTTTAATTTAGGAACAGAGAGAGAAATGGAAAAAAGAGGGAGAAAGAAAGGGATGAGAGAGAGAGAACAAGAGAGAGAGACAGAGTGAAACAAGAGCAAGAGAGAGAAGAGAGAGAGAAAGAGAGAGAGAGAGAGAGAGAGAGAGAGAGCGAGCATAACAGACAACTCACATACATAAGTTTAATCGACATAAAACTTTAAGAAAGAAAATGTCCTACATTTTTAGGTTAAACTGTCTTATATTTGTACAGTGTGTGTCTCCTACAGTAGCAGACGTGTGTTGTACAGATTGCTGTACTTATGTTCCTCTTCTAGTCAGTCCCGCTGTCTGTCTGTCTGTGGGCCAGGTCCTGTGGCACAGGGAGAGAAACAAGAGGTTTGCAACTATTTATAACAACACTCACAAAAAAATATTCTGGATGCTCAGGGTGATCATGGATCAACACTTATAATATCTGTATTCAAATAGCGGTCCGTGGGCCAAATGCAGTCCACTAAGCAATATGATGTGGCCCACCTTGGTAAAATGAACTGGACCACATAGTAAAGAAGCCAGGGAAACACCCTGCATCTGATTTACAGCGAACAATGGTGGATACAGCAACATAATGCTGAGCAATAAAGACTGGCCCATCATAGTAAAGTGGGCCATGGACTGGGCCACATTTCATGGTTAGATCTGGTTTTCAGGGCCTGCAGTACTTTTAAATCAACTACATCAGCTAAAATCTCACTGATATTTGTTTTGTTCACTTTTGTTCTGGTTCATAAATTGTTCTCTAGTTTTGTTCCAAATTGAGGTTCACCGTTGAAGTAGCAAATATGTAGACCTAGAGTCATAGAGTTGTAGGTTAAGCCTAGTCCTTATCTGTTGTTCTGATGTGCTCACGTTCTAGTTTTTATTTATCTCTGCTAGACTTATTTTCAATTTACTAAACATAAGTTCCTGGTGCAGTTTTGTTATTCAGCCCATAGACCATAGTCCTCTGTCCGCTGTAAAATATAATTGAATAGCCCTGCTGTAGAGCATTAAAAACAGACGCAGCATTAGTTATTATCACTATAGAAACAACTCTGGTCTTGGGCACAATCTTGCGTCAAAAACTGCTATGTATTGTGCAACTGCCCGGCCCACAAGCCGTGGTCCTCGATACAATCTGGCCCTCTGAAAAATAAAGTTGAATAGCTCGATGTATAATAATAGGAATTACAGTTTAATCCTAAAAATGGCCAAAATCAGATGAATTGTGTAAAATGCAAAATCTTAAACTTAATGGGTCTCATTCATGAAGTGTTCTTCCACTTTAAGAAGCTGCTGAGAAAATATTACGTCAGATACACGTTTTCTTAAGAATTAAGACAAATTCCTTAAATATATATGTTTCTCTTCTCATCCTCTACTGTTTTCTTTTTTCCTCTTCTTGATGCTGTTATTGCTTCATCTCTCATGTCTTCACTTCTTTTGCCCGCTCCTATTTTCTCCTCTCCTCATTTTCTTCTCTCTTCTTTTTCATCTTCTTCAATTTTCTCTTCCTCTCTTTTTTCTTCTTATCTTTCTCTCCTTATTTCACTTCCTCTCCCCTTTCTTCTCCATCTTCCCTCTCCTATTTTCTCTTCCTCTCCTCATTTTCTCTTTCTCTTTTCTGTCTTCTCTTTTTCTCTCCTCTCCTTTCTTCTTCTCCTCTTCTCTCCTCATCCTCTCACCTCTCTTCTCTTTCTTTTCTTCGTTCTCCTTGCCTCTCTCCTCTTCCTTTCTCCTCTTTTTCTCTTTTTTCTCTTCCTCTCCTCATTCCTCTCTCCTCTCTGCTCTTCCTTTCTCCTCTACATCTCTTCTCTCTACTTTCCCTTCTCTCTTTAGCTTTCTCCCCTCCTCAGTTCATTTCTCATCTTCCTCTCTCCTCTCCTTTCTTCTCTCCCCCCCTCTTCATTTTGTCTCTTCCTCTCTCCTCTTCTCTCCTCTTTTTTCTCTTCTCTTCTTTCCTCTCCTCCTCTCTTTCCTCTCTTGTTTCTTCCTCTCCTCTTTTCCTCTCTCCTCTCCTCTTCTCTACATCTTTCTTTCTCTCTCCTCTTCTCTCCCTCTTTTCTCTCCCTCTTCTCTTCCTCTCTCCTCACTTCCTCTCTCCACTCCTCTCTTAGCTCTTCACCCTATATCTTCTCTCTCCTCTTCGTCACTGTCCTCTCTGTCCCTCTTTTCTCTCTACAAACTCTCTCCCACTCCCCATCTCTTTTTTTCTCTTTTCTTCCTCCATCCTCCATGTAGAAGAATATCTCTCTCTCTCTCTTAAATTCAACTATTTTGACTGCTATTCATCTTTTCTCTCCTCTCTTCTCTTTCCTCTCTCTACCCCACCCTTTGCCCTCTCCTATTCCCCCCTCATTTTATCTTCCTCTCATCTCTTTTCATCTTCTTTTTTCTCTCCTTTCCGTTCTCGCTCTCTTCTCTTTCTCTTGCCTCGTTTTCTTTGTCCTCCTTTTCTCTCCTCTCTCCTCTCTCTTCTCCTCAGTTCTTTTCTCCTCCTTCTCTTTCCTCTCTTCCGTCCTTTCTACTCTTTCTTTCTCCCCTTCTCTCTTTCTCTCTCATCTCCTCTTATTTCTTTTCTTCCTCTCTCCTCTTTCCTCTCTCCTTTCTTCCTCTCTTCTCTTCCTTTTCTTCCTCTCTCTTCTATTCTTCTTTCTCTTCCCTCTCTCATTTTTCCTCTCTTCTCTTCCTCTCTCACTTCCTGTCTTCTTTCTTCCTCTCCTCTTCCTTTTTCTTCCTCTCTCTTCTATTCTTCTTTCTCTTTCCTCTCTCATTTTTTCCTCTCTTCTCTTCCTCTTCTCTTCCCCTCTCACTTCCTCTCTCCAGCTCTTCTTTTCTCTTTTCTTCCTCCATCTAGAAGAAGCATCTTGGGTTGATGTTTCCGTCAAACTCGACCTCAGAACCATCTCTCTCTCTCTACCCCCCCCCACTTTCCCTCTCCTATTTTCTCCTCCTCCCCGCATTTTATCTTCCTCTAATCTCTTTTCATCTTCTTCTGTCTTCTCTTTTGTCTTCACTTTTCTTCCTCTTGCCCTCTCTTCTTTGTCCTCCTTTTCTCTCCTCTTCCTCTCTCTTCTCCTGTTTTTTCCTCCTTCTCTTTCCTCTCTTCTCTCCTTTCTACTCTTTCTTTCTCCCCTTCTCTCTTTATCTCTCATCTCCTCTTATTTCTTTTCTTCCTCTCTCCCTTCTTCCTCTCTTCTCTTCCTTTTTCTTCCTCTCTCTTCTATTCTTCTTTCTCTTCCTCTCTCATTTTTCCTCTCTTCTCTTTCTCTTCTCTTCCTCTCTCACTTCCTCTCTCCTTTCTTCCTCTCTCCACTCCTTCCTGCATCTCTTCACCCTACATCTTCTTCCGTCAAAACTCCACCTCAGCACCACGGACAGCTCTCTCTCTCTTAAATTCAGCTACTCTATTTTGACTGCATCTTTTTTCTCCTCTCTTCTCTTCCTCTCTCTACCCCCCCCCCATTGCCCTCTCCTACCCCCCTCATTTTATCCTTTTCTCTTCTCTTTTCATCTTCTTCTTTCTTCTCTTTTGTCTTCTCTTTTCTCTCCTTTCCGTTCTTCCTCTCTCCTCTTCCTCTTGCCTCTCTTTCTTTCTCCTCCTTTTCTCTCCTCTCTTCTCCTCTGTTCTTTTCTCCTCCTTCACTGTCCTCTCTTCTCTTCCTCTTTCCTCTCTTCTCTCCTTTCTTCTCTTTCTTTCTCCACTTCTCTCTTTCTCTCATCTCTTCTGATTCCTTTTCTTTCTCTCTCCTCTTTCATCTCTCCTTTCTTCTTCTCTTATCTTCCTTTCTCCTCTTCCTCTCTCTTCTATTCTTCTTTCTCTTTCCTCTCTCCTTTCTTCCTCTCTTCTCTTCCTTTTTCTTCCTCTCTCTTCTATTCTTCTTTCTCTTTCCTCTCTCATTTTTTCCTCTCTTCTCTTTCTCTCTCACTTCCTCTCTCCTTTCTTCCTCTCTCCACTCCTTCCTGCATCTCTTCCCTACATCTTCTATTCTCTCTCCTCTCCCTCCCTTTCCCTCTTTTCTCTTTTCAGACTCTCTCTCCTCTCCCCATCTCTTCTTTTCTCTTTTTTTTTCTTCCTCCATCCTCTATGTAGAAGAAGCATCTTGTGTTGATACATCCGTCAAAACTTCACCTCAGCACCACGGACAGCTCTCTCTCTCTCTTAAATTCAACTCTTTTAACTGCTATTTCTGCTTCGCCATTACATCCTTGTCTTTTGTCAAACATCCCAGAACTTTCCAGACAAACTTCATCGTAACAGGCTTTGTCGCTGCGGACGCCTAATTAACCAGAAGCTTTGGCACTTTCTCTGTAATCTTTACGTTTCCTCCAGTATCACATCGTATTAACTTTAATTAAGCCCGTGTGTTAGGAGCGCTAATTAGCCTAGCGTATGTATTTGTAATCCGAACAGTCTGAATACATTTTACAGCAGCTTAAGTCGGGCTAATTGCGGCGCGGAGCTAATTGACTTGGTTTGTGTGTGGTGTGTGTGTACAGGGCAGGTTTAACCCTTTGACGCCTGAATATGTTTACCAATATTTATGATTTTGTTCTTCAGCTGTATCACAAAACAAGTTGAGACACTAGAAACTTTTGTCATTTTTGATAGACTGTGTTGGATATTTTAAAACTGTGATTTTAACACAGGTGGCACTGGTCGTCTGTTTTCATTTCCATGTACAGTACAGAGCCGGATCTAATCTTTTCTGGGCCATGAGCAAAAATCAGCCTCGGGGCCGTCCTGTCTTTACAACGAACTTTAATCAGACAAGACAAAACAGCATTTAAGTTGACTTGTTTCATTCTAATTTAGAAAATACACACAAAGCGACAGACAAAAAAATGTGTAGACTAAAGAATATTTCTCAAAATAATGAGATAAATTAGATGCATTTTCCCTAAATCTGGAGTGGACTATTTTATACTATCACATTTTTACATTGTCAGTTTATAATTTTGTGGTAATATATGAGTGGTCCCTCGCTCTATCGCGGTTTACTTTCTGCGGCTTCAATGTTGTGTGCAATTTTGCTTTTTTTTTTTTTTTTTTTACAGTGGCAATCCTAATAGGCGCTGTAAGCGTGCTTTTCTCTCAAAGGCACTGTTTGGACCGTATCACATGCAACATTCAGACAAGCAGAGCTTTTAGAACTGAGACAGTTTGGATCATGCAGGGGAAGCTGACCTGACGCTCGGACGTTTCTCCAGGTGAGGTTTGACTCTTTGAGCTCATAGTTACCATGATAAGTTTGTTCACGTGAATCATTTGTGTAGTTCAGAGATGTGTTTGAGGAGCGTGTTGTGACTTCACTAGAGTCTGGATGTGTTTCGTGTCTGTTGGCTCTGGAGCCCGTGTGATCCGTGGCTCTGCGGTCGGCTGTGGACTGCAGCGGGACAGGTACTGCAAAACAATCGCACTATTGTATCTGGCGGTGAATCATGTGTCAGCGATTATTACCTGTACAAAAGACACTAAACATCAGAACCAGGCAGGTTATCAACGAATTGTTGGTAAAAAATCACTACTTTGAGTGTTTCGCCTTTGACGGGTTATTTTTGAAACATAACCCCCGCAATAAACAAGGGACCACTGTACACTATTTGTTTGACTTGGTGTCAGTATTTCCAAGTAGGGCCCCAACACTGTGAGCTCCGCCTCTGTTCCCTTGTACCAGCTGATAAACTGCATCATCTTGCTGGACTTTAGGAACAGAAATACTAAAGACTGAAACTTTCTAAGGACAAACAGCCTAGTGTTTTTGTGACTTTTGAAAGAATTCAACAGAATTGTGCAACTGTAGCACTTGAATAAGTGGAAGCTAAACTGTTTGTGTTTGTGCAGTTATACATCTCCGCCAATAGGTGGCGCGAGCTGCAAAAATAGGCAACAGAAGTCAAGTTTTCAAATAATGCAGTCTGTTCTGTGTAACTGAAAAGGACGCATCGCCTGCTCTGGATGTCTTGTTTGTTTGCTCTGTTCAGAGGTAATAAAGAGCTCACTTTTCTACACCAACGTCTCCTGCAGTGGTGTAACACAACAATCGGATGTATTTCACTGCAGTAATTTTCATTATTCAATCCACAGATGTGTTAGTTCATTAGTTGTTTGTGTGTGTAGTTCAGTGATCCAAACTGTCCCAGAGTCTTTGATTTTGCGTTCTGTGCTGAGAATGATCAGACGCATGTGTCAAATTCAGCACATGGGAAGCGACTGTGTCTCTGCTGTGTCACAAAGACAAAAGACGGGAGGAGGCGATCACTTTTAAGCTTTGACTGGTCAAACAGGGATACGTACAGCAAAAACTAGAGGGTGAAGTCAACAGACATGATGACTGAGGGACTGAAAAAGACGGGGTATTCTACAGATGTGGGGCCCTATACATCTTGTGTAGTCTGCGTGTAGGAAGGTGTAGCTCTGTCCAGGTGGTTAAGAAAAGGGTAAAATGACAAGAAATCTTCAAAAACTCTGCATTGAGTTCTACACATATTCGATCTGGAAGGGCTCTCGTCAAAAGCATTTGGGAAAGGGAGGGAGTTCTCGCGAAATACTTCGATCTGATTGGACAAAGCGCCCACCCACCTTAGCGATGTTTTAGCCAATCACAAGACATAATCAAAATGACGTATCCCACAAACCGCTTTGTTTCTTACCTGCGTATTGTAGAGGAGACGCCAAAACTTCCAACATCCGTCGCAAGATGCTGAAGACTAATCCACTGACATCACTGTGTTCATATAAACAAAGTTTGAAGCACTTCACAACAATATTCCACCGCCAGCGAGCAACAGTACGTCCGCGTCTGTTACAGCTGTCCTCCCGTGGTTGTGTCCATCTCCAGGCGATTTGCGCTTTCCCCGCGCGCTCCGGGTCCGGTCTATCTGCGTCTCTCTCGTGTGCTCCCGGTCCGGTCTATCTGCGTCTCTCTCGTGAGCTCCGGGTCCGGTCTATCTGCGTCTCTCTCGTGTGCTCGGGTCCGGTCTATCTGCGTCTCTCTCGTGTGCTCTGGGTCCGGTCTATCTGCGTCTCTCTCTGTGTGCTCGGGTCCGGTCTATCTGCGTCTCTCTCGTGTGCTCCGGGTCCGGTCTATCTGCGTCTCTCTCGTGTGCTCCGGGTCCGGTCTATCTGCGTCTCTCTCGTGTGCTCCGGGTCCGGTCTATCTGCGTCTCTCTCGTGTGCTCCTGGTCCGGTCTATCTGCGTCTCTCTCGTGTGGGTCCGGTCTATCTGCGTCTCTCTCGTGTGCTCCGGGTCCGGTCTATCTGCGTCTCTCTCTCGTGTGCTCCGGGTCCGGTCTATCTGCGTCTCTCTCGTGAGCTCCGGGTCCGGTCTATCTGCGTCTCTCTCGTGAGCTCCGGGTCCGGTCTATCTGCGTCTCTCTCGTGAGCTCCGGGTCCGTCTATCTGCGTCTCTCTCGTGAGCTCCGGGTCCGGTCTATCTGCGTCTCTCTCGTGTGCTCCGGGTCCGGTCTATCTGCGTCTCTCTCGTGAGCTCCGGGTCCGGTCTATCTGCGTCTCTCTCGTGAGCTCCGGGTCCGGTCTATCTGCGTCTCTCCCGTGTGCTCCGGGTCCGGTCTATCTGCGTCTCTCTCGTGTGCTCCGGGTCCGGTCTATCTGCGTCTCTCTCGTGTGCTCCGGGTCCGTGTCCTCTCCGTGTTTAGCTATCTGTGTTTCTCTCGCGTGCTCCAGTCAATAGCCTTTGCAACAGTACCTGCGTCTGTCCGCGTCGCCATGTTTGTTGTTTTGCTGTGAGCACATGACTCCTGGCACTCGCTGATTTCACATCTGTAAATCCGCCTCTTCCTTTAGAGAAGCCTTCTGATTGGTTCGAGTATTCGATACTCGGCTCAAACCATAGGGCGGGAGTCTTTCAAGATGGTTTCTTGTGGATTTGTGGAAAAACCTTCTTGTTTGGACATATTTCCTCGTCGGGTTTGGAAAGTGAGTGGAGGGAACCCACAATCATGCTCAATCAATCGACAATGTCAGAAATATCTGTATACTCAACCAACGCTGCTTCTGATTGGTTACTATTGCTGTTTAAGCCAATCAGCACCTCTTCTCAGTCTCTAGCTTCTTTTGCTTATATTGACAGTATATATAACGTAATGAAAATGTAATTAATTAGATTACACGTTGCTTATAACAATAACGTTATAAAAATGTAATTTATATTTGCAAACCGTTTTTCAGCTCATAAAGTGCGATGCAGAAAAGTGTCATGACTGTAACCGTGTCCTGAGCAGACATAAGAGGCCTCTAGACCTTCTGGCTCACATGTTTGGGATGACTGCTCCTGTCTGTCACTGCGGTTCCTCTGAGTTCTCATTATCCAGCTGAAGTGCACTTTTCATGTCTGACATCACACGGTACATGAGCGAGGAGCCGTCGGAGCGGTGAGCCAGCAAACAGCCACGAGTGTGAGGAGACACTACTGCGGATCAGATCGAACCTTTAGGGGCCCTCTGTCCTTTCTGTGATCAGTCAGGTCAAAACTTACTCCAGTATAATTGATAAATATACAAAAAGCGACAGACACAAACAGGCTTAATATTATTTCTCACAATAAATAGATAATGTAAACTCCTGCCCCAGAAACTTTGAATAAAACAAATGCAACAAATCTTTTGCATTTGTCAATTTATGTCTAATTTCATGATTAACCCTGTAAGGAACCAGACCTTTTTCCCACTAAAATGCCTAGATTTTATTTTATTTTTTTGTAAATATAAACAAGTGTAAAGCTGGTGGCATTGCGACTGTGGCCATGGATAACACTAGTCTGAGCAAAAATTGGGTTTTGAAAATGTTTCCAAAGCTGAAAGTAATTTAACAAAAATGAGTTTTAGCGACTTAAAATCGGTTATCGGAGCCCATAAAAAGTCCTTTTATTATTATTATTGCTTTTTTTTACGTTATAGGAATTTTGTTATGAGCATTTAAAGAGAAACTAAACTCAGAATCAACTTTTATTCACTGTCAGACTGTGTATATGTGGTCAAAATTGAATTACTCTACCGTTTCCAGGCCTTTTTTGGACATTTTTGTGCAAACTCGTTCATTTTGGAGTTATGTGTGTAAAAACCACGGCTGTACTGCCACGCTGGGCAAACACTGTCAGTGAATTTTCAGTTCACGCTGACGTCACAGTGATTTGACGAGGCAGACGAGCCGCCCATATGGTTTATCTAAACTCCTCCCTTTGACACCGCTGCTGCGGAGAGTTGGAAAGCGATCACCTGCTGCGTAATGACATCAGCCGTCATTTGGCTCAGCTTTATCAGCGAGTGGTGTGATGTGCCACTGCTTGTACAACGATGCGCTGGTTCGAAACTCGTGCCAGTGGCAAGTTTATCATTGCCATTTTTATTTTTTAATTTTTAGAAAATACTCACATGATAAGCTCATGTGCTTATGTAGACCAAAGCAAAGGTTTAATACATACTGTATGTTTTGGAAAGTAAATATAAAAAGAAATCTTGACGTGCTAGTAAGCAAAGACTTGGTGCTGTTGCTGCAGCTTCCTCAGCTTCAAATCTCAGGTCAGGACCCGGACTGGTCCGACACAAAACTCACATCATTCACCAAGCTCACTGTTCATATTTGGTGCTGTCAATCAATGTCTGTTCACACCCACTGGGCGTCTCTTAAAAGGCCTCCGGGCATCTCCCACTTTTGCAAGCCTGTTTGAGGTTCAGTTGTGGGTGGAGTTAGTCTCTGAAAGCGTGTTTAGCCTCACTTTAAACATGCACAGTCATCTTAGAATGTCTGTCTAACTAACTAACTAAAAGGTTGCAGGGTACTGCACATGTCTTCTTGGTGCCTTAAACGGTTAATATTGCACTTATTCTCGAATTTGACTTGGTGTGAGTGTTTGTCAGTGGCTCCTCTGAAACTTTTTTGAGACAAACAGCCTCATGTTTTATGTGGCTTCTGGAACAATTTAGCAAAAATGTGCAGATATACACTGTATTTTGCCACGGTATTATCTACGATTCAATCTTTAAAGCTTTCTTTTCAAACAGATTACAAACAAAACATCTTGGACTAAAGTTGGACAAGTTCAGAGTAGATATTTGATCTTTAAAATGACAAAAAGCACCATATTGGACTAGGATTCTGAGGAGAACGACACATGCAGCGACACTCGTCCTCATCGTTTTAATCATGTAAACCTCATATTTTTCTCCTAAAGACATTATTTCATTGTAGCTCATATTCTTTCACCAAAAAGTAGAACAGATTAGTTTGTGAGTGCGAGCTGAACCCACTACACCACGTCCATCCCAAACAACTTTCTCTTCAAACATCCCTGAGTACTTACTGTGTGTAGCTGATGGTTAATGTCCCAGAGCGATGGGACCAGAGCATCATTAGCCCATCGAGAGTGCTTCATCCTGGCTAAATCTGAAGGAGTGTCGTTAAGAGAAGCCTAAAAATCGAATAAACACTGTCCCGGGGAAACTTTAAGAGGCCTATCCATCCTCCAGCCCAATAAAGGCCACTTCATTAGCTTAAGTGTGTTTCCAAAGCCAAAGACAAGCCACAAGTCCAGGGCGGCCATTTTTGGAGAAAAAGAACTATTTGTCAACAGGAATGAGCAGATTATTGGATGGATAAACTCTGGGCAGGTATCTAAGCAAAGGAATAAGAAATAGAGAATGATAAAGATGGATGTCACAGGAGTGTTACAACTGCTTAGCAATTATTCAACAAGTGTTCTACAACAAGTATTAAAGTTGGGGTGATAGTTTTAATCAGGAGCAGGATGCTGTTCTCTGATTGGCTGTGCTTGGGTGGTCCTCTCCTGTTTCACTTGTAAAAAGAAGTTTTATAAACCATAACTGCAACTAACCTGTATATTAACTATGCAACGAAGGATTTATAAGAGGAAGTTATCAGATTTAAAACATGAGCTCTGGTCCCAGCCTGTTCTCACAGATAAACGTGTCAATACTACACATTTATAAACAGCGTGTCATATGAACGCAGCTTCTATTTTGTGCGTGTGTATTTCACGCGTTTCTGTCCCAGTTCATTTCTGTGGTGAATGTTAAGATGTGTTATTATTCATGAAAACTAACACAATCCAAATCCTAAACTTAACCAACTCCAAGCCTCAGACCTAAACTTACACAGTTTTGCAACTTCAGACCTAAACTTAGCCTTTAAATCCCCAAAAAACCTCCCATTTGTCCTCAACCACATTGTGTGTCCACATCGCCAGAAAAAACGAGCGTGTAATTGCACGCCAAAAAAGACAGAGGGCGTTGTCATGACACGTAATTTGTCATGGCGTGGCATTTACACAAATTCCATGAGAACACGTATCTGGTCCAGACTGTGCCAAACGGTTCCGTGCGCTCTTCCTCAAGCAACGTGTTCTCATGGTTTATGTGTAAATACGGGACCAGGCCGTGACAAATTGTCATGACGTTGCTTCTGCCTGTTTTGGCATGCAATTCCACGCCCGTTTTTTTTTTTTTTTTTTGGCGTGGTATGAACACGCAGTGTGGTCGAGGACAAACAGGAGGTTTTTGAGAGGTTAACGGTTAAGTTTAGGTCTGAAGTTTAGGTCTGAAGATTGTGTTAGTCTTTATGAATAATAACACGTCTTTACATTTACCATACAAATGAATTGGGACACGCGTTGCCGTTGACTGACTGCCGTAAACTCAGCAGTCTGAAATGTTCAGCGGCGCAGCAACAGTGATCCAAAAAGTGCAGAAAGAACCGGGGCTCAAGTAAGTGTCTCATGTGTCTCTGCTCTGTCGTAAGGAGAGCTGCATTCACACTGACACTGCAGCTCCAAAACACTAGAGCACTGGCAGATTAAACGTTGAATAAGTGTAATTGTTTGTAGTTTTATTATTATTTTGAACAGCTACATTGGTCAAGTTTTTCAATTGGTATCTTTCTGATTGTGGACGTGTTTTATATAGTTTGAGTTTGCATTTAAAATAAATGTATTATTATTATTATTATTATTATTTGCAAATACGTCTGTGACCACCATAAAACCAAGGTAATTGACATTCTGTGGCGTTATTTTCATACAACTTCCTTCCAAGACACAGCTCAGCACACGTTGCATATTAACATGATAATATGTATGCAGTGTAAAGATACCCATTCATTTGTATAATGTATGAAGAAAAATAGTGGTCTAATTAGCCTGTTTACAACGCAGCGGGTTCACAAGGCATTTGAATCATTTATGGAGCGGTGTCATGATTAGCATGGTGCTGCGGTTAGGGCCGTCTGACCTGTGGGTAACACCCGCCCTCTGGTGCTCTGTTCTGGGTGAGAGCGGAGGACGGGAGTGTGGTTCTGGGTGAAAGCGAAGGACGGGAGTGTGCTGCTGATTAGCTCTGGTCTGGAGAAGTGCTGAAGAACACGGTTAGTCCTGTTTTAACTGGTGAGTCTTGAAGTAATATAGACATTTTATAAGACTACTACTATTGTTACGTAGTTGTGGTTTAATGTAGACAGAGTGCGTTTCAACCCGGTGTTCAACAACATAAAAGACAGAGTGCCTTGGAGCCCACTTCTTCTTTATTCTCTAAAACATTTGCATGTTGTGTTTAAGTCAGATGTTCTCCCGACAAGCACATCTGTTTTTGAGGATGCAGTGATTTGTCCAGAGACATGTGAGAGGTCAACACAGTCTCACAGTAAAACGTATACTATATATATTGCACAATATGAAAAAGTGTAGAAGCTATTTGGTGACATTCATATGTTTTAGGGAAGTTTAGGCTTCAAATTTCTAAAATGATTAAGTTTAGGACTGAGGCTTGGGATGAGTTAAGATTAGGATAAGGATTTTGTAAAATATACATAAATAATAACACAAGTTACATTCAGCTGAGTGAAAACAATGGCGAGAAAGCTGAAAAGGCTACAAGTGAACAGATCAATTCTCCAGTTGTTTTATAACAGCTTTATTTTGTCCACTTTAACATTCAGCATCCTGGCCTGGTTTGGTTCTGTGAGTGAGATGACTAAGAGCCCCCTACAAAAGATCATCAGGATGAGCGAAAAAATTATCGGTGTGCTACAAGTTCATCTTGGAACAGTTTTCCAATCACTGGCACTAAAAAAGGCTTCTCTAATCTGCTCAGAGACCACCCACAGCCTCCACGATCAGTATAGACTGCTCCCACCTGGAAGAAGGTTTGCCTCCCTCGCTTAAAAACCAAACGGGCAATGTCTTCCTTTTTTAATCCTTTATTATTTTTAATAGTATTGCATATTTTTAAGTGTGTTTGACCTGTTTGGGTTGTGTGTTTGTGAGTGTCAGACCACAAGTGAAGTTCCCTAACGGGAAAATAAAGTTCTTTGAATTGAATTGAATTGAGAAAAAACACTGTTTCAAGCTTCAGTGTCAGATGTCTGTCAGACAGATTCAGACCTGATCCAAACAGCTGCTCTCATCCCGTTATATTAATAAAAGAAGTTTCCCCGGCCAACTAGATGGACTTTCTCTCTTCTGCACGGAGCATGCACACTAGAGCGTAAAGTGACGCTGATCAATAATCCCTCTATATACACGCTTTCTTGTAAAATTGTGTTGGAGAGGTGCATCTGGTTGTCCTGTTCAAATCAGTATTTACAGTATTAGTGTGTACACACTGCACTGCAGCAGTTTCAGACTCTGTAACTCACTACAGATATCAAACTGATTCTAGATGAGTCTGTAGAATCAGCAGTTATGAGCTCATCATGAGTCTGTGTTTTAAAAATGACACAAGAATCTTAACCCTCTGTAGTGTGCAGCAAACTTAAACCAACTACATAAAACATACCACAAAAATACAACTCCACTCCACTCAGCAGCAGTCTTTTCTCTCTCTGTCCTCTCAAAGCCCATCTGAAACACCACATTAACTTTCCCATTGTCAGTGTCACTTTTTACAGACTTTCTGTTTGACTTGGCCTTTTTTACCCCCTCTTTCTCCTCTATCTCTCTCTCTCTCTCCTCTATCCCTCTAATCTCTCTCTCTCTTACTTTCTATTATTTCTGTCTCTCCCTCTCTCCCCTTTCCTCTCCCTCTCTTCTCTTCTCTCTCTTCTTTTTTTATCTCACTGTTGCTTTTCTCTATCTTCTCTCTTTCTTTTAATGTCTCCTTCTTTTCTGGGTCTTTTCCTTTCTTTATATCTTCCTCCCACTCTTCTCTCTCTCTGTCTTTTTTTCACTCTCCATCTTTTTCTTTCTGCCCCCTTCTCTCTCTATATCTCTTTCTCTTCTCTCTCTCTGCCCTCTCTCTGTCTCTCTCATCCTCTATTTCTTTCTAACCCTGCCCCTCCTGGCTCTCTTTTTTTCTTTTCTCCCGATCTCTCTCTTTTTCTCTCTGCCCCTTTTCTCTCTGTCTCTTTCTCTTCCCTCTCTGTCTCTCTCAACCTCACTTTCTCTATTTCATTTCTCACTATATCTGTCTCTTTTTCTCTCTGCCAGCTTCTCTCTCTCTCTATGTATCTTTGTCTGCCTTCTTTCACCCTCCCTTTGTCTTTCTAACTTTCCCTCTTCTAGTCTCTCTCTCTCTCCATCCCTTTCTCTCTCTCTCTCTCTGCCCTCTCTGTCTGCAGAACAAAGCCGTGACAGAGGGATGATTGTGAAAGTGAAAGCTAACATTTATGGTGATAGATTCTGCCGGACCGGAGCAGATTTGTGGTCTCCATACGTCTTACTTAAAAACCTCCAACAGCAGATTGGACAGGAAGAATATGCAAAGTCACGTTTTTTATTACAAAAGTTTTTGAGAAGCATTGAAGTCGGGATTAATCATTTTGCTGTGTTTTGACAAACTACAGGAGCTATTAATCTGGAGTGACAGAGATTTGAATTTATTGGTAGATTTTTGTGAGGTTGTCCGGTAAAACCTAGCTGTCCTTTCCTCATGATTAGTAAAATGACTTTATTGTAAAAGCAATGATTCTAGACAGGATTAATGTGTTCTTACTTCCTGGTTCTAGTCAGGATTAATGTGATGGTACTTCCTGGTTCTAGTCAATACTAATGTGATGGTACTTCCTGGTTCTAGTCAGGATTAATGTGATGTACTTCCTGGTTCTAATCAATACTAATGTGATGGTACTTCCTGGTTCTAGCCAGGACTAATGTGATGGTACTTCCTGGTTCTAGTCAGGATTAATGTGATGGTACTTCCTGGTTCTAGCCAGGAATAATGTGATGGTACTTTCTGGTTCAGGTCAGGACTAATGTGATGACACTTCCTGGTTCTGGTCAGGACTAATGTGACGATACTTCCTGGTTTTAGTCAGGACTAATGTGTTGTTACTTTCTGGTTCCAGTCAGGACTATTGTGACAGTACTTCCTGGTTCTAGTCAGGACTAATGTGGCAGTATTTCCTGGTTCTGGTCAGGACTAATGTGACGGTACTTCCTGGTTCTAGTCAAGACTAATGTGGCGTTACTTCCTGGTTCTAGTCAGGACTAATGTGGCGGTATTTCTTGGTTCTAGTCAGGACTAATGTGGCGGTATTTCCTGGTTCTAGTCAGGACTATTGTGGCGGTATTTCTTGGTTCTAGTCAAGACTAATGTGGCGTTACTTCCTGGTTCTAGTCAGGACTAATGTGGCGGTATTTCCTGGTTCTAGTCAGGACTAATGTAATGCTACTTTCTGGTTCTAGTCAGGTTTAATGTGGCAGTATTTCCTGGTTCTAGTCAGGACTAACGTAATGCTACTTTCTGGTTCTAATCAGGATGAATGGGATGTTACTTCCTGGTTCTAGTCAGGCCAATTGCGATGGTACTTCCTCGCTCTAGTCAGGGCTAATTTGATGGTACTTCCTGGTTCTAGTCCAGCAGGAGGATAGTTTATTTTTCAACATAACACTGGATGCACTGCAATAAAAAAATAAATAAATATATATATTGAAATAAATACATAAAACACCTCCCCTCTGTGTTCCCATATAAAACAGTTGTATCAGTCCACGCTGTCTCTCCATAAACCCACAGAGACACATGAGATTGTCCCCCTGGGGCTTCCGTACTGGACCAGCCTCTCATAAACAGCAGATGGTGGAGCAAACATAGAGTCTCACATCAGATATATATGTCTATAAATACAAATAAGAAACAGCCCCGGTCTATGCGGGCCGCTTTTATGGACCAGATTTATGGAGCTCGCAACAATGATTCTTAAAAGTGCTGAGTGTGCACCAGGTCTGAGCAGGAGAACTTCACTGGCATAGTACTTTTGTCTGCAATTATTTCACCTTTTTATGGAGTTTTTATGCTTAGCTAATCAACGACTTGAGAGAAACTAGTTGACTTACTGCGGGTTGAATTTTATGGTGCTTATCAAATCGAATTATTTTCGTATACCCCAAAATGACAACAGCAGTCATTTTGTTTAATTTAGCAAATATCAATAAACATTCAAACACGAATACAGAAAATCAGAAACATGATTGATCGTGATTGATCAAGAAGGTCAAAGCACAAATAATCAACAGTAAACAAGCAAATGAACAATTGTCCCAGAGCATCTTCTGTCCTTTGACAAACAGGTTGTAGATGTGACTAAGGCTGTGTTCACACTGTGGATCAAATCAGATTTTTTTGGCCTATGTGACCTTTATCCAAACTTTTTATGGCAATGTGAGATGCACAATTTCACTTTCATACATGGGAAGTAAATCTGATCTTTTTAAATGTGACGGCAGTCTGAAAGTAGTGAATGTGTTTTTTTTAAAATATGACACTAAAACATTAAATATGCCCAGCACAAAACATCGCAATCAATAAACACTATTTTGGAGGCTTTTTTAAAGGGGACAGTGTTCTTTCATCATTAGTTTACCAAACTTGTATTTGGATCGATTCCTGCATATTTGAGTAATCTTGTTTTGTCCTGTAACTGATGCTCCAGTGGTCAGAAAATCCCTATCTTTACCTACCTACCTTTTTGAGCATTTTTGTGCAAACTCGCTCATTTTGCAGTTATGTGTGCAAAAACCGTGACTGTGCTGCTACGAGGGTCAAACACTGTCGGTGCATTGTCTTTTCACGCTGACGTATCATTGAGTTGACGCCACAAAAGAGCACCGATATGGGATATAAAAACTCCTCGTTTGGGCTCAGTTATACGTGTGATACTGGATTCGAAGGTTTGCAGGTTTGATCCTCGTTTTGTCGTCTATTGTCAATTTTAGAAAGTACTCACTTGTTCACATTATAAGCTCATGCACTTATGTAGGCGAAAGCAATATGTTTGCCAAGTTCATAAAAATGAATCTTGATGTGTGAGTAAGAAACATGACCTGTGCACAGCCTCAGAGCTGTGAACTTCTCCACACATCAGGATCGCTCCCGATACAAAACACATCACTCTCAAGCTCACTGTCCATGTTTGGTGATGTCAATCAATGCATGTTCACACCCACCTGTGCATCTCCTAAAAGCCTCCGGCATCTCCCACTTTGTGAGTGTGTTTGAGGTTCAGTTATGGCGGAGGAAGTTTCTGACAGCACATTATAGGTTACTTTAACACAGTGGTGGGCAATTATTTTTACTCGAGGGCCACATTCAACCTCAGAATAGTGGCCGGACTACCAACACTGATGATATAACAAATTCTAATTATTGCAAACACATTTTTTTTGACAAAAGACCAGTACGAATAAATAGTGTCCAACAAAATCTTATTTTTTCTCGTAAAATTATGATTTTATTCTCATAAAACTTCAAGTTTAATCTATAAAAACTTGATGGCGTCAACTTTATTCTCTTTATTATTGTCTTAAAATTCTTAGCTTTATCCCAAAAGGTTACAAGTTTATTATGGTAATTTTAGAAAAAAACAACAACAACAGATATAATATTATCAGAAGTCAAATGTTTGCATTAAAAACACAAAAATTTTTATATTTATAAAAATGCTCCATAATCCAAATTACAAATTTAATTTTGTAAAATTTAAATATTGAAAAATGACTTTTTATGGCTTTGACTTTATCCTCATAACGTCAATTTAATCTCGAAATGTTCAAAGTTTATTGCTGTGGTCTAATTTTTGTCTCTTGCATTTCTATTTCTCAAAAACATGTCAGGGGCCTGATTGAAACAGGTTGCAGGCCCCATTTGGCCCCCAGGCCGCAGTTTGCCCAGATCTGCTTTAATATCTCAAAGCAGCACAAATTAATTTTTTTTTTTTTTTTGTTGATGTGCGTTTGAGGTGCGGCCAATTTGGAAGCTGCAGCGCGTTTCATATTTTCGCAAAAAAAAAAAAAAAGGCATGAAGTCGTGCTAATCGTAAGCTATCGACATGTCCTGTTATGTTGTTGTTTATGTACGTTTTTTGTGAGATCTGCTAGTTTTCTGTATCTTAGCGCTAACTTTTTGCATCAGTAGCAGCACAAATGTACACATACTTAACTCATTCATACTTGGGAACAAAAACACAACATACATTCATCCATCTGTGCAGAGCTTGACAGTCAATCCAGCTTTTATTAATCCTCCATTCAAACTGCTAATGAAAAATGATTTATTGATTTTCTAATACAGTTTTTCAGAGGAGAAATTGTAATGGATGTAGCGCGGGTCAAACAGTGACTGATGAAGTGGGCGGAGTTTATGAGCTCTGCAGACATTAGCTTATGTCAGAGAACGTGTGAGACTGAGTGAGATTTATGAGCCGGGTTATTAATGAGACCAGATTAAGCTGCCCTTAAACAGTCCCTGAAGAGTTTAGAGATCAGACCGATCACGGGACGAGCTACGGTTTAATCACACCAAGAGGAGTGTATGTTTCACAGTCAAATAATAATAATATAAAAAGTCAAATTCCCTAAATAATAACCGCTTTAAAGGTGCTCTACACAATTTTTGCTTCCTTATAAAAGCTTTTTGTGAAGCGAGATGTGCCGGTATGCTAACGGGCAACACTCTGGAGGAAACGTCGATATACAACAAAGTGTTTAAAATGTACAATAAGCACATTTTCATGCCTTTTTTTTTTTTTTTTTTTTTAACGTCAGTATGTTTTGAAAAGACAACACCTAAAATAACCACACACCACAAAACTTTTTAGGTTTTGGCTTTTCATAACATTTTTTTTAATGTAAAAAAAAGGATTATTGATTGATGTGCAGAAAGACCTGCTGTCCATCTGGTTAGCTGGGGAAACATTTTTGAATAAAACAACAAAACAGGACGAGAGCAGCTGTTTGGATCAGATCTGAAGCTTGAAACTGTGTTTTTTCACCTGAATGTGACTTTTAGGGGTTGTACTGTCAAATTTCATTCATAAATGCTGATTTAGCAGTAGAGCCTTTGTTTTCACACAGTGATAAACTCTTGTAGTTAGCTGACAACTGTGCTGGTGGCTCTTTCCACAGACCGGCTGCCTGTGCATTGCCATGTTTATAAACAAATATAAGTGTGTTTAGCTCGTGCACTCTCCCAACCAATATGTGATCGCCAGTTTCTTTTCAACCTGCAACACAGTTAACAGAATCATGAAGCCCGCAGAGCCTCGAGTCTGTTCTGCGATGGGTAGCTACAAACA
Organism: Mugilogobius chulae; assembly: GCA_038363315.1. Classification (NCBI taxonomy): domain Eukaryota; kingdom Metazoa; phylum Chordata; class Actinopteri; order Gobiiformes; family Gobiidae; genus Mugilogobius; species Mugilogobius chulae. Next base: position 9,767,660 of record CM076415.1, on the reverse strand, counting down.
TTTGCATCACTTCATATTTCTCTTGTCCCGTTCTGAATCACATCGCACCTCAACCATTCTCGTCTCTCGTGATTTCGTGCTCTGCTGTGTCACACAGATCTCACAGATCAAGGGACAGAGCAGCACCACAGCCGCTCAAAACATAGTCCAGACTCCAGAGTCACCAGACCTGAGTCTAAATGACAGCGCTGAAGGACATGCTATGGGAACTTACATGCAGAATAAATGCACACACCTAGACATTTGAATGAACTTAGGACAATTTGCCAGGAGACCTTCGAGCCTTGAGCCTCATGGGATCGGTGCCTGTGCATTGGCGCATTCATCAAACAACGTGGCAATGATATTCAACTTGCAAGTGTATTGTAATTATGCTGCCTGATGTAATGTGAACAATACACTTTGTAGGCACTTAAAGCATGTAAACATATCAACACAAACAAACTATATGACAATATGACAGGAGAGATCAACAGTGAACAGTGTGTGGATGTGGTTGAGCTGCATCGGCACAAAATATACAGTATATAGATATTGTTTAGTGGGTGGGAGTAGGTGGTAGGTAAAACATGTACAGTCTGTGTAAAGTATGTTTACTCCGCATGTTTCCTGATGTAGTTCTCTATCTTGTGTTCGGATTTTTGGAGCTTGATCTGACCGTACATTTGTGCAACTGCCTATGACTCAACAGTTACTTACAAAATACATACTGTTTGCTGAATGTTTTTTTATAGATTTGAACCCCGGCATCTCACATTTACCCTGTCAACAATTCATCCAGCATCAAAACAAACGACTCACATCTATGTCCCCTTCCATTCCGCGGTGTGATTGTGTATTCTTCCACTTGTCTAAATGAATATAAATGTGTTTGTGTGCGGCGCTGGACTGTGGAGACACGGGCCCCTCACGCTCATCTGTCTGCTGCTGCCTCGCTCTGATTTGTGCGGGATTAAAAGCTGATTATTTGCTGCAGGGGCCCCGCCTTGGCTCCCGGGCCCTGGGATGAGCTGATGGATGAGTTCAGAGCTGCTACACTGCAAAAAAAAAAAAAAAAAAAAAAAGAGTATCTAATATGGGATGGATGACTGCTTTAGGTTTGGTTAATTAATGGCCCAGAAAATAATTACTCATTCATTAATATTCATTTTCATGTGCTTGTGGTGGACTGGAGTTTACCCCAGGACTTGGGCTTAGACGGGGGAACAACCTGGATAGTGACCAACTCATGGCAGAGTTAACATTGAGATGGACCCAGACAATCACTCACTTGCTTATCATTTATTTTTGGTGTTGAAGTTGACATAAACATGGATGTTTTTTATAAATTGCTTTAATCCACAGGTGTTTATCACCCTTGTTGTGCTGTTTCATATTTGTGTTTTGGTCTGTTTATCCATGCAGGACATTTAATTACTCTTTAGCGTAACTTCTGTGTCTGTGATTGGCTTTGAAAGCACAGGCTTAACTTGCACCTGCAGCGCGTGTCTTTCTCTTAGATTTATTAGCCACATATTTCGCTTCATGATTGACGTTTCCTCACGTTTGAAGTCTGCAGCTCGGTTGTTCTGATTGGTCAGTTTGCGTTAACCCCGCCTCTGCTCCGTGAACGCGCACGGCTTCATTGAGAAAATCCATGGTTAAAAAATCAAGTTGTGAACTCGTTTTGTAGGACAGTTTATCCAGAGCGCTCATGTCTGGTTTAGTCAACCCGGGTTAGAGAACGTATCAGGATAAGTTCAGCGACGTTCGTAGTAAGGCCTCTGGTTGCATCGACAAATGATTGGATTTATGTATGGTCAATATGTTGAGAAAAGCCTGTTCAAGTGTGTTTTAGTCATAAAAAGTGTAACTTTATTGTGTTTATTTGATTTGTGTCTTGCAAAAAATTAAGGAATAGGCGTTGTGCTGTTCATGCTAAAGAGTTCTCATAGAGAAGACCTGGGCAAATTGCAGCCCGGGGGCCGGTTGTGGCCAGCGGCCTGGTTTCATCAGGCCTCAGCAATTTTGTTACTCTTTTTATTTCTTCTTTTGATTGACTTATAGCTTTGGGACATGTACTGTATTTTCACTTGTGCTCTTATGAATTCAAAGCAAATGGATCATAATGGATAAAACTGAATAAAAAGCCGCCTATTTATTTAACAGAAATGTGCTTGCAATGTTACATTTTTTTTACACCAATGATCATAATCGGCTCTTCGCCTCGTCTGGGAAAAAATAATTGCCCACCCTTGTCATAGAGTGTCAATCTATAGTTTTTCAACATAAACTTGCACCTTGTTGTTGTTGGATGCCAATGCCTGCTGAACTGTGATTGAGCAACAAATCAGTAGTTACAAATGAGATCCAAGTTAAGCTTTACTTTGACCACACTTGAGTTTTTTTTTTTTTGTTTTTTTTGTTTTTTTTTCTGGAGAAAGGTCTGAGAGGGAATTCTTTCCGTCGCTTAAGGCTGTGTATTTACATTTCTACCAGTAAACTTAACAATCTTACATTTAGTATTGAATGTCTAGTTTCAGACTTCAGAGATGTTCAAGTCAAGTCTTTCAAGTCTGCAAGTCTAAGTCAAGTCTCAAGTGTTTGCCCTCAAGTCTGAGTCAAGTCTCAAGTCTTTTGTCTCAAGTCTAAGTCAAGTCTCAAGTCTTGCCCTCAAGTCTAAGTCAAGTCTCAAGTTTTGCCTTCAAGTCTTAGTCAAGTCTCAAGTGTTTGCTTCAAAGTCAAGTCTCAAGTTTGCCTTCAAGTCTAGTCAAGTCTCAAGTGTTTGCCCTCAAGTCTTAGTCAAGTCTCAAGTGTTTGCCTTCAAGTCTTAGTCAAGTCTCAAGCCTCAAGTCAGTCAAGTCTCAAGTGTTTGCCTTCAAGTCTGTCAAAGTTCAAGTGTTTGGTTAAGTGTTTGCCTCAAGTCTTCAAGTCAAGTCTCAAGTGTTTGCCTTCAAGTCTAAGTCAAGTCTCAAGTGTTTGCCTTCAAGTCTTCAAGTCTCAAGTCTTTGCCCTCAAGTCTCAAGTCAAGTCTCAAGTGTTTGCCTTCAAGTCTAAGTCAAGTCTCAAGTGTTTGCCTCAAGTCTAGTCAAGTCTCAAGTCTTTGCCCTCAAGTCTAAGTCAAGTCTCAAGTGTTTTGCCTTCAAGTCTAAGTCAAGTCTCAAGTGTTTGCCTCAAGTCTAAGTCAAGTCTCAAGTGTTTGCCCTCAAGTCTCAAGTCTCAAGTGTTTGCCTTCAAGTCTCTAGTCAAGTCTCAAGTGTTTGCCCTCAAGTCTAAATCAAGTCTCAAGTGTTTGTTTTTTTACAGTGCCTCCCTAAGCATCAGTATCGATCTGAATGACGGCTGCGTGTGTGTGTGAGGAGCTTTCATGAGTCAGATGGATGACTCTGTGATGCTTTACACTCACAGGACTAGTTAGCTTCTATGAGACCAGAACTGAAGCAGAGCCGATCAATGAGTTTGATTGTTCAACGCAAGTAGTATGGAACAAAATCAGGATTGGAAAAGACATCACATGTATCACAGTCGAAGGAAGCGGTAAGTTTTAGGTCTAAAGGCTGTCGATGGAGAAAAACACGTCTTGTCTTAGTTTTTATATACAGTAATTAAATGTATTGTTATTTTACACTACAAGCTAACTTCCAAATAAGACTACAAAACACGACCAATATAATGTTAAATATAGTATTAACACAAAATGTTGCACCACATCAGTATAAGTCGTCCTGTGAGTGTAATATTCCAAATTCCAGTTTTCAAAGTGTGCGTTCCCTGAGGAAGGGATGCATTTTTCGAACAACACCTGCATAGTTGAACTTGCAAGTATACGCCTTGGCTTGGACTTAAGTCAGAATTGAGTTACTCTTGGGACTTGGATTTGAAAGTCTGTGATTTGATGCATCTTCTCAAAAAAATAAATGATACCATTTTATAAATTAACAAACTGCATGTTCTTCTCTTTTCTTTAAGCGTGACCAGATTTTTAATTCAAATGCCATCATCTCCCCCAAAATATATGAAATTGTAGAAAAATGTGATGTTAATACTTGAAATAACGTTGAAATTAAAAGTGCAAAACTTGGATTGGACCTATATGACAAGACTCTGGACTTGACTTGGACTTGTCTATCTTGGACTTGAGACTTGACTTGGACTTGTCTCTCTTTGACTTGAGACTTGACTTGGACTTGTCTCTCTTTGACTTGAGACTTGTCTCTCTTTGACTTGACTTGGACTTGTCTCTCTTTGACTTGGGACTTGACTTGGACTTGTCTCTCTTTGACTTGAACTTGTCTCTCTTGACTTGAGACTTGACTTGGACTTGTCTCTCTTTGACTTGAGACTTGACTTGGACTTGTCTTTGACTGGACTGACTTGGACTTGTCTCTCTTGACTTGAGACTTGACTTGGACTTGTCTCTCTTTGACTTTGGACTTGACTTGGACTTTTGTCTCTCTGACTTGGGACTTGACTTGACTTGTCTCTCTGACTTGAACTCTCTTGGACTTGACTTGGACTTGTCTCTTTTTGACTTGGACTTGTCTCTCTTTGACTTGAGACTTGACTTGGACTTATCTCTCTTTGACTTGAGACTTTTCTAAACAGTGACTTTGTTCCGTGTTTGTTCTGATTGATAAAACAATGTAATGCCAGTATGATTTTGTTCATGTTTATTCACAGTATAAGAATGTTCTTCACCAAAGACAACTACATTTGTTTGTGTTTTTACAGTCCTGTTTAGTAAGTCTCTCCTTCTGAGCCTCAGAATTTCTCTTTTCTAAATATCGGTTGTACGGCATTGTGGGTTCATTTTCAGCTTTAACAACGCTAACGCTAAAGGTACAGGAGCAGGTTTAAAGACCAATAACAATACAACAATGTCCTTTAGCTCACCCCAGACCGTTTCACTTCCAAATATATCCAAAGCAATCAGAGAAATAATAGGCCAATGTAGAGACGTTTGTGAGTCTCTTATGCATGAAGGACACGAGAGGCCGGGTCATCCCTGGTGTATCAGCTCTCTCTCTCTCTCCCTCTCTCTTTTGTCTTTCTTTCTCTCCTTCTCTCTCTCTCTCTCTCTCTCTCCTTTCTCTCTATCTCTCTCTCTCCTCTCTCTCTGTTTTCTTTCCCTTTATGTCTCTCTCTCACTCCTCTCTGTTTATTTCCCTCTCTCTTTCTCACTGTCTCCCTCTCTCTTTCCTCCTTCCTCTCTCTCTCCTCTCCCCTCTCTCTGTTCTTTTCCCTGTCTCTCTCTCTCTGTTTCTTTCCCTCTCTCTCTCTCTCTCTCTCTTTCTTTCTCTGTCTCTCTCTGTTTCTTCCCCTCTCTTTCTCTCTCTCTGTTTTCTTTTCCCTCCCTCTCTGCCCTCTCTCATCTCTGTCTCTCTCTCTGTTTCTCTCTCTCTCTCTGTCTCTCTCTCTCCTCTCTCTTGCTCTCTGTTCTCTCTCTGTGTCTCTCTCTCTCTCTCTCTCTCTCTCTCTCTCTCTCTCTCTCTCTCGGTTTCTCCCTCTCTCCTCTCCCTCTCTCTCTGTTTCTTTTTCTCTCTCTCTCTTTCTTTTTCTCTCTCTCTCTCTCTCTCTCTCTCTCTCTTTTCTTCTTCTCTCTCTCTCTCTGCCCTCTCTCTCCCTCTCTCCTCTTCTCTCTCTCTCTCTCTCTCTCCTCACTCTCTTCTCTCTCTCTCTCTCTCTCTCTCTCTCTCTCTCTGTTTCTTTCTCTCTCTCTCTCTCTCTCTCTCTCTCTCTCTCTCTCCTCTCTCCTCTCTCCTCTCCTCTCTCTCCTCTCTCTCTCTCTCTCTCTCTGGTTTATCAGGTCACATACATAACCCTAAACAAGCGTAGTACAGTATCCATGCTTCTTGTGGTCATATCAATCAGGGTGTTATCATGCAGGTTGTATTGAAGACAAGTTCAACATTAGCATTTAAACTGAAAACAATTTTAAAACTATAAACTCTCAGCAGAAACAGGGTGTTAGCAGCTGCTGGTGTGAGGTTGACACAAAACAATGAAGAGACTGCTCTAGTTAATACCTAGCTTTAACATTTACATAAGCAAAGTAGTATCAATACTTGCATAATTATGAGCCTGAATACAGGAAAATTAAAGACTCAATGTATCAATTCTTCTATATTGATTCCTCCCATCACCATTGTACACAACCGTCTTATGTTTCAATGATTTCTGCCAGTCATGTTCTTAGTCTCCAGTCTTTCCAGTCCCAGCAGTTGTATTTATATTAGTGAGATTTATCAGTTGTTCATTCATTTTCTACCACACCATTAGGGCAGGGCTGTCAAACTCAAATGGAGCTGGGGCCGAATTGATCGAAGTCAGAGTTTGTCGATATAGGCCTACTACCGATGATCTATTCAAATATGACATTTGTGTCCATATTTATATTGCATTGCATTACATTATAATGTATTTTATTGTGCAGTGTCCTTCAAAAAACATTCTGAACAAATTCTAATGTTTTTTAATGGTTTATTTCTATAGTGTATTTTTCCATTCTGGCCTCAGTGGCTCCTCTTTTACACTTCATAGACAGGACGCCTGATTTTTTCTCCAACCCACTTACGCCAGACACCGTCACTTTGCATTGGTGGCTATGCTAGCAAAAGTTTATATTTTGAAAAATATTTTCTTATGGGATTTGGTTAAGGTTAGGGTTAAGGTTAGGGTTAGGTTAAGTTAATTTGGTTAATTTTAAGGATTCGGGGAAGGTATGCTAACCAGGAAGCGGCATAACTGTGTTGGGAAAAATAAAGACGCAGACAGGACAGAGCTGACTGCAGTGGATTATGGGACCTCAAATTGTTACAAGCTTTTGTCAGAGGACCACTATTGACCCTATTTTGTCCCGCCTACTTTTCTAGGACATGCACTTCCTGTTTAGCTGCATTTAGCCTGTAGATTTCAGTCGATGGGTTTATTTTAACTGTCATTATATTTAATTAAAATTGCCCCACAAGACAGACAAACAAACACGTTAGCTACCTTAACAGAGCTAAACAGGAAGTGCATTTCCAAGCCAAGTGGGCGGGACAAAATAGGGTCAATAAACAATAATCAGAAATCATCCTGGAGGCCACATGGGATCATCTCAGGGCCGCGTGTTTGGCACCCCTGCATTAGGGGTTGTGGGTGACTCGAGCCTATTCCAGTGACTTTGGGCCTTAGGCGGGGGAACACACATAGATACAGTCAGCCACGCGTCATATTTGGGGGCGTGGCCTGCTGAGGAGGAAAGCGTCTCATGCCTCACTATGTTTAAGTACGGAAAGCTAAACTGTTTGCTTCTTTTAAGACGTTTTCTGGCGAATTAAGTGTATTTTAGCACAACTAATTCAAATTGAGTTACAACCACATTTAAATGGAGGTTACTGATGTGGCTGTATGACAGAAAGTAAACAGAAAGTTTAAAAAGCTAGCATCATGTTAGCATTTAGCTCGTAGCTACCGTTAGCATTGTTAGATATATTTACATACTTTCTTTATCCCCATGTCTTCGTGTCTAGTTGACACACACTATTTAGCAAACAAGATTGTCAGAAAAACAAAGAATGAAACCAACCTACCAACAGAAGCTAATTAAAACAGGCCTATACAATTACATTTTGCAGTGGTCCATATTTTTTGGTGACCTATGTTCTGAGGGCTTGACTATAAAACTGCACCACAAATGAAGAATTACATACGTGCCTTGTAAGTTCTTCCTACAGTGAGCGTGTGTACAGATTCACAGTGTAATAAATGCTGGTCCACAGTCCTGGATATTGTCTCTGCTCGGTGCGTTTTCACATTAGCGTCTCATTCGGCGGTGTCAGGCCTGGTTCCCTGTCCCTGCTTCATCTGGACGACGCTCTTTGCTGTCGAGTTGTGCTGATTGGCGTTCGCTTCCACGCCAAGAACAAAGCCTGGGTTGGAACGCTGGTTATTATAATGTGGCTCGGCTTCCGTTTGGTGGCAGAAAAACATTTGGACCGGAGCGTTGTTAGAAGAGTAGATGAGGAGGATTGTGGTTTCTAATTTCAAATTGTAAACAGGACGGCAGTGGAGAAAATGACAAATTGTGAAGAGGAAATGTGCTAGATAGGTTTTCTCCACACTGTTTTTTGCTTGGTCATTGTGTAGTTTAAGAAGTACAGCGTAAACATGTTTTAACAATTGTGGCCATTTCGGTGAGGTAACCTTAAAGGTGCAGTATCATACGGTCAGTTTATATTTGGCACAAGGTCAAAAGAGCAGAACAGTCTGCTGACTTAACCTAGGTTTGTTTGGCCAATGCACTGCCTCATCTCTGATCACTGATTGGTCAATTGTACTTCCTGGTTTGGCAAACTGTCTGTAGTTCTGTGATATCTGACCTAGAGCAGACACTGGGTGAATGCGCAGATGCTAGGGAAGTGCGCGGACACTGGGTGAAGCGCTGACATTGTGGGTTAAGGGTTTTGCCCCAGGACTAGCTATGTTACAGTTTTTCATCCCTTTGGCTCCAAAGTCAAGATAAACAAACACATTTCTAAACATCCAGGATACAAAACACATTCTGCCTTTGCCTTAACATTAACACTATTCTTGTCTTCACTTTTTTTCCACATTGTTTGCAAAATCTTACACACACAGAGTCTTGTTAGACTCTTCAGTCAGGGCCAGAGGACTTTATTCATAACCAACACAGTTGTTTCAAAGAGTTGTTTTCTTGGTTCAATCACTTAAACTATGAAGACATGTGCAGTTACTCTTTAGACAAATAAATCTGTCCCAAAAACACAACTGTATTAGGACAGATAGAGCCACATGTGTTGTTCAACAACAAACCAGAAAAGAAAAAGTGAAAGAAAGTGACAAGGTCCATTCATTCTCCAAAGGCAATGAAGACACAGACAGAGCAGAAAGAGATAGTGGATCAGCAGTAAAATACAGACTATATGATGATTAAATATGTATTTACAGTTTTTTTTAATCGCTTTGGCACATTTTTTGGAAATTGTGATAAATATGGCAAAACCTCTACAGATTCAGTCAGATTTATCACTTATTTGTCTAAACATTTTAGAATGATTGCCCATGTACACTTTTGTGCAAAACTCCTGACACCTTTGTGAAAATAACACTTTGTGGTTAAAATGATAAACACTCATCTCTAAACTGCACTTTTTGTGTAAAACATTTCACACTCATGTAAAAACTACACTTATTTGTTTGAACATGAAACAAAAGCAACACATGGATTCACTTTCACCTTAACCAGCTAAACACTGCTTGGAATTATTTCTACATGATATCAATTTATTTTTCAGAATATTTTGGAAATTAAGGAGATTGGGAAACAAAAATATTCAGAATTGTGAAACAAGCACATGGTTTACTGACAATGTAAAGTCAATTTTTCGACGAGCTAAAAGTGTGTTCCTGTCTCATCTTGGCCACAGTGAAGTGTCTGACATTGGGCTAAATCAGTGGTTCTCAACCTATTTCAGTCGCGACCCCCAAAACAACAACCGCAGGCATTCGCGACCCCCAAGCACAAAATGTAAGAGACCTGCAAAGTGGTAATGTCTTATGTTTGTTTTTATTTTGAAGCCATAAGCCTGGGTACCTTCTTCTGTAGGCCAAAAATATGAATTTATGTCAAACCATGTTTAGGATGTCAATATTAAATTTCACATATCACTAGGGGACCCCCAGAAATCCTTCCGCGACCCCCATGGGGGTCCCAACCCCCAGGTTGAGAACCACTGGGCTAAATTATCTGTCATGTCTCATGTCCTCTTTCTCCTCACATCCTCACACTCCTGTCTCTGTCTCCATGTCCTCTCCTCACACTTCTTCTTGTCTGGTTTGATGCTCTAAAACAAAGTAACTCTATTTGTCCTAATAGAGTTGTGTTCATGGGACAGATTTATTTGTCAGAAGAGTCACTGCACATGTGTACATTGTTCAGGTGATTGAACCAAGAAAACATCCCTTTGGAGCAAAAGTGTTGGTTATAAAAACATAGTTTAGCAGCAGTTACTGAAGAGTTAGGGAAGGCTAATTGTGTCTAAGGTTTTGCAAAACACTGTGTGAGGAGTTTAGCAAAAAGAGTGAAGACAGACATGGTGTTACTGTTGTAGCAAAGGTAGAATGTGTTTTGCATCCTGGATGTTAAGTTTTGAAGTGTGTTCAATTATCTTGACTTTGGAGCCAAAGCTACTGAAAAAAACTGTAATACTGTATTTACTGAGACAGAGTCAGGACGATTCAGACCAATGTCAGACACTTCACTGTGGCCAACATCAGATTGAAACAGCCTTTTAGTTCTTTTAAGAATTCTATTTAATTGACATTGTCAGTAAACTGGTTTTGTTTCACATTCATACGTTTTTCTTTCTTCTTTTTTCTTTTATTCTCAATATTTTCAGCCATTCTGTAATAGAATTGGTGTTTTGTAGAAATCATTTCCCAACAGTGTTTAACTGCTCAAGGGCAAAGTGTGTTTGTTGATTGTGTTCCGTGTTCATACAACACGGTGCAGTTTTTGACTGTGAAATATTTTGTGCAAAATAGTTTTAAATCATTTTGACCACAAAGTATTATTTTCACAATGGGTATTTGCACAAAAACTGTGTATTTGCATTACAGAATGTTTGGAGAAAATGTGTAAAGGTTTTGCCCATATTTACGACATTTCCCCAAAAAACCTGCCAAAGCAGAGTTCACAAACTGGAAATACATGTTTTGAACAAGTTTAATCTTAAATGTAGACCACAAATTTAGCATTATTATAATTGTGTAAACCCACAAGTACAACACTTAGACCACTGTATTAGGTTTTTGTTTTGTTTTTGGTGCATTTGTGTGCATCATTTCACAACAGCTTTATGATCCCAAAGACACATTTCCTTTAACTTACCCACCACCCTGTGCCAGACGGATAAAAACACCAGCGGCTGCTCATTCTCACCTGGATAACGTGAGAAGAAACATCTAAGCTCCTTCTCTTCTTCACACATGATCACAATGGACTTCTCAATCCCGAGCGCTCGATGCAAACTGCTCATTGTGTCCGCTCTGATTAAAGCCGGGCAGCTTCCACAGAGAAGACTAATCCCGACCGATCGATGGCGGCGTCTGTGGAGTGTGACCAGAGCGGCAACATCAGAGGACAGGAGCTCTCACTGCTGTCTGCGCTGAGTCAAAGGAGTCCTGTGTCCGCCTGTCCAAGTCTCTGAGCAGAGGAGAAGAGAGGACGTGTTGTGCAGAGGATGGTCAGAGTGTAGTCCTGGTTAGGGATCACTATTGATGCTTTGAATATTGGATTATGAGGGCAAAACAAACCACATTTTTCTCATTATTCAAACATTCACACAATGATTTAAACCAGACCTGGGCTAATGTCTGTTTACAAGATATTTTAGCTTGAATCAATTTGAAAATCAATCTAGCGACACTCGAAACAAGTTAATAATCATTCTTAACCAGAATAAGAAGAGTATTTTTCATGCAGAATATGCTTGCAATAATAACACATTCTTATGTGAACAATTGTCATCCAGCCCTTTGTGACTAGTCTGGATTTGAATATGGCCCATCCCCTGATTTAAACACAAGTCTGATGTTCCAACACACCATTACTGGTCACTGCAGTAGTTACACTTCAGTGCAGTTGTCACAAATCAGTTGCTGTCATAATATGATTCTACTATATTAACCCTAGAACACTTTCGCTATAGAACGTTACACCATCACTTTTGCCGGGTAATTTTCACCTGATATAATATACCCAAACAAAAGTACTTGTCATAAAAAATAGATCAAAATATGACAACACTTGATAAATTAGAGTGGTTTTCTTTGATTTTCAACTGTGGTATGTGAAACAAAGAAATAAAAATATAGGAAGATCCTACAAACATGCTCAAAATTACTGAAAAATTTGGATTTGAGAACAAAAAATTCCTAAAAAAAAAAAATACTGATACAGGAACTTGGTCTTTGGTCGACCCATTCCTGAGACATGTGAGACTTCCCTGGTGAAGCTACAGACTCCTGGACACACAAACAACTACAGGACAGAGGAACAAAAATGTGGTATTTTTTCATTGTGTAAAAATGACCACTTGATTAAAATATTGTTTTCAACCATATGCATTCACTTCGTGATATATATTAGAATTCATAAAAAAAGCTAACTGGTAAATTGTGATTATTTACAGAGCACTTTTCAACCTTTTCAAGGCACTCACAGTGTTTTACAATCAAAGATCCTCTCTATGTGCGTAGTGCTGGGGGAGTGTGCAGACACTGGGTGAAGCGCTGACATTGTGGTCATAATGTAACTGAAATAATGGTGAGCTGAATGTTGTGACCCATAACATGTGGCAGGATAGCTTGATTTTAAACCACTAACACTATCGCTGGGTGAAATCCACCCAAAACGTACATTACCCTCTTTCACTAATGCCGAGTGAAAATCACTCGAAAACAAGCCTGTAGGACAAAGTGGACTTTGGGTTAAGGAAACACCCACACCTTCATAGAGTCAAAAACAATAATGAAGCTACCAGGGACTCATGACACTGCCAGAAAATCATGTAAATACATTTGCTCGGGTGAATTTCACCCGGCGATAGTGCTCTAGGGTTAAAAAAAAAAAAAAAAAAAAAAAAATGCAGGTCTACAACTTTACTAAATCAGGGCTAGACCAGGACTATAACTGGTCTAGTCCTGATGTAGCCATTACTTGAATTGGACTAAACCAGTACTATCAGGACTAAAACTGGACCAAACCAGGACTATCAGGACTAAAACTGGACTAGATCACGACTATCAGGACTAAAATTGGACTAAACAAGGACTAGTATGACTCAACTGGACTCAACCAGGACTATCAGGAATAAAACTGGACTAAGGACTATCAGGAACTATGTGAGATTTTACGCCACATATTAACTTGTTTTGAGTCGAGAATTACTGAAAACTTTAGCTTATTTCAGGTTCTAAAAAACAAAGTAAAAAAGTCTGATTTTAAGAATCTTAAATCAGACAAAATGTGTTTGTTCCATTGACAGATTTTTCACTGATTTCAAGTAGATCTGGACTTGTTTCAATTTAATTTTACTTTTAATGATCTTTTTTCAAGTGTGCTTCGATCAATGATTAAATGTTCTGTACACAAACTAATTCAACATGATCTTCTGTATCTTTTTTGTAATCACTCCTAACTCTGTACTTGGTATTCTGCGTGCTCTGGGCCCCGGGTCTCGTCTGCTCCTAAAATAGACAAAGAAACAGTGAGTGTGAGACTTTCACACATCAGCAGAACCTGCTAAAGAGAGAAAACAACAAATATATAATACATGTTCTGCAGCGCTGCTCTCACTACAGATACATTATATGTGGATGTGATGTTGAACTCATCTGCACCAAATTCAGAAAAGTTAGTGTGTGGAGGAAATGGACCTGAACAAAACAGATGACGACTTTTTAAATAATAAAAAAAAAAACTTGAAAAAACAACTTAAACTGGCCACACATTACACAACTGTTTACTTACTTATTTACTATCTCTCATTCTCTCTCTCTCCTCTTCTCTCTTTCTCTATTCTCTCCTTCTCTATCCTCTCCTCTTCTCTCTTTCTCTCTCTCTCTCTATCTCTCTTTCCTCTTTATCTCTTTCTCTCTCCTTCTCTCTGTCTCTCCTTCTCTCCTCTTTCTCCTTCTCTTTATCTCTCCTCTTTCTTCTCTCTCTTCTCTCTCTCCTATCTCTCCTTCTCTCTTCCTCTGTCTCTCTTCTCTCTTCTCTCTCTCTCTCTTTTCTCTCTCTCCTCCTTCTCTCTTCTTTTCTCTTATCCTTCTCTCTCTTCCTTTTCTCTCTCTCTTCTCTCTTCTCTCTTTCTCTCCTTCTCTCTCCTTCTCTCTTCTCTCTTCTCTCTCTCTCTCCTCTTCTCTTTCTCTCTCTCTTCTCTCTTTCTCTTCTCTCTCCTTCTCTCCTCTTCTCTTTCTCTCTATCTCCTTCTTCTCTCTTCTCTCTCTCTTCTCTCCTCTCTCTCCTCTCTCTCTTCTCTCTCCTCTTCTCTCTCTCTCTCTCTTCCTCTCTTCTCTCTCTTCCTCTCTCTCTCTCTTCCTCTTCTCTCTTTCTCTCTCTCTCTCTCTGTCTCTCTCCTCTCTCTCTCTCTCTCTCTCCTCTCTCTCTCCTCTCTCTCTTCTCTTCTCTCTCTTCTCCTCTCTCTCTTCTTCTTCTCTCTCTCTCTCTCTCTCCTTCTCTCTGTTCTCTCTTCTCCTTCTCTCTTCTCTCCCTCTCTCCTCTCTCTCTTCCCTCTCCCTCTTCCCTTCTCCCTCTTCTCTCTCTCCTCTCTCTCTCTCTCTCTCTCTCTCTCTCTCTCTCTCTCTCTCTCTAGCCTCTGAGACTTGACTTGTGTGATGACGCACTGACACTTTAAACATCACACTAATGTCAGTATTTTGTCTTTTGCCACTTTGATGTTATAATTTGCTTCGACTTTAACACTTTCCAGAGTTATTAATCCACTAAATCACATCTTTCTTCTTCTCTCACACTAAACTTCTCAGTTTATTTCACAAACACAACACATCTTTAACAAACACAATTATTTCTGCTTTTCATCTTTAGTGAGACGGAGTCGGGCTCAAGTGTAAATTGCCTCGGTTGTGTTTGCTTCAAGAGGACAGAAACGGACCAATCAGAGCGAGCCGTGAGAGTCCTCCAATCAAACGCTTTGATTTGTGAATAATGAAAACAATAAAGAAGTGATCACGTTTGGATGTGCAGCTAAACACGTGAGGCTCATTATTCAGTTGTGTTGTTATTCTCGGGGTAAAAAGTGTAAAAACACAGTTAGTTTGTCTTATTCTCTGGCTTTTCAGAGCAGTTTAGCTCAGGTCAAATCAATACACTGAAAAAGTCAAAATGAGAATAAAACCAGATTTTATTAACATATATGATGTCATGTTTGAGCAAAATACTAGAGCTAGACAAGACCAGGATTAGACCACTATAGAGTAGACCAGGACAGACCAGGACTAGTCAGAACTAGATCAGGACAAGACCAGGATGAGACCAGGAAGACCAGGACTAGACTATGAACAGACAAACCAGGATGAGACCAGGATGAGACCAGGACAGTCGAGAACTATGACAGGACAAGACCAGGATGAGACCAGGACTAGTCCAGAACTATGACAGGACAAGACCAGGATGAGACCAGGAACTAGCCAGACTATGACAGGACAAGACCAGGATGAGACCAGGACTAGTTCAGAACTAGACCAAGGTAAGACCAGGATGAGACCAGGATGAGACAAGGACAAGACCAAGACAAGACCAGGACAAGACCAGGATGAGACCAGGAGTAGTCGAGAACTATGACAGGACAAGACCAGGACAAGACCAGGATGAGACCAGGAGTAGTCGAGAACTATGACAGGACAAGACCAGGATGAGACCAGGATGAGACCAGGACTAGTCGAGAACTATGACAGGACAAGACCAGGATGAGACCAGGACTAGTCGAGAACTATGACAGGACAAGACCAGGACAAGACCAGGACTAGACCAGGATGAGACCAGGACTAGTCCAAGAACTAGACTAGGACAAGACCAGGACTAGTCCAGAACTATACCAGTACAAGACCAGGATGAGATCAGGACTAAACCGGGAAGAGACCAGGAGTAGACCAGGACAAGACAAAGAGTAGACCAGGATGAGACCAAGATGAGACAGGACTAAACCAGTATGAGACCCGTACTAAACCGGGACAAGACAGAACAAGACCAGGATAAGACCAGAACTAAACTGGGACGAGAACAGGATGAGACTAGGACAAGACGAAGAGTAGACCAGGGACTATAACAGGACCAGACCAGGATGACACCAAGATGAGACCAGGACTAAAAGGACTAGATCATGACTAAAACTGGTCTTAACCAGGATTAGATCAGGACTAAAACAGGACTAAACCATGACTAGGACTAGACAGGATGTAAAGCAAACTATAGCTACACTAGATGAGGTCTAAAACTGGTTAAACCAGGATAGACCAGGACTAACACTGGACTGAAGCAGGACTAGATCAAGACTACTGTGGACTGAAGCAGGACTACACCAGGACTAACCGTGGACTGAGCAGGACTACACCAGGATAACGTGGACTGAAGCAGGACTTGACCAAGACTAACTGTGGACTGAAGCAGGACTACACCAGGACTAACTGTGGACTGAAGCAGGACTAACAGGATAGAGAAAAACATTAAAACTGGCTAACCAGGACAAAACTGGACTAAAACAGGTCTAGACAGCTGATTAACAGGACTAGATCAAATAAACCAAGAGACAGACTAAAACATCTACAGATTAGACTAGATAACAGCTGAACCAGATTAAAACTGACTAAAACACTATAGACCAGGACAAAACCTGATCAAAACCAGGATTAGACCAGGACTAAACCAAGACAGACTAGGACTAATAAAGAACACAATAAAGAAGCGATGATGTTTGGATCTGAATGTGCAGAGGCTGAAGAACAGTTGTTTTGTCATTCTCTGATACTTGCTCTAGGTGCTATTATGTTTCGGTTTAATAATAATAATGTCTGAATATGTTTTTCTTGTGTTTTTATCACTTCGAAGCTTCTCTACAAACATCTAATTATAAAGACTTTAATAACTGCATTTATATGTAATTGAATCTATAAATAATGTTTTGTTCTGAGGAAACTGTGACTATTGTGTGCAACGAAAGAGACAAAATGCTCTTTTCAATGATGAAGTCAAAATACCATAGCATATGATTATATTTTGTGCTTCATTAAATGTGAAAAAGAAAGAAAGAAAGAAACATAAAGGTGAGGTGAGAAGGGAAGGAGAGAGAGAGACAAGCATAAAGAGAAAGAAAAAATAAAGAGGAGAATTGGGGAGAGAGAGAGAAAGGAAGAGAGAAACTTAAAAAGAGAGAAAGAAAAGAAAGGGAGGCTGACAGAGAGAACAATAGAGAGGGAGGAGAAATAGTAAGAGACAGAAAGAAAGAAAGAAAGAAAGAAAGAAAGAAAGGAAAAAACATAAAGGTGAGGTGAGAAGGGGAAGAGAGAGAGACAAGCATAAAGAGAAAGAAAAAAATAAAGAGAGGAGTATGGGTGAGAGAGAGAGAGAAGGAAGAAGAAGCATAACAAGAGAGAAAGAAAAGAGAGGGAGGCAGAAGAGAGAACAAAGAGAGGGAGAGAGAGAAAGAAGAAGAAAGAGAAAGAAAGAAAAGAAACATAAAGGTGAGTGAGAAGGGAGGAGAGAGAGACAAGCATAAAGAGAAAGAAAAATAAAAGAAGAGAGATATTGGGGAGAGAGAGAGAAAGGAAGAGAGAACATAACAAGAGAGAAGAAAAGAAGGGAGGCTGAAGAGAGAACAAAGAGAGGGAGAGAAAAAGAAGAGACAGAAAGAAAGAAAGAAAGAAAGAAAGAAGCATAAAGGTGAGGTGAGAAGGGAAAGAGAGAGAGACAAGCATAAAGAGAAAGAAAAAAGAAAAAAAAGAGAGAGTTGGGGGGAGAGAGAGAGAAAGGAAGAGAGAAACATAACAAGAGAGAAAGAAAAGAGAGGGAGGCAGAAGAGAGAACAATAGAGAGGAGAGAATAGTAAGAGAAAGAAAGAAAGAAAGAAAGAAAGAAAGAAGGATGGAAAAGAAACATAAAGATGAAGTGAAGGGGAGGAGAGAGAGACAAGCATAAGAGAAAGAAAAGAATAAAGAGAGAGAGAGATAGTTGGGGGAAAGAGAGAGAAAGGAAGAGAGAAACATAACAAGAGAGAAAGAAGAAGAGAAGAGGGAGGCAGAAGAGAGAACAAATCAGAGAGGAAGATGGAGAAGAGAAAGAGAAGAAAGAAAGAAAAGAGAAGAAAGGAGGCTCAGAAAAGGGAGATTGGGAAGAGAGAAGAAATATATATTTAAAGAGAATGAGAGGATAAATAGAGAAAGATGAAGGGAGGAGAGAGAGAGATTGGGGGGGAGAGAGAGAAAGATATAGGAAAGAGAGAGAAAACAGAAAGAAAGAAAGAAAGAAAGAAAAAAGAAAGATGGAGACAGAAACATAAGGTGAGGTGAGAAGGAAGGAGGAGAAAGAGAGAAAGCATAAAGAGAAAGAAAAAGAAATAAGAGAGAGTTGGTGAAGAGAGAGCGAAATGAAGAGAGAAACATAACAAGAGAGAAAGAAAAAGAGAGGGAGGCAGAAGAGAGAACAACGAGAGGGAGAGAAGAAGAAAGAAAAGAAAGAAAGAAAAGAAAGAAAGAAAGAAAGAAAGAAAGAAAGAAAGGAAAGAAAAAAGAAAGAAAGAAAGAAAGAAAGAATAGAATAGAATAGAATAGAATAGAATAGATGGGTAAACAAAGAGAGGGGAAGTTGGAGAAAGAGAGAGAAAGATAATTAGAGAGTGACATAAAAGAAAGGGAATTGAGAGAGAAAGAAATCAAAAGAAAAATAGGGGGGAAAAGAGAGCAGAGAGATAGAGAGTTGGAGAGAGAGAAAAAAAAGTAAAGAGATAAAGAGAAAGAGAAGGCGAGAGAGAGAGTTTCAGAAACATTACGATACAGACACGGGAGAAGAAGAGAGAAAGATGAGCAGAGGGATTAGAGGAAAGAAATGTGTTGAGTAAAGGGAAGACAGATAGGAAGAGAAGAAGAAGAGAGAGAGAAAGAAAGACAAACAAAGAGAAGAGAAAGAAAAAAAAGATAAATAGATAGAGAAAGACAGAGAGAGAGAAAGAAAGAGACGATTGAGACCTGAGAAAGAGAAAAGAAAATAGAGAGAAGGAGAAAAAGANGAGAGAGAAAGAAAGAGAGAGAGAGAAAGAAAGAGAGAGAAAGAGAGAGAAAGAGAGAGAGCGAGAGAAAGAAAGAGAGAAAGAAATAGATAGAGAATAAAAGAAAGAGAGAGAAAGAGAGAGAGAGAGAAAGAAAGTGCGAGTGAAAGAGAAAGAACGAGAGAAAGAAAGAGATAGAGAGAAAGAGAGAGAGAGAGAGAAAAAAGAGAGAGAAAAAGAAAGAGAGAGAGAGAGAAATAGAGAGAGAAATAGAGAGAAAGAGAGAGAGAGGTTTAATGACAGTGCAGCAGCAGCTTGCAGAGCAGATGGATGAGTGAGTGTGATCACAGGTGAACTCACATGATCACACACATCCTGCTCACTCTCTCTTCTACTACATCTGCTCCTCCTGCGTGTGTGTGTGTGTGTGTTTCACCTGAACATCCACAGTCTGTACACACACTCATATTCTACACATCCTCTCTCTTCTACTACATCTGCTCCTCCTGCGTGTGTGTGGTGTGTGTTCACCTGAACATCCACAGTCTGTACACACACTCTTATTCTACACACCCCCCTCACTCTCTCTTCCTCTACATCTGTTTCTCCTCCTGTGTGTGTGTGATCACCTGAACATCCACAGTCTGTACACACACTCATATTCTACACCTCTTCTTATTTAAAACATGAGAAAAGACTGTGTTTTAGTCTGCGTGTTTGTTTGAAATGAGGTGATGATGTTGTTTCTTCATCCAAATAACACCTGTCGTCTGTTTCATTTACAGAAGCTAACGACTGATCGTTACTTTACAGGACAGAGGCGTGGTTTAGAATAGAGCTGTATCTTCAGTCTAAATCAGGGCTATTCAAATATACAGCCTAGTAAGCATTATGTTTTGGCCCAACATGACTAATAGGTCCATTGACCAGGTGGCTTGTTAGACTGTGTTCGTCGTTCTTAACTCTGTTGTCAGAGTTTAAGAACTGCTGTCTGTCATGCCATTATAGGGACCAAACAGGTGAAGGTCTGGGCTGTAAGGGGGATGAGGGAGCAGTTCCCAGCCCATCTCGTTGATGGTCCGCACCACTATGAGAAGGCTGGTGATGAGTTTCTGAAGAAGGTGGTCACGTGTGATGAGACATGGGTTTGGCACTTTAAGCCTGAGTCTAATGGGCAGTCCATGTGTGGAAGCCCGCAGGCTCTAAAGTGAAGAAGTTCAGCAGTCCACGAGGAAGGTGATGCTCACCATTTTTTGGGATATGCAAGGCCCAATCACCATTTCCTTCCTTGAGAAAGGAAGCACTGTGAACAGTGTGAACTGCTGAGGCAGGTCAGGAAAGACATAAAGAACAAATGCATCGGTCATCAGTCAGAAGGAGTCATTTTGCCTCATGATGACAACGCAAAGACTCACACAGCAGCCCAAACAACGCAGACCATCAACCAGCTGGGCTGGGAACTGCTCCCTCATCCCCCTTACAGCCCAGACCTTGCCCCTTCAGACTTTCCCCTGTTTGGTCTCTTGAAAACGTTCACGAGAGGCATGAAGTTTGAAAGTCACGCTGAAGTGTGTGAAAGTGTTGTGACTGACTGAGACATCAGTCCAAAGATGTTTACGCTGAGGGAATATGGAAGCTTGTGCACAGACGGGAAAAGTGTGTGACAGTGCTGGAAGACTACATTGAAAAAAAAAAGTCTATCTATATTAGAAGTCCTTATACTGAAAAAATGTATCTTATTTATTGAATGACTCATGTATTGGTTTTCTATAAATAAATAACAGTAATTAGAAAAAACAGAACCTTGATAGAAGTCTGGCTGTAGTCAAGACTGAGATTAATGTTAAGACTTGTTGAGTTAAGATAGATTTTTTTTCAGTTTCTGCTCTGTTCCACTGAAAACAAAGCAGAGATTGTCGATATAGCGTCCGTACCAGAAGAGCGAATGAGTGAATGTCTGTCTGTTTCTATGAAGATGATAACTTTCTGTCCCGTTTCCTCTGTTCCAGCTCTACCTCAGTGATGTTTGGACTGTGAGATTAGGATGTATGGACCTATGATCTGCAGCCGGAGCAGGAGTCTGTCTGTGCTGTTTCTGCTGCTGACGACGACGACTGTGTGGAGTGAAGAGAGCCCTCCTCTGCTCACAGGTAAGACCACAACAACCTCCTCTGCATCTGCCCTGCATGTGTTTGTGTTCAGTCTGACGGCCACAGCGAGCACCTAACACTCACAGCAATACATCAGTCTTATTATTGGAGTTTAACAAGTGTGCATCATGCTATGGAAATGTGTTTTATTTTACTGTGAAGTTTTACATTTTGATGGAGGGTTTTGTTGAGAAATATTGTGATTGTAAAGTTCTGGAATTGGAATATGAATGTTGAAGATTGAAGGATTGTTCTAACTTCTTCCGAGCTAAAGGTACTAGATGTTTTGTTGGCTGTGGAGACGATTGCAATGTACTGGTCGATTATGGCTTCAGAACAAGTGTCTCGGAGACAAAGCAATATTCGCACGAGTTCTTCCATGCAGTGGCGACGGTCTTTATGGTCAACACATAGTCAGTTATCAAAGCCCAATGTTCACAATTCTGTTACAGTTTTTCTCAATGGCTTTGACACACTTGTCCATTCTACAAAATCATTTTGCAAAACAGCTCACACAGAATCCCAAACTGAGCTTCAGTTTTTCAAAACTAAATTTAATTTCTGCTCTAGCTAAATTTAGCTTTGCATAAAATTTGTTTTGATCAAAAGTAGGGCTGTCAGTTTTATCGCGTTAACGCAAAACTATTTTAACAGCGACAATTTTTTTGACGCAAATTAATCGCATGTTTATTTTTCACCATTAAAACGCTCCAGTGACGCGAGGTTCATAGAAAAACAAAGTGCACAAGCAGAAAGAGACCTAAACAAAGCTCTGCTGGCTTACTTTTGTAGACTTTGGTAACGTTTCCACTCGATCCCACGACAGTCTGAGCGTGAGTGTGTTTGTTTACCTCGGCTCCGTCCATGTGCAGCTCGATCAGCTGATGAGGCTCCGTACATGTTTCCACCTTCCCGTGTCTTGATAAAGTCGCGGTCCGTGGTCACTAAATGTGATGTTTGTCCACTCAGGTTGTTGAAACGATCCAATATCCAGAATAGTCTTTCAAAACTCCGGTAAAAACTGTCGTAGTTCTACTTTTGGCTCTGCTAGCTTAGCGGTAAAGCTTCGCTCGTTTTAACTAACACTTCCTTTAAATCCTTCACAATAAAAGCTTCATAATCTCCAGCTGCAGAAAGAGCTTTATTGTGAAAGAGCAGTGTAATAAATGCTTATAGCGAGTGAGACATCTCACTCCCACGATTTGGCCTAATGTTATGGGAATGCATTATTATAAAATAATAAAATATATATTAAAAAAATTATATATAAATATTATTTTACACTTCAAGAATGTAACAGATTCTACAAATAAAGACATAATAAACAGGAATTCAAGCTAAATATATGATTAGAATGTAAAATACATTAAAATATATAAAATAAAAACATTTAATTATATGCGATTAATCGCGAGTTAACTCAAGACAATCATGCGATTAATCGCGATTAAAATTTTTAATCGCTTGACAGCCCTAATCAAAAGTAAGTTTTACCATCAAAACCAGGGCTGGGCAGTTAATCGAAAAATCAAAAGATCCAAATGAAATTGAACCGAATTGTCAATTATTTGCTGGTGGGTTTTGAATTGAAAGATCAAAAAACAATCGTTTGTCAGTAAAATGTGCAAAAGTCAAACTTTGAGGGAGAATCTTGATATATAGTTTCAAAAAAAAAAAAAAAGAATAAATGGGAAATATTACAGTAAAAGTTTGATGAATGGCATTTTATATTTGTATTTGAAAAGATTAAACACAATTGAATGGAAATATAAAAATTGTGATTATATTTTTTCCCAGATCGCTCAGTCCTAATCAAAACTAATTGTTCAGGTGTTCTCATGTGTTTTCTCATTCATAGTTGAGAGAAACACAACATCAGTGTGGCGAGCCATGTACGTCAACATTACATTGGAAATACAGTATATTTAGTTTATTATTTTTTTTCCCACTGTCTGTGTTTTCTGCGCAGACCATTGTCCTGTTTCATTCTTTGTAGTTTGAGCTTTACTGCTCACGTGATTCTGATCATGTTCTGAGAAAGTACATTTTCTTAGTTTTGAACAGAAAAAGTTAGCCATTGTTCTTCTGTCTTTCCTTTACACACTTATTCTATTGCAATACTGGATACAACAACTTGTGTTTTGTAAAATTTTGCCTTGGTCTTCCCTCCCGATGATTAGTTCTAGAACAAAATGTGTTTGCAAAGCTGCTTGTCAATATAAATGTGCACTTGAAATAAATGGACATGTTTAGTGTGGTATATTCCAGACACCTTCTCCTGCTTGTTTCCATGGAGATGAATACATTTAGTGCCATACTATGGAACATTCCAACAGAAAATGTACACTTTTTAATCTCAAAATGTACTTGGTTCATTTATTCTTACGACCATACGTTACTTTACTCATACAAAATGTTTGCTGACAGCTGCTTTACGTCTTGAACAGACGAGAATGCCTGAAGCACACAACCTGACGGACAGTGGAGTCAGATAGTGCAGGGTTGTGCTGTAAAGTGTCACAAACTGTCACAAACTGTCACAAACACAAGAGGAAATCCTGCAGGAGCTCAGTCTGCTCAGTCTGCAGTCTGTCACAGAAAGGGTGACTTCTGTTCTTTTCACACTGACAGAACAATCATACTGTGTGAAGTGTTTAAATGGTTTTGATGGTGCTTCTGTGCAGAGCCGGAGCTAATCTTTTGGGGGCCCTAAGCAAAAATCAGAGTCGGGGCCCTCCAGTCTTTTCTACTAACCTTAATCAGTCAAGCCACAGCAGCGCGTTTAAATGGACTTTTTTCATGATCATTTATAACTATACACAAAGCGACAGACAAAAATAAGTGTAAGCTAAATCATATTTCTCACAATAAAAAGATAATATAAGATCCTGCGCCAGAAACTTTTGAATAAAACAAATGCATTTTCCCTCATTTTGAAGTGAGTTATTTTAGACCAACAAATCTTTAATTTTATGCAGAATTTTATCATTAATGTTTCCAAGTGGGGCCCCAGCACTGTCCCTCTCCCTGTGAGCTCTGCCTCTGTTCCCTCTTCACGCTGACGCTTTAAAAGGCTGACAAGCTGGATCATCGCGCTGGACTTTATAGACAGAAATACTAACATTTGAAACTTTTTCGGGACAAACAGCCTCATGTTTCATGTGGCTCTTGAAAGAATTCAAAATATAGTGCAGAAATCTGCCGTATTTCGCCACGGTCATTTTTGCGATCTGCAGACATTTAATTTTATCAGCTATTTTCTGTGCGTAGTTCAGTCAATACTTGTCCTATTGACGCAAAATGAAGATTGGCTGAGAGCTTATGACAGACAGAACATGCATTTGTAGTCCAAACTGTTCCCAGAGTCTTTGATTTTGCGTGAGAATCATCAGACACCTGTTTCTGCTTTGGTCAGTCTTAAGCGCTAACAAGGAGTTGCAGCAGGGTTTTGAGGGACCCAAAAAAACTTAAGAATCTTCAGCAAGTTAGCTGATGAGCTAGCACAAGTTGGCATTCATCACACAGCTAAGTAATGCCGCAAAAAAAAAAAAAAAAAAAAAAGGGGCTATAAGAAAACAAAGGACCACAGCAACCGGACTGGGGCAAACGAAAAATGGTTTCTCAAATGGTTTCTCATCCTAGACAGTATTTTGGTACACTGTCCTGCAGCTGACGTCACCAAATCCAGATCCTCTTTTCAGCAGTGTGAATGCAGCAGGTAGTTTAGGATAGAATTGGACCTGTGAAAGAAGCGGTGTGGAAGTGTTCCTGAGGCCTGCTTTTTGACACTGTGCAAAAACGTCTTTAGTCCAGGGGTTGTGAGAGTTTTTTTTGAGTCATCGACCCCTTCTCGGTTGGAAAATATTTCAAAGAACCATTATTGTTCATCACAGTGACATCACATTCAAACCATTTTTTTTTTTCAAAATATAATAAATTATATTTTATTTATTTATTTTTTGTTTAACATGTGTTTGGGATTGTCTATTATTATTGAAAAAAAAAAAAAAAAGTAGAATTCAATGTCACTGTTTTTTGGTGACCCCCAACATATGGGCCAAGGATCCTAGTCTATACCAGACATGTCCAAAGTGCAGCCCGGGGGCCAAATGCGGCTCTTGGACCAATTTGTTTTGGCTCTCAGACTTCCTGTTAGATTGGCCCAAAATACAAAAAAGTGTTGTTTTTGATGTCAAATTTGAGCCATTCTTCTGTCAAACATTTTGATGCACTTCGAACCTAAAACAAATGTTAAATGCCTTTTTAAAATTTTGGTGGTTCATTAACATTAGGTCAATTGCAAAATTTATATGGCCCTCCGCTCCATATAACTTTCAAAATGTGGCCCACTGAGAAAAAAGTTTGGACACCTCTGGTCTATAAAAGGAGAAATGGTGTAGCACTTTTCTATCTTTCCAGGCACTCAAAGCACTTTACAATGAGAGATCCACTCACCCAGTGTAACAGACACTGAGGCGGTCTTGCCCAAGGACACAACAACAATCCACTGTGGCACCTAGTGTTCCAGCGGTCTCCCATCCAGGCACTAACCAGCCCTATCTTGCTTAGCTTCTGAGATCTGACGGGATCAGGCTACGTGTGACCACATATATATAAAAAGGTTATAATATAAAACCTAGCATAACGTATAATAGATGACCAAACATATTCTTCATTGTCATAAAGTCCCTCATGTGTGTAACCAGAGTCAGACTGTCCACCTCAGGGACAATTTAAAAATAACTATTAAAAATACAATTAGATGCAAAATGAGTGAGTTGTTTTCTACACCAGTCACAGAGCTCCAGTGCCTCTGTGTGGGTCCCAGGACAGTGGCTCTGTCCCACTTTACTCTAGGAATAGAGCTGGGCGATTTGAACAAAAATGAATATCTTGATATTTTTTGACATATCCCGATAACGATAATTGACGACATTGTCTGTCCAATATAAACATTTTATAATCTGTCTAGTAGTAGTGTGTATTGTGATTTGAGCACGTTTTGACTTTCACAATAACAAGTACATTTAGCTCTGATTTCAAGAACAGAATCATTTATGTTTCTTTTCATAATTTCAATTAATGTGTATTTTTCTTATTTTATGTCAGATAAGATCTTTAATGCTTGTTCCATTTGCAATACTAGTTCTAGCCAATGAAAATCTACACAAAATATTCTCAATACAAATTATTATCTATTAATTTATGTTGTTTCATGTTTAGTTTAGTCAGATACATATTTGTCAAATCTCCTTTGAAATACTTAGTGTACAAATTAGCTTTTTGTAGCATGTTTTTACTGTACTTGATATTCAGTTTTTGCATATCTTAAAAGTAACTTTCACGATATTATCTAAAATTCGATACATTGCACAGCTCTATCTAGAAATTATGAAAACCGTGACACTGGTGTGTTTCAAATGGGAGACTTGAGTGTGCTCATGTGTAGGAGGAAAATATACAAAGAAAGCCTTTTGTGGCTTTGATGCAATCAGCTTGTTTGTGTTTACATAACACAATTATTGTTTGTCAGTTTTAACAAAATGTTGGAATAATCACAACACAAAAACGTCATTATTTTACACATGCTGAAAGACTTTGTTTGGGTTGTCTGATGACAGATGTAGATTATGAATCAAGACAACAACAGAATCATCTTTAAATACATTTCCACACAAAGAGCTGTGTACATAAATTCAATATTGTGACAAAGGAAAGGTTTACTGTCAGAAAGACGTGTTTGAATTGAGTTAGAGATGTTCTGTGTGAATGCTCGCTCAGCAAAAACTAACCAAGGAAATGTGTTTGAAATGTTCACTAAAAGGGTTAGAGAGGTTTAATGTGATCACCAGGACTGAGACAGAAGAGAGGAAACACAAAACAAACACAAGGTCAGCGCCTCGACTGGACAATAAAATATACATGTGACACTGCTGTTTATTGCTTCATATTGAGTCTGTGGCTCTGCTTTCATCCACATAAAGAATCACATGATCTTGATCTGATTCCTGAAGTCAGCACCAGTGAAATGCATGTGTGGCCAATAATGTATTTTTTGTTTCTACATAACATGACCTGGACTGATACAGAGATGTAAATGTGAACTTTATTATCAAACTAAAGTCTGAATGACACTAGAATTCATGCAAGTATATTGCTAAATAGGGAATTTTTACCTATTACACAGCAGACGTGCACAGTAGAGTTCACTTGTAACATCTGAAACATCTGTAGGAATGTAAGAAATAACATTTTTGCTAATTGAATATAGAAATAAATACTATTCTAAAATGGCAGCTGTTTTCTTCTTCCTAAGAGTGCTAGTACTGTTTGTTCTCTGCTAAGAACAACATTGATGAAAGCATTTAGATCAGAATATATTGTAAATGGGGCCTTGCACTTTTTGTTTGTTTTTTCACACATTTGGAATCTTGTGATTTACATCACTAACACAGGGGTCTCCAAATGTTTTCTCCAGGAGAGCTACTTTTACAAAACAAAACTGACCAAACCTACCTATTGGCAGCACGGTGGCAGCAAGAAGGCCTGATCAGCCTGGGCCTTTTTGTGTGGAGTTTGCATGTTTCTCCCCATGTCCAATCCCCACCAACCAATCACAAGCAGGTGAAGGTACGCTTGGTGGTGGTCAGAGGTTGAGGCGCAAGGTGGGCCCCAGGGCAGCTGTTGTCACTGGAGTGGGGAGGGGGGGTAAACTATCTCACTCTGATGTGCTTGTGACTCTGTGTCTGTGAAAGGCATTATACAAATACAGCTTGCTTACTTACTTTTAGCTCTCACAAAAAAGTTAAGTGAACTGAGTCATAGTTAAGGGATGGATGGTGGCAGAGTGGTTAGAGCTCAGGCTTCCCAATAAGGAGGTTGTGGGTTCATCTCCCGGGTCAGGACTAAACTTGGACCAGAGTCAGGACTAAACGTGGACCAGAGTCAGGACTAAACGTGGACCAGAGTCAGGACTAAACGTGGACCACAGTCAGGACTAGACATGGACCAGAGTCAGGACTAAACGTGGACCACAGTCAGGACTAAACGTGGACCAGAGTCAGGACTAAACGTGGACCAGAGTCAGGACTAGACATGGACAAGAGTCAGGACTAACGTGGACCAGATCAGGACTAAACGTGGACCACAGTCAGGACTAGACATGGACCAGAGTCAGGACTAAACGTGGACCAAAGTCAGGACTAAACGTGGACAGAGTCAGGACTAAACATGGACCAGAGTCAGGACTAAACGTGGACCAAAGTCAGGACTAAACGTGGACAGAGTCAGGACTAAACGTGGACCAGAGTCAGGACTAAACGTGGACCACAGTCAGGACTAAACATGGACCAGAGTCAGGACTAGACATGGACAAGAGTCAGGACTAAACGTGGACCAGAATCAGGACTAAACGTGGACCACAGTCAGGACTAGACATGGACCAGAGTCAGGACTAAACGTGGACCAAAGTCAGGACTAAACGTGGACAGAGTCAGGACTAAACGTGGACCAGAGTCAGGACTAAACGTGGACCAAAGTCAGGACTAAACATGGACCAGAGTCAGGACTAAACGTGGACCAGAGTCAGAACTAAACGCGGACCAGAATCAGGACTAAACGTGGACCAGAGTCAGGACTAAACTGGACCAGAGTCAGGACAAACATGGACCACAGTCAGGACTAGACATGGACCAGAGTCAGGACTAAACGTGGACCAGAGTCAGGACTAAACACGGACCAGAGTCAGGACTAAACATGGACCAGAGTCAGGACTAAACATGGACAAGAGTCAGGACTAAACGTGGAGAAGCATAATTCAGTTTCAGATGTGGAACAGTCTTCCTGAGGCTGTGAGACAGTCTGTGTGTAAAGCGCATTGGGTTGCATGTGTCTGAAAAGCGATAAAAATAAAATGAATATGATATTTTTTATTAAATGTGTATTATCCCTGCACATGTCTGTCCTTATGCGTACGGCTCATCCCTGTTATCTCTCTCATGCTGGTTCCACAGACTTTGACACGAGGCTAGACTGGATCAGCGTGAGCCTGGTCGACCTTTTGGAACAGCTCAGTTCTCGGCTCTGGTGGACGTGTGGGGGTGACAGGGGCAGTGTGGAGCCCAGAGGAGAGGTGTGGTTTAGGGCTCTCCTGCTGGCTCCGGGGCCCCTCCTGCTGGCTCCGGGGCCCATTAGCGCTCTGTTCTCCCTGACACGCAGCAGCAGGATCGGCAGTACAAACACAAAGGGTGAAAATCCCACAGACTAATGGGCTTACGCAAAGTTTTCAAAGGTGGAACTTTCTTTGGAGCATCGGGGTGGAGCGTTTGCCCAACAGCAGCAAGTTAACTACTTCTAAAGTTACCTGAAACAACTTATACGTCAGAAGTTATGGGACAAACATCACTAATTAGTAGCTGAGATTGCAATATTCAGTGTTTTCGATATTTATTTTTCACTCAAGAAATTCTCTCTGCATTTATTTAAAGTTGATGTGCATATAAACAGCACACGTTCTTCAGCTCAGTCATTGCTTGGTTATTTTATTGAAGTGTGGTCGTTGTTTAGGACTTTTTTCCAAAACTTAGTCGCTTGTTATTCTCTGAAATCTGGCTACCACAGTCGCTGTTCTGGAGTTTACACACGTTTCACATCATCTGTAAACTGAAGATGAGCTTGTGCGTTGTATTAAACTTGCCTGACAAGTCACGGTTGTATGATCACAACTATAGTTTTTGTGTGTTTTAAATCTGGTTTTAAACTATCATGAGCCACTAGAGTCGTTCTTTAGAGAGGACGAGAACGCAGCGCTAAACACACAGGTCCACATGCAGGACTTACTTTGAGATGATGCTGAGGCAGAGAAAAGTTGAACAGAGTGGCGGTGGTGGTTTATGTTTTGGTTGTACCGTGTTGTTAGCAAGAGATCCGTCGTCAGCAGCGCTAATATGCTAACTCACGGCTAACGCTAAAACTGTTGGATGTGATGCATGTTCTTATTCTAAAGATGACCAAGATTCGAAAGGTTTAAATTAAAAAGTTTATCCACCTAACAATATTCTAAAGGTCGGGCCAACCTTTCCCTGGTAGCTTCCATTATGCAAGTCTTACGCCAGGCGTAGTGTGAGAAAATTGACCGCTTGCCTGTCCCTCGGCCAATAAAGACACAAAATGAATAGCAATGATCAGGTTTAGGACGTTCTTTGTCTTCTCATGTTTCATCCTGGAGCCGTGGAGTAAGGTCTGACTCCCCTTGTCAGAGATACCGGTCATCCCCTGAGGTTAGAAAGATCACCTGAAAAGAAACAGATATCCTGTGTTTCTCCCTAATCCTAGCTGCAGCTATAAAGTTATGTCAAGCTAATTCTGAACCTACATGAGACTTTCCAGGTCAACTTAAGTTCAGTTTAAGAATACAAAAGAAGTATCTAATTTAACAAACCAATGACTTCATGATTATCTAATCAAATAATCACAACTGTAAATCTCATTGTTTATATGCAAATGTATATGAGCAACTGAGTAGCTTATTTGTTTGAAACTATTTTGAAATCATCATCAAGACGTAACACGCTGGATTCAAACGCCACAGCCTGTGATTTTCCTTTTCCACAAGAAAGCGTACGTTTACCACGCACAAAAAAAACTTATTATGAGAATAATTTTAGGCCTTTTTGCGTTCTTATGCTACGCGTACATTTAGCACAATGTGAAAAAGTGTAAAATGACACGGGATTTGGTTGAAGCCACGTGGGGATGTTTTCTTCAGGTGAAAAGGGTAAGTTTAGGCTTCAAGTTAATAAAATGTGTAAGTTTAGGTCTGGGCTTGGAGCAGGTTAAGATTAGAATCAGGATTAATATTCATAAATAAGAACACGTCTTAAAGGGACTGTACCTGATTTTTGCATCCTTAAAATGTAAACAAACAGAAATATTTCATTTTAAACTTCTTACATCAGTCTACATGATTTGCTCACTTAGCTAATGCATTCTGAGCTTCAGAATTGTTCATCATGATGTGTTTTACTGTTTTTTCACAGCTGTTAGCTCTCCATGCTAACAACAATTAGCCACACTGCTAAAAACAAAAACAGAAAACGTTGGACACAAACAGGATTTTATTAGACATTGACAGGACTTTGCAGGACTAATTTCTACCTGAATAGATACATTAACAAGATACCAGTGCTAGGGGGAAATTGTTTTCAAGTTATTTTGTTGCAAAAAATCGAGTATAGTCCCTTTAACAACCACCATAGAAATGAACTGGGACTGTGACGCGTGGTATAACTACGCAAAACAGCCGCACACTTGTGCTAATCATACACAATTTACATGTCCTGTAATGTTGTGGTAAATGTACGCTTTCTTGTGAGATCGGGCTCTTTCCAGAGTCTATAGCGGATCAGTTTGAAGATGTTAAAGAGTAAAGAAACTTTACAGTGGCCTTGAGCGGCTGCAGTCGTTTCCCTTCGATGTGACTTCTGTTTCGAGCCGGCATGATAGAAAAATACCCGTCTTGTAAAGAAATAGTCCAGGGATGCAGTGTTTTTAGGAAAAGGAGTTTGCTGCTTTTGTCTGTGCTCATCCTTTCATCCGTTTACAGTAGTAGTTCCCATCATGCACTGCTGCTCGCTAAGCTAACTAGATTTAAGTTGGCGCCGGAGTCAAACCACTCCGCGCTAAAACAGATGAATGATGCACAAAACATGTAATAAATGATTATACATCTTTGTAAAATGAATATTGCACGTTGTATCGCGTTATCGATATTTTTTCGATATATTGTGCAGCTCTACTACTTAGGTTGTTTGATACTCATCAGATGTGTTGTGTTCATGTCTTGAAATTAAAGCTGGGAAATGTCACGCTCCAAGTACGTCTTTTGACACATCCGTATCCATATCCATCCATATCCACGCCTTTTATTACAGCATGTGTGCAGAATATTAGGTACCTTCACATTTTTGGGTTTTCCTCTTTATGTTGTCACTTTTTTGACCTTTTGAATAGTCGAGAGTGTTTCTGGATGAGATTTTACCTTTTTGACTGTAAGAACTGAGCATTTGATACAACTTACCAGTATTTTAACTCTTTCACTGCCAGCCCTATTCTCACTTTGACCCCCCTTCCCTGCCAGGACTTTTTGCTAATTTAAGCAATATTCACAGCTCCACAAAAAACCTTGTGCAACTGGAATCATGACATGTTATACATCAAATGAGACCTACGAGTGGTCTACTTTCATTTAAAAAAAATAATGTTATTCTACATTATTCCGTTCTCTTTTTATAGGCATTTGAAATTTGTTGTTTTCATTACATTTCAGTGTTTGACGAGAAACTTTTGAGATAACGTCCTTTTTCTAAATCAAACTTCATGTCAGTGTTATTTTTGTCTGTTCTACTATTTAGTGAAAGAATATGAGCCAGTAGAATGAAATAATGTTTTAGGATAAAAATACGAGCTTCACGTGATTAAAACAGTGAGGTCGAGTGTCTTTTTCATCTTTAAACCAACAAAACCTGTGTTACAGACGAGGATGCATCACAGGACTTTTTCTACTTTCTGTTGCAGATTCTATAGATTCAGACGCTTTCACAGGGCAAAGATTATATTTAACCCTCCAAACATGAAGAAATCCAGTAGTTTTACTCACTCTGACACTTTTGGATCGCTCACAGAGGAGAAAGTTTAGTTTTTCTCCTGGAGACTCGCTGCATGACTCGTTCTCCTCAGAATCCTAGTCCTGTAGGATCGTCTTTTCTTCATTTTAAAGATCAAATATCTGCTCTAAACTTACTCAACAATGTTTTTAGTCCAAGATGTGTTGCCTGTAATCCGTTTGAAAAGAAACACGATCCTTTAGAGTCGGATGATCACGTAAACACAGCCAACTGCGCTCCGTAATGTAAACAGGAAAGACGTGCATTTTTCCGGTCCTTGGCTTCCTCTGCGCCCTTGTGCTAATGTGATACTGCCCTCCGTGGTGAATATATGAAGTGCAACATGATTGTTTACTGCTGGTGCACCGGACACGTGCGTCAGAGAACCCTCTATCGCCGCATATAAAAAAAAGCTTATGACGACAATTGTCGTCATTGGCAGGCTACGGTTGGGTTCGTTATGACGACACGTTGTCGTCATTGGCAGGGAAGAGTTAACAACAATGTCCACTTTTGTCTGTGCAGAATTATTATGTACTGATGACTGCACATCAAAGATGAGCAGAAAAAAGACTTCACTTTGTCTAAAAATGATAAATAGCTAAGCTGATAGTTAAAAAACAAAGTTTAAGAGAAACTGTAAAAGGTTTGAGCCAAAACTGTATTGTATGTAAGGAGTTTTGTCAGCAGTTAATAAGAGATGTGAAAAAAAAGAGCTGGAAGTGAAAAGATTGAAGCTGAGTGAGACTGATCAAAGCAGAATAAAGAGAGAACTCAAGAGAAAGACAGATGTGTCTCATAGAACTACAGTAAATACAATGCACTTGTCAAGTTTCTAAGGTGAAAAGAACACAAACGTGGCCCCTTCTGAAAAGGAAAAACACAGAAAAACGTAATATTGAATCTTATTTGAGTCTAAATTTGGCTCGTTTGATGCTATAATCTTTCTTACCTTCTGTGCAGGTCATGCAGTTGTGTGTAGAGAGGTTTGTGAAGGAGACTTGTTCTACATAAATCATCTTCTTCCTGAAGGCTGCACTTCTCTTCTTGTAGCACAGTTTTCTAAAGCTGATCTCAAGGAACTTCACAGTAAAGTTCACAGCCTGCTCTTGTCTGAAATGATCTTACTGTTGATAATTCTGATCCATGTTTCTCTCTCACTTTGCTGCCTTCTGAACCTGCGCACAGCGTCCTGTCCCTGTCCATGAGACGTCCAGCCTCCAGCCCAAACATCTGACCATCTAGATCATCTGAGGTCTCATGTGTCCACGAGACTCTGAAGTCTGTCATCATGGACGACTTGTCCCATTTCAGATGTTTTTTCTACAGTATGTTTTCATTTTTCAGAGGAGCAAAGTTTCACCTTAAAGACTTCACAAAGTACTAATAAATAAATACTTAATACTTACATTTGTTTCAGACAGTAGACACAGCAGTCTGATTTCTTTACAAAGTCCTACATTCATAAAATAGTTTAGGCCTTAACCTATTCTCTTCCATGCCACATACATTTGGCCCCTCCCTCTCATATAAGCCCCGCCTCCTCTGCGAGCTAACCTGTGACATTTGTCTGTGTGCGGATGAGTCTCCAGGGCCCCGGCGGTGCATGGATCTTCATAAATCTATATCAATCATCTGCATGTGTGCTTTTCTCCCACGTCAGCACATTGTGAAGGTCGTCTGATGCAATTTCAACCTGCAGCTGTGAATGTAGAGCAGGTTCAATCAGATCAGGAGGAAAGGAGTCAGCAGTGTTCACACATATTTAACATTTGGTGTCATTTGTAGACACTTCTGCACTGTAGATTTAAGCAATTAGAGCTATTCATCTTTCGGTCACTCCAGTTTCCTCAACAACCAATAACAAGCAGGAACACTTGGAGGTGGTCGGAGGTTGAGGCGCCAGGTGTTTCAGTGTCTCTGTGTTATCAATGATTGTTGATAGACATATGTCTGTGTATATGTGCTATAAACCCATCAATCCATCCAAAGTCGACATTAAATAAAGTGAATTATTATTATTGTTGAATTAGCAGGCAGAAACATTGGCAATGCAGAAGCAGAGTGTATATGTTATACTCGTATATTTTGCTTCATGATTGACAATTCCTCATGTTTGAAGACCGTGGTTCGGTTGTTCTGATTGGTCAGTGTGCTCTAACCCCGCCCCCAGCTCACATCATCCAGAGTTAACAGATCCAGTTGTGAACTCGTTTCGTAGGACAGTTTATCGAGAGAGGCTCAAGTCTGGGTTTGTCAACAGGGATAAGATCAAGGATAAGTTTGATGACATTTGTCGTACAAGGCTCAGGAAGGCTATAGCAATGTTTTTTTTGTTTTGTTTTCTTTGTTGGTTTGTTTGTTTGTGAGAAAATAAATAATCAGTGCCAGACATAGAGGGTGAGAAAGGGGTGTTTGAGAATCTGATGTTGTGGTTTGATAGAAATGTACGAGCCGAGCATTTGGTGTTTTAAGTTCAGTTCTGTGGCTTGTCCGTGTCATGCAGGCTGCTCTTTAATTATAGTTTAAACCTTGTCAGCAAAAAGAGAAGGACTCAGGCAAACGGAGAAGACCTGCAGAAGATTGTCGTCTTGTAATTGACCATGAATTCTTGAAGAGCACCTGATTTTAACTTCATTATTATCTCTGTGTAAGTGTTTGGACGCTACTTGCTGTAGTTTTCTAAATACTATACCACCTCTAGTTCTCTGCACTAGACATAATCTTGCTCTTTATCTCATAATTTGACACACCTTTTCTTGGGTTGCGTCTGATCCGTTCCGAAGAGCATCCCTGATCCATAAATCCAGACGTCTGCAGCGTAGATCTGTGCTTAAGCCTCTTCTCTTCTCTCTTCAGAAGGATTGTGAGAGAGTGGAGCTGCAGTTTCACAGACCTGAGCTTGGCACTGCGTCTACAAAAGCTTTTACCCGCCAAACGCACGGATACATCTAGACGTCTTTTGTGAGAAACGCAGCAGATTGCTTTTTATGGTTCTATTGGTCTAAATGTTTTTTTTTTTTTCTGGACAGCTTCATTTAACTGAAGTACAAGATTTGTGATAGCTGTCTTGTACATTTTTCGAATGCAGGCGTTCCTATGACCAACATTTAAACAGGTGAAAATCATTTTTCCTCCTCAGACTGGGTCATGAAGCCCACACTCACAGATCTTATAGTGTCCAGCCTGATGTGTAGGTGTGTGAAGCTGTGAGCTGTTCGAGCAGACAGCCTCTCCTGTCGCTTCATCTTGAGTGAAAAAAAGTTTCCAACCGCACTGATGAGAGGTGGCAAGTAACTAAGAATTTTACCCAAGTACTGTACTTAAGTTGTTTCCTTGAGTATCTGGGTCTCATTTATTAAGCCTCCTTACGCACAAAATGAGCCTCAAAAAGTACGAAGCCAGTGTTTAACGTAAAACTAGGAATTTATTAAAACAGACTGAAAGTGAAACATTGCGTTTCTCCTTGCACATTTTATACCAGGGGTCCCAACCACCGGTCCGGGGCCCAAAACCGGGCCGCAGGCTCTCTTCTACCGGGCCCCAGAGAATCTATTTAAAATGTATTTTATTTTCATTTTAAAGTCTATTGCTACTGGTTGTGTTTTACTATGAAAAAATAGAGCCGCTAAATCCAATAAACAATAGGAACGCTAAAAACATACATATTTATCAGTTGTATACATTTTAGGTTGTTGTTATTGATGCTACCCAGCCTCAACCGGTCCCTGGAAAGAAAATTTCGACTGTACCGGTTCTTACAAGAAAAAAAGGTTGGGGAAGGTTGTTTTATACAATGCGTATGCGTGACAGACTTCACTGAAACACGGCTCAGAGGCAGGAGAGACATGAGAAGAGAGAAAGTCATGTTTGAGGACTTTATAACATATAATATAGTTTTCTCAAAGCGCTCATATGCGGTTCAAAGATGTGCGTTCTTGTGCACACTTCACGCTGTATGATCCCAGCACCAGCAGTATCTCAGTGTCTTGGCTAAATTAAATGTTCACTGGACAGTCTGACTCTCGTTTAGGAAACACGTGCGTCATACGTACAAACCTGTGTTCCACCGCCTTTTACCCACTCGCCACTTCTTCCCAAATCCACAGACGTTGATGTGTTAAATACATATGCATCTCCAAGCACAGCACGGACCTTTACGCACCCAAACCTCCGCGTGCATGTGGACCCTTTCACATGTTTAACGATCTTTCAAGCAGCATCAAAGCAATAGTTCCGTACCGTAAAGTAGACCAACGTGTTTTTAAATGACAGTGTGTTTTCATTGGGCCTCATTCATGAAGTCTTTGTAAAATCTGTGCGTAACTTCCACTTTAAGAAGCCGCTGCGAAAACTCTACGTGTGATTCACGACGAGATCGTAACGAGTCAGATTCCTTCCTAACAGACTTTACGCCAAATTCACCAAACTCCAGCTACGAACGGTTATTTACATAAAAATGAATAACACATACTTCCTTATATGGCAAAAAGGGCCGGCCGCAGCGCGTCACCGACAAGACTTGGAGCAGGAAAAAAATGAGGAGGAAGCTGCAGCAGCGCGTCTCACTTGCGCCGAGTTATTACTTCAGCGTCTTTTAAAAATGTCTAAACTCACATGAACACACTCAGAGGAAACAGATTCACATCACAAATGTATTGAAATAACGTTGGGCTTTTGCCGTTATATCGCGTTTCACGTCGCGGTAGAACGAGAGTGTGGGGGAGCGGGGGAGGTGGGCACTGGCTGTAGTGGGGTGCACAGTCAGAGCACCGTGCGCTCTGGTCCTGGGGGACACAGGCAGGGTCCTGAGTCCTGTGGGGGTTAGAACACAGAATATCTGAGGCTGGGACAGGCTGCTGCAGGTTTATTAAAGGAGTCTTTTTTTTTTTTTTTTGCATAACTGAATTTTTTTGTTTCTAAAATGATTTTATATACAATAATTTATAAAAATACATAACCTACAATCATGTGGGAATTAAAATTTTTGACTGAACTATATAAGAAATAAAAATCTGAAACAGCTGTTTTTTTTGTTCTTACGAGTGCTCCTCAGTGTTCTTAGGATTTGTTCATACAGACAAAAATTTTCCGTTCAGAACAAATTTTGTGAATGCCAAAAATGTTAAACAGCCCTTAAGAACAAATTTGTTCGTAAGAACGTGTCATGAATGAGCCCATTGTCTTCAAAAGTGTCCTAGAGAAGCAAAGATCACTCTTGGATAAACGTTCCTCGAGTCTGTTCGATGTGTCCTGTTGAAGCGTCTCTCCTCTGCTCCTCCCTCTGTCAGTCAAACTCACTCATTATCAGCTCATGTTTATGTAAAATGGAGGTATGAAGGGGGTGTGGCCTGAGGTGGGATCCTGGCTGCAGCTTTGTCCTGCTCAGTGGAAAGAGTGCTTACGGAAGGTTTTAAAATCTGGATAATTTTTGACTAAGGTAAAATTTCATTTTTTTCTATAGTAACTTTTCCTAGTAGATTTTGATGCACTCTTTTACAAATGAGACCCCAGATAATCAAGTCCATTGTGCTGATTTAGGAGCACAGCAGGCAGATAGGGTCAAATAATAAACCTGACAAAACAGAGACAGAATAGACGAGAAAAGTGGAGAGAGACGCAGTACAAAAGCAAGAAGTGAATCGTAGCAATTACAGTAAACACATTTATTCATTTCTTTCACCTCGCGTCCCGTACGACAAACAAATCCCTCGTCTAATCCGCTTACCAGACAAGATAAAGTAAAGTTTGTGAGTTGAGGATCTTAATGAACTCAGCTCGGGAGAACCGAACGCAGATAAAGTCATTAGAAAAGTGCTGAGTGTGCTTCACCTACCCCTCGCTCCATCCACGGCGCCGCTAACGTTAATAATTCATTTACATTCAGATACATAAATCCACAATGAGCTGCCAGTCAGGGCTTAATAATGCCATCTAAATTCAATAGAAGAACATAAAAGAGATAATCCACGTTTGGGCCGTCTTCATTTGCTTTTGTGATTTGTGCTCTGAGCGTGATCGAGTTTCACAAACATCTTACACACGTGGAGTTACAGGCTTTAGAGCAGACATTTGATCTTTAAAGTGAAGAAAAGTCGATCCTACTGGACTAGGACTCTGAGGAGAACGACACATGCAGCGACTTTGTGAGCGAGTGAAAGTGTCAGAGGAGTCAAACTACTGGAGTTCTTCAATCTAATCTCTGCTCCATGAAAGAGGCTGAATCTATAGAATCTGCATCAGAAAGTAGAAAACATCTGGAACACAGCTTTAAGACACTTGTCCTCATTGTTTTAATCATGTAAACTTGTATTTTTTTATTATTTATTATTATTCTAAAGACATTATTTCATTGTAGTGGCTCATATTCTTTCACCAAAAGGTTGAACAGAGGAAAACAACACTGACATGAAATTGGATTTAGAAAAAAGACATTTTAAAAGTTTCTTCTAATGAAAACAAGGAATTCCAAATGCCTATGAAAAAGAGAACGGAATAATGTAGAATAACAATTATTTTTTTTAAATAAAGTAGACACTTGAAGGTCTCATTTGATGTACAACATGTCATGATTCCAGTTGCAAGTTTTTGTTTAAAATTAGCAAAAAAAGCCAGGCAGGGAAGGAGGGTCAAAGCGAAAATAGGGCTGGCACTGAAAGAATCAATCGGCCTCTTCGCCAAATTCACGTCAATCGTTGATGTGGTTAGTCTTGTCAGTTTGAACATGTAACATGTGATAGACATTGTAGAAAGGCTTCAAAGTTGTCATCTGGACAGTGTATTTGAAGATCGAGACGTATCGACTTTCATCCAAAAGTCATTTTCAATCCGATGGAAGCGACCTGAGTCTGAGTTTAGCCCTGCCCCTGAAGAGGAGCTGCACCTTAGGGTTAGGGTTAGGGTTCATACAGCAATGGCTGTAAAACAAGCACCAGAAAAGTCCTGGGTCTGACTTGGTTGAGTTCTGGGTTGGTCCTGGCTGATGCTGTGTCAGCTCAGCTCCTCCTGCCTGATCCAAGCAGTCGTTTTCTAAAGAGCTTCTGTGCTGCTGTCTGAGAATGCTGTGATTTGACACGGTCCCCAAACAGTGTGTTTGAGACAAAAGCATGCTTATGTGGCCTATTACCAGAGCGTAGACCTGGACGAGGGCCGCGTGCTGTACACTGTAAAAATGGCCCTAATAAGATCCGCAAACAGCGAGACGCGAAAGGTGATATAGCAATGGACCATTGTACTTGATATTCCGTTTTTGCATATCTTTAAGACAACAATTTTTGTTAAATTAGTTTGTTCTTAATTTATTTTACTGAGACACTTGTCTTTGTAAAGGCAATGCACCTCTGTTCCTCTCCAGACCGTTTTGACCCCAACTTTCTGGGTCTGTTACGGTAGAATAAAATAATGTCAAACAACTGTTTTTGAACTCATCTTTTAATGTAGCTTCTCTCTGACAAGTTACCAAAAAATGTTACGTATACATTTCATTTTTTGTGGAAAACTATGGCAATATATTAGGCTCTTAAAAAAAATGCCTTTTTTGGGGGGAATACCTCTTCAAAAAGATTGAATACAGGGAAACAAATTATTTGAGGGTATAGCAGCAGTGGCTGTCTAAGTTTGACAGAAATGTACTTTTTTCTGTATTAACGCCTGGTCCTCCCGGGGCATTGTCCATTTTTATTTTTTTTCCTTAAAGCCAATGTGGCTCTTTTTGTTACCTTTTACCATGTTTCGGATCAAAATGTCCTGAGAAGACAACAAATACTCACTCTCTCTCTCTCTCTCTCTATATATATATATATATATATATATATATTATATATATATATATATATATATTTATAGACAGTGCAACGTTTAACATAATTTTTCCAAATTTGCACTGATTGTCCAGAATGACACCTGGGACCAGCTCTAAAAGTTGCATAATCATAGGACAAGAGAATTTTGTTTTATTAACAAACAAAAGTCAAAACCAGGTCAAAAGAACCCAAAGATAACACCAGAGTTAATACATAGGGTTGACTGAAGTGGGTTAAAATTAAGAAAAAACAAACCAAAAGAGAGAATTTTTTTTGAGTAGGACTCTTTGAAAGGATTTGAATCAATATGATT
Organism: Mugilogobius chulae; assembly: GCA_038363315.1. Classification (NCBI taxonomy): domain Eukaryota; kingdom Metazoa; phylum Chordata; class Actinopteri; order Gobiiformes; family Gobiidae; genus Mugilogobius; species Mugilogobius chulae. The sequence continues at coordinate 9,726,968 of CM076415.1, read as the reverse complement.
TGTTTGTCTCAGAGTCGAAAGTTCCACCACTACTTCCAACATTTTCTCCAGTCAGTCTCCAAACACTTCCATAAGACACTCACGGTCAACGCTGAAAGTCTATTCTAATTTCCTCTCTCTCTTGATTGACATCCTGACTGATATTTATGCCGCTCATCAAACTGTCTGAAGAGCTTTCGAAAAATACTCCCTTCTCGATCCCTTTCTTTTTTCCCGCGATTGTCCAAAAAAGCGTCTCATTGTGGACGACTCCGGAGCCTCGGTGTGCTCGCCTATTAATTCACAAAGTCTTTCTTATGCAAAAACGTGGAGCGGTGTCACAATTACCTGCCACTCTCCAGGCTGACGGACAAACCCGAGCCATTGAAAGTGAGAGAAGAGAAATGGGTCGGTGAATGGAGAGTGAGAGCTGCAGTCGCGGGACATAAAGGCGGTTAAAGAGACGGAACTCAGAGGGATTGTGGGCGAGTTCAAAGCTCATTCAGGAGAAACAGAAAGAGGAAATGCTCCGTGGAGATCGGCGTTTGAAACTTTGCGTTCGACGGAGAGTTTTGAAATGGTTGATTTGAATAGAATTGTTGATAATCCATGAACGAAAGACAAGCTTCGCTAGTTATTTTTCTTCAAATTACAGAACAAATGACAGTTTTCTTTTCAAATGTTTCAGAAATGTTTGGCAAAATCTTAAAGGAAAATTGTGTGTATTTGCTTTGTTCTTGTCTATGAGAAATGCTTTTGAGAACACATTGACACAATGCATTATTTAAACGTTCAAAAGTCTAGCATTTCTCATGTCAGAAATTGAGTGAGACCAGGGCGGCCGCCCCCAATACGCACATCACGCAGAGCGAAGGGCACCACCTGCTCTGGGGGCACCAAGCCGAGCTGTGCTGTCCCACTGCTGAACTCATAAGTGATAGAAAAGTCTGGTCCAAACGCATAGCCTGATGAATCTTAACACACAGCGGCCTGAAATCAAAAACCTGGAAACAGTTTGGAAAACAGAAACATGTTCTGCGACTCATAAGGGATCAGCCAATCTTTATTTTGCGTCAATAGGACACATATTGGACCAGTTCCGAGAGAAACAGCAGATGTATTAGGACGGCTGTAGATTTGATCACGCAAATTACCGCGGCGAAATACGGCAGATTTTGACACATTTATGTTCAGATTCTTTCAGAGGGAAACACAAACCATGAATCTATTCTATTTGTCCTGACAAAAGTCACAGACGATTGTATTTCCTCAAATTTTAGCGTGAGGATGCAGCTTAAGTTGAGCTGTGTTCAGTGTGCACAGGAGAGGGAACAGTGGCGGAGCAGAGGGCAGTTTAGAGGGGGCAAAGAGGACTGGGGCCCCATTGGAAAGCAATCTGGCAAAAATTTGAAATTAATGGACTTACTGTTCTAAAACATTCCAGATAAAAGGCACATGCATCTATTATGTTAAAAAAACAAACAAAAAAGGAAAAAAAAAATGTGGGGAGACTTTTAGACCCTGTCTCTCAAATAAATAGATACTTTTTTTTTTGGGGGGGGGGGGGTCTTGCATAGGGCACTAAAATGGCTAGCAACGGCCCTGAGTGAGACCTACAGTAGCTACTATAAAATAACAAAAACAGCTATCACCAAAGTGGATTAAGGTTTTTGGAGGCCCCATTTGTTACTACATTTTGAGGCCCTATATAGCTCCAGAGGTGGCAAAAGTACTGAAGTTCACTACTCAAGTAAAAGTACAGTTACTTGTGTAAAAAACAACTCTGGTAAAAGTCAAAGTTCTGCTGATGCTCCTTTACTTGAGTAAGAGTATAAAAGTAAATGTGTGTAAATTTACTTAAGTAAAAAAAGTAAAAGTATAATCACACTGACAAAAGTTATTCCCTAGTCTCGGCTACTACTAATACTACTAATACTAGGAATTTGGCGGTTTCTCTTTTCCTTGTTGAAAGACATTTCTGATTCTTTCAAGAGATTTGACTCAAATTTGTAAAAATGTCTTAGTTCACCAGAAATATTTTGACTTGAAATAAGAACAAATAAGGCATATAATCTAGGTACATCAAGTAAAAACATAAAAAAAAAAAAAAAAAATAGAGAGGCAAAAGATTAAATCCAAGTTTTAAGACTTTTAACTAATCTAGAAATAAAATGTGTTTGCAGTGCACAAAATTGGTTTGTAATGTCGTGAAGTGTGAGATACGGTAAATCAATCATAAATCATCTGATTTTTATCACGTCACAAACGAGAAATCTTTGTTAGAAATCAAAAAGCTTTGACGATTTTCACTCGTTAGTTTGAACCAAAATCTTTAATCCACGGCAGCAACAGGTCTGACCTGGTTTTTAAAATCTTTCTGGATTAAAAAAAGTAACTAACTTGTTTTTAAAAAGTAGGGAGTAGAAAGTACAGATACTTCTTGAAAAATGTAAGAAGTAAAAGTAAAAAGTCACCAGATTTTGTAATACTCAAGTAAAGTACAGATACTTAAAAAACTACTTAAGTACAGTACTTGAGTAAAAATACTTAGTTACTTGCCATCTCTGTATAGCTCCTATAAGTCCCAAGGCATGACTTCAGCAGACTGAGGGGAAAATTGCTTAAGAGCTCAAATGAAGTGGTTAATTAAAAAAAAAAAAAAAAAACTGCAGATATAATGGGGTTGGAGTAGGGGGTGGGTGGTGGATTGGGAAGGTCTAGGGGTTCTCCCTCCCCCAAAAGATTTTGCAAATTAGAAGTATTTCCTGCAGTTTTATGATATACGAGCATGAGACTATTATTATTATTATTATTTCAACATGATTTAGCCGTCTTTAAAGGTAGCAAGCTTACTATGTTTTCATTTTAGATTACAGAAGGTTTCCAGGTTATGATCATGCTAAAACAAAATTTGTGTTCCGTTGTCAAAAAATGTATGGTTAAAGTGATTATTTTTTTTTTTTTTTTATAAAGATGTATAACTTTAAAGAACAGTGGAGCACTTTCTCCATTAAGCATAAGTGTTTTCAGTTTAAAAGAAGAACACAACAATGTTAAAGCATACAGTATATACCATTTTCTGTATATGAGCCCTTTAATTTCCCCCTCTTATCTGCCTGCTGCACAGAAAAGGATGTAGGATGCTTTCCATTTCTTGAAAATTAAAAGTTATGCAGATATGCTCCGGGTGTCCAGATTTTTTTTCTGTTGGAACTTTGTCCGGACTGCCGAGCGCTCCTGAGCCCTTTTTGGTGACATTGTGAAAACAAGACACAACAAACAGGAAACTAAGCGAGCCTGTGGCCGGTGGTTTTCACAACAAAATCAATGTGCTGCAAATATGTCAAAAGCATAGACATATATCATCTGAACAAATACAGTAAGTGGATTGTAGGAATACATGTTCTTTTTTGGTAAGTTTTGTAATGAAAGTAAAAACAAACAGCTGCAGAGAAAATCCATGTGAGTTTACAGAGCCATAAAAAGACCTGAGTTAGTTGAGTTTGGTGAATGCACATGACCACTTTCTCTTCTCATGTAAGGCAGCTTTTTGCCGGTTTTATACGTACATGAGTGCAAGTTATGTCGCATCCACGTGTTTGTAATGTTTAAATACAGTGTGAGTCTGCTGCACAAAGGTGACACTTGCCCTGTGTTGTTGTGGGACACACCTGACACATGTGTCTCTGTTTTGGTGCCTTTGACTGTTTGGAGGAGAAAAGTCTAACACTGATTACTAGCTGTATTTCTCAATTTGGCAGAATGAATAAGATGATAACTCATTTACTGTAAGTATTGTATGTTTGTAGGCTCTGCAGAAAGTTGTCACTGCCTCAGTGTGAGTGACCACACCCAACGGATCAGGATCTGGATCTGGACTGAGGCAGAGGGAGCCCGGTGTTAGGTGCAAATATATAGAAATACTCGTTAGCAATTTAATTTTTTTTATTCAGTTCATTTGTCGACACTGTTTACTCCAATGTAAGCATATGCGGAGCATATGCTTTTAGTTTGCTGTAAGTGAACAGATCTTTATACCTACAAACCTATAACTGCCCCGACTAAAGAAAAAAAAGATTTCAATAAAGACAAAATGCGTTTATTGATTGAGACAAATATTTAACTATTCCTGATGACAAAGAACAGCCTGAAATGTGTTGGCTACATTCACTGTGAGGAGTGAAAGGCTGCACAAACACCACACACAATGTCCTTCCAAACATTAACATGCAAATAGACTGTGGACACTGTTGAATGCTCCGTAAATTCATTCTGAGATGTATTTACTGCAGATACTCCAGCCCAACATGTGGCTCTCACATCAGCATTCTGACTGAAAAAAACATCAGCGCTTCCTTGGGCACATCTCAGTGTGGCTCCAGAGTAAACCAAGACCCAGGCTGATCCAAGAGCTGCTCACGCCTGTTTACAAGGCTCCGGTCTCGGGTACGACACTCACCTCACGTCTGATCTCAGGGCTCTGGTCCTGGGACGACAGTTACCTCCATTGTTGGGCATGTTGCTTCAAAAAAAAAAAAATTTGTTATAGTTACTAGTTACTTCTCCAAAAAGTAATTGAGTTAGTAATTGCGTTACTGAGTGTTAAAAGTAACTAATTACTAGACAAAATAATTATTATTAAATTACACACACACAAAACCCCAAACAAACTAAAAATAAATAGGCCTACGTTTGACTATCCTATAGTCAGCGTTATCAACACTTTTCTCCTCCAGACACTACGAACAGTCACAACAACAGCAACAACACAGTCCAAACAAACACCGCTGCCTTTTGCAGTAGAAACAGCCCTAACAGCACAACAAACAACACACACGGACATTAGAACATAATAAAAATCCGTTTGCAAAAAAAAAAACAGGTGAACCGCGAACAAAAAGCGGATGAAATAGTGGAAACGTACCGGTATCCACAGTGACATAGCGATGCGATCTGCTCCACGCGTGTCCTCCTTCTGTAAACTCCAAACCCACGTGTCCTTCTGTAAACTCCAAACCCACGTGTCCTTCTGTAAACTCCAAACCCACGTGTCCTTCTGTAAACTCCAAACCCAGGTGTCCTTCTGTAAACTCCAAACCCACGTGTTCCTTCTGTAAACTCCAAACCCAGGTGTCCTTCTGTAAACTCCAAACCCACGTGTCCTTCTGTAAACTCCAAACTCACGTGTCCTTCTGTAAACTCCAAACCCACGTGTCCTTCTGTAAACTCCAAACCCAGGTGTCCTTCTGTAAACTCCAAACCCAGGTGTCCTTCTGTAAACTCCAAACCCACGTGTCCTTCTGTAAACTCCAAACCCACGTGTCCTTCTGTAAACTCCAAACCCACGTGTCCTTCTGTAAACTCCAAACCCACGTGTCCTTCTGTAAACTCCAAACCCACGTGTCCTTCTGTAAACTCCAAACCCACGTGTCCTTCTGTAAACTCCAAACCCACGGTCCTTTGTAAACTCCAAACGCAGGTGGCACTCGCGCTGTCGTCTGTTCTCATTTCCATGTTATTAAGAATAGGGCAAAATAAAACATCTCCGCTCTTGTTTGATTTCCTCGTCGTTGGAAGTTAAGCGCGGAGGAAACTTGTGTCGCTCTCCACCAATCGACGATCTCTGAAAAGTCAGTACACCCGCCCAGCGCGTCTTCTGATTGGTTACTTTTGTCGTTTTAGCCAATCAGCGCCTCTTCTCCGGCTCTCTAGCTTCTTTAACTTCCCAAAACAAACTCGTCAGCCGCTCTCATGACTTCTCTGAATGAGACGACAGCCGCTCTGATCACAGTCACATATCGAGCAGCGTTACAATTGACAGTAACTACACGGAGTTACCACTTACGGGAAAGTAATTAATTAGATTACACGTTCTCATCAAAATAACGCCGTATACTTGAACAGCGTTACTCCCAACACTGGTTACCTCACGTCTGTTTACCAGGCTCTGGTCCTGGGTACGACACTCACCTTATGTCTGATCTCAGGGCTCCGATATTTATATAATATTTAAAAAACACACTCACTTGGACACATATTTAAGAATACAGCAAATACTGGAAAAGCTTGTGTAGTGGTGCATGTGTGTCCAGGTGGATTGTGGGATATAAGCCGACCACACTTCCCCCTGGTGAGATCTCAGATTGTGTTTTCTCCTCCGAATGTGTACTGTATCAGCGTTAGTGTGTGAAATATTAATGCGTGTGAATCTGAAGAGCACACACACACTCAGAATGAAAAACAAGAGCATTACTAACATAGATACACTTTACAATAATTTTTAATACTACACTGTACAGATATTGAGCGGTTTTAACTCAAAATGCAAGTACAATTTCTGCCTGCTCTGGCTTATTCTCTTCTCTCTCTCTCTCTCTCTCTCTCTCGTCTCTCTCCTCTCACTCCTCTCTCTCTTCTCTTCTCTCTCTCTCCTCTCTCTCTCTCTCTCTCTCCTCTCTCTCTCTTGTCTCCCCTTTCTCCTTCCTCTCTTTTCTGCATTTCTCCCTTCTCTTTATCCATTACCCTCTCATTCTCTTCTTCGTGCTGCCCACCTTTGTTCTTTTTCTTTCCTCCCTTCTTTTTTCTCTACTTCCCATCTCCTCTTTCTTCCCCTCTTTCTTTCTGCTTTCTCTCTCACCTCTACTCTCCCTCTCTAGCTTCCTCCTTCCTTTCTTTTACCATCTTTTCCTCTCTTTTCCTGCTTCCTCTCTGTTTTGCATATCTGTCTCCAACACATCCCTATTTCTTTTTCATCCATTCCCCTTCTCCCCTCATTTCCTTTCCCTTTATTTCTCTTCCTCCTTCTTTCTCATCTTTCTCTCCTTCTTTTCTTATCTCACCATCTCTTTCCTCCCGCTTTCCTCTCTCTCTCTGTCCTCTCTTTCTTTCCAACTCTCTCTACTCTTATTCTCTCCCTATCCTTTGCTTTTTCTCTTCCTTCCTCTCTTTATCTCTCTCAACATTCTCTTTCCCCTTTCTCCTCCATTCTCTCATTTTCTCTCTCTCCCAGTCTCTCATTTTCCTTCTACATTCCCTCTTTTTTCTATCCGCTCTCTCCTTTTATCTTTCTTCCGATCTCTCGCTCTGTCCTCTCTTTATTTACAACTCTCCCCACCCTTGCTCTTCTTTTCCTCCTCTCTCTTTTTCTCTTATCTTTCTCTCCTTCTTTCTCTTCCATTCTCATACTTCTCTCCGTTCCTTTCTCCCCCTCTACCCCTCCTCCTTTTTCTTTCTTCCTCTTCCCACTCTTTCCCCCTTCCACTTGTTATTGTGAACCGAAGCAGCTTTTTTTGACTTGTGTGCTTATCTACAGCTAATTCTATTCTATACCTTTACTTTGACATAAGCATGAGCATCCCTCTCTTTCTCTCCTCTCATTTTCCTTTCTTGTACACTCTCTCTCCCTCTGCCCCCTTCCCATCTCACACTTTCTTTTCCTCCCTCTCTTTCTCTTCCTCTACTTCTCTCGCAAACATAGCATTCTTTCTTCTCTTCTCTCCTTCCTCTCTCTTCCTTATCCTCTGTCTCATCTCTCTGTCTTATTATTTTTCTTTCCATCTCTCTATTCTCCTTCTCTACTCTCACTCTTTCTCTTCCTCCCTCTTCATCTGTCTTGTTCTCATCCCCCTTCTCTCTCATTCTCATCTTCTTTCTCTCTCTCAGTCTTTTCCCATCTACATTCCTTGATTTTCTGTCCTCTCTTTTTCTCTCTCTTCTCTGTCTTCCCCTCTCACTCTTTCTCTTCCTCCCTCTCTATCCCTCTCTTTATCTGTCTCATTCTCATCCCCCACTCCTCTCTATCTCTCTCATTCTCATCTTCTTTCTCATGTTCTCTCTCTTAGTCTGTCATTTCCGGTCTATATTCCTCATTTTCTATCCTCTCTTTCTCTCTCTCTGTCTCCCCTCTCTCCTGCCTCTCTCTCTGTCTTCTCTTTCTTTCCAACTCTCTCTACTCCCTTTCTCTCCCTACCCTTGCTCTTCCTCCTTCTCTCCCTCTCTCTTACCATTCTCTCTCTCTTTCTTTTCCATTCTCATCTTCTTTCACTCATCTTCTTCCTATCTCTCTCTCTGTCTTCTCTTTATTTCCAACTCTCCCTAACCCTCACTCTTTCTCTTCCTCCTTCTCTCTCTTTGACTCTTATCTTTCTCTCCCTCTTTCTCTCCCATTCTCATACATCTCTCTGTTCCTTTCTCTCCCTCTAACACTTTTCATTTTTCTTTCTTCCTCTTTCTTCTCTTCCCCCTTCCACCTGTTGTTATTTTTGACTTGTGCGCTTATCCACAGCTAATTCTCTTCTATACCTTTACTTTCATATCAGCCTAAGCATCCCTCTCTTTCTCTCTCTCTCTCTCGCACAAACGTTCCGGAGAATTACCGTGTGACCGAGAGGAACGCCGGCTTTTCTGACGTCGGAGTAAATAAGTGCAAAGATTATGGGGAAAATAGGCCTGTCGAGCGGTGATTTATGGGCGCGCATTGCCTAAAGTTGCATTCGATTTCCTCCGCTCTGACCTGGATGGATGTAACCGCACAATCTTTGGCTTCTCACAATTCAACAAGAATCAATAAAGCGGATTAAAGCTCCATCCATCAGCTCGACGGTGTGTTTGCGCTCGGAGAAAGTGCAGGAGGATGAAAGTTTGACAAATTTGCATATAGGCTTTCTCAACACTTGCTTCATCCGCTTTAAGAGAGGTTTGTTCCCAGTGAGATGTATTGGTTTGGGCTGGTTTTAGGCGTGCATGAGCAGCTTGGATCAACAAGCCTCACAAAAGTAAAAATGTTCTAGATTTGTGGCATCAGACAATCTAGACGCTTCATCAAGAACGGTTCTCTGGAGCTCAACAGGGACCGCCCACTTAAATCTCCATAGGGGTTTGAAAAAAAAAAAAATATATATATATATATATATATATTAGAAGTTTGAAAACATCCTCTGGGCTTATCAGCTCTGTGGTGAGTTATAAGACCTACTTATTTGTTTAAAATCAATTTCTGTAGCTTTATAAGCTACAGAAATATCCTCCAGGTTTCTCTTTTTCCCCCAATGGTTTTTTTTTGAGTTTTTCCTTGCCGAGAAGGAGGGTCTATGCTCTGGGACAAATTTTATTTGCCACTTTGTTGTTGTAACAATCTGACTGCATTTCCTAATAACGATTGTTTCTAATTTTACATTGTTTCTGTTGGTATTGACTTTTGATTTGATTTTCTGACAAATTGTTTGCTAAATCAACATCTTGTAAAGTCCGCTGAGATAACTGCTGTTGTGATTTTGGGCTATACAAATAAACTGAAATTGAAATAAATTGAAATTGAAATAAACTACAAATTGCTGAAATTGTTAACATGTGCTATTCAGACTGAAACTAACTGCTATGGATCTCGCTAGCCTGCAATATGTCTTTAAACTGAATTTTTTGCAAAGTCTATGGGACTTTACAATAGGGCAACTTACTTCCGGAACCAGGACGATCAAACACTGTTGAGCTCTAGAGTATCATGCCCTGAAGTCACATTGCAAGCCTCCACCATTTGGATTGGAGGCTGTTGTTTTAGAGATCACTTTTCAAGAAAGATGATGCAGTGTCTGTGTTTCCCATGATGTGTACTAGCTAGGTGCAGATGCTAAGTAAGTTCTTAATCATTATTTCATCAAATAAGTGGCGTTTGTTCACATGGACGATGCGTGATTGCACGAACATTGCAGCTTTTTTCAGATGCATTTCTATGGCGGTACAAAGCGCAGTTGCATGATATAATCAATGCATTTTGTCCAGAACATTGTCACAGCTAGCGGTTCGTTATCCTGAGGTAAAATACTCTTTGGTGTTTTTCACCGGTGAGTGGCTGTGTGCGAGGTGTGAAAGGGACAGACGCAGGCGCTGCTCAACTCGTAAATAAGTCAGTGAAGTTAGTCATTTCCACAATAAAAATGTACATTGTGAAGTTCTGTATTAGTTTAGGTCGTTTATTTGGATCAGGCATAACTTCTTGTGTGAGCTCATGGCATTGTTTGAGTAACTCTGGTCTTTTCTAAATGTCATTTATGGTTACTGCATTACTTAGCAGGTTATTTATTTGTTTTGTATCAGTTTTGGCATGTGAGTGCTGTGAAACATGAGTTTAGAAGAGAAGGAGGTTATAGCTACATTTTTAAAAGTAAAAGTTAGGACAACAGTTCGACAGATGAGCATATCTGTAAGTGGAGTAAGTTCTGGAATGGACTTGGAGACAAGCTTAAGAAATGTGCAAATTTGAATCTATTAAAAAATGTAGAAACAGCATCTTTTAGAATTATATTACCTTGAAAGTATACTGCACATGTTAATTGCCTTTAAACATGCAGTGACACTTATGATCCGTGTTTGTGTAATAAAATTGGTTGTATTTTGTTTTATTTTTCTTAAGATTCTATTGAGAAAGTTGGCGCTAATGTTGTAGATCTTTTTCCCCACAAACTGATCAGTTCAAATTCAAATTTCAAATTTATTTATTGGGAGGATAAGCCCCTTGAGATGAGCCATCTCGTTTTCGAGGGGTCCTCAACAAACCACAAATAAAGATACAGACAGGTACAGCAGAACAGACATTAGGACATGAAAAAGTATTTTACATAACACACAGGAAAAAACAAAAACAAGACAAACTCAGAACTACACACACACACGTCGTCAATGACAGTTTGAAAAAAAAAAAATAAATAAATAAATAAATAAATACAATTATAATTATAAAATAAACAACAACAAGCAAATGATACAAATAATACAAATTAATAATAATAATAATAACAAAAAATAATGATAATATCAAAAACAATTAGAAACAATTACATGGATGGTTCAGATGTTCCAAACAGGCATTTTTGAATAAAGACAGAGTTGTTAAAGAGCGTATTGTTGACGGAAGATTGTTCCAGTCAGAGGGAGCTTTGTATTTGAATGATTGTTTTCCAATTTCTTTTTTAATTCTGGGAACAGTAAAAATAATTGATTGGCATAACGTAGGCTATATGATGATTGAAATGGAGTTAAATATTGCTTCAAATAATCTGGGTAACTAAAATGAATGCATTTAAAAATAAATAATAACCAGTGAAGATGTCGCCGGGAGGATAGAGTGAGCCAAGACAGTTGCTGATACATGTGACAATGATGCGTTCTAAAGGGACAACGAAGAATGAACCTACACAGACTGTTATAAACTACATTAAGAGGTTGAAGATTAGTGGCAGTTGTATTTTGATAAATAATATCACTGTAATCAAGAATTGGAAAAATTAATTGTAAAATAATCTTTTTTCTAACAGAGAAACTAAAGCAATTGATTGATTGATAAAGTAATTTCAAACGATAAGAAATTTTCTGTGTAATAGACTGTATATGAGGACTAAATGAGAGCGATGAGTCAAGCCAGAGACCAAGATATTTAAATTGGTCGACAGCTGAAATTGGCGACAAATCTAAATAAGTTAGTTTTATTTCGCTGGCAGCTATTGGACGCAATCTTTTTTGAAACAGCATAAAGTATGATTTGGTTTTATTTAGTAACAGTTTGTTTGATTGAAGCCATAGTTGAATAGTGTTGAAATCGCTTTGAAGAGATTGTTGAATGTCAGTAATATTGGGCTTAGATGAATAAATGACAGTGTCATCTGCATACAGTTGCACCTTGCAGTCAGTACATGTCAAAGGGAGGTCATTAATAAAGATTGAAAATAAAAGAGGACCGAGTGAAGAGCCTTGTGGCACTCCTTTCTCAATAGTTAAAAATTTGGAATAGCTGCCTTTAAAAAACACACACTGCTGACGATGGTGAAGATATGAATTAAACCAAAGGAGAGATGATCTGTCAAGACCTATAGAGTGAAGTTTATCCAGTAACAAATAGTGGTCTACCATATCAAAAGCTTTTGTAAGGTCGATAAACAAAGCACCAGTGAGCATGTTATTATCAAAACCAGAGAGAACATCATTGGTAAATTTTAACAAAGCAGAAGTAGTTGAAAAATTCTTTCGGAAACCGGATTGCAGCGGAGATAAGATATTATTATTTGATATATATTCTGAAAGTTGATTAAAAATTATTTTTTCATATATTTTGACAGTACTATTAATGATTGAAATTGGTCTATAGTTATTAATTTCACTATGGTCACCCCCTTTATGAAGTGGTATAACCTTAGCACATTTCCAAGCCGAAGGAACTTCACAAGTAGTAAAAGAAAGATTAAAAAGATCAGCCAGGGAAAGCAGAGGACATGGGAGGCAAGCTTAATAAACTTGGCCTCAATTCCATCTGGTCCAGCACTACTGGTAGAGGAAAGCCCATTTAAGGCCTGCTGAACTTCAGCAGGGCTGACCATTCTAAAAGAGAAGACACTACTGTTTGACATTGTAGCACAAGAAGATGCAGAATAAGAAGATTGCACAGTAGGTACTTCTGAAAAATGCTGACTGAAAGCATTTGAAATAACAGCAGGATCATTTGTAAATGTATTGTTAATGTGCATGTTAATAGGAGCAGAATCAGATTTACCCATTAAATTGTTAATTTGTCTCCAAAATTGTTTAGGATTATTAACATTATTAATTAAACTATTTTTATAATAATTTGATTTGGCATTCCTAGTTTGAGTTGTACACATGTTTCTTAAATGTTTATATGCTTCCCAGTCAGCAGTGTCTTGAGTACGATGGGATTTTTCCCAAGCCTTATCCCGCTGTCGGTACAGGCTGATTAGTTCTCCATTTACCCAAGGTAGTTGTTTACCTTTAACTCTGATCACTGTCAATGGAGCATGTTTATTAATGACATTCAGCACCTCAGTAGAAAAATACTCCCAGGCTTCATTTATAAATGGTATAGGACACATACTGGTCTCTACTTGTCTCTCCACACTGTCCCATCTGTGCCATGTTTAACCCCACACTTTGACCTCATCTTGGTGTCTCTTCCTCTAAACCTCCTCCCCCTTCAGCTCCTTCTCTTTGGCACGATTCCAAAAACCAATCACCTCCGTCAGCGGTTTCTCTCCTAAAGTCACCGCGTTCACACACATTTCCGGGCACGTTTGGCAGACAGATCATCTCCGGTTCGGTTCAGATCTAAAGTCATGTGATTAATGATGCGGATGTGCTAATGAGAGCAGCAGATGTAAACATGAACAGTGGGAGAAGGTGTTTATGTCTGCAGCGTCTGATAATGAGGAACATTTAATAAAGAACTATGAAGACTTAACCTTTGGAGGAGAAAGAGGAGACTGCTTGGACGACAAACAGACCTGATTAAAATCTTAAGACCACTGGTAAAATACTAGAATTCTTTTTAGCTTAATGATGTTTTAAGTAGAGCTGCAACATGCAAAAGCAAGTACGGGGAGTGAGACAAAACATTTGGAAATTTAAAGATAAATAAACTCTAATAGGTTGTTTTTCTGCTCATTTTCTGACAGGCATTCACATGGTAATGCCTTCCTGGAGGTTAAAGGGGCACTGTGTAAGAAAAAAAATAAATAAATAAAGGGATCCAAGCAATGTTCACTTTCGAACACCAGGGGGAGCATATCCAGTGCAGTTTGCTTAACTACCATAGTGACATCTAGCATCAATATTATTATTTATTATTATATATTTTATATTTACATTCCGGCCCGTAATAAAACATTTCAAATACGTATAAATGTATCACAATTGATGTGGATTGGTTAACAGTGCTCTCTGAAGTATTCATGTTGTAAAGAATAAATATGATTTTAATGTTTGTGGACTATATGTGATCATTAAAATTCCTCTCAACCATTGCACAGTGCCCTTTAAAGCTAAGAGGACTGATAACATGCATGTTAGGGAACACTTGGTGATAGTCGGAGGTTGAGGCGCCAGGTGTGAATCGCCTCCGCTGAGTTGCCCCAGGGCAGCTTACTGTCACTGAGTGGGGAGGGTAGGGGTTTGTGGCAGAGCTACCCCAGGACAGCCATTTTTTTTTTTTTTTAATCTTGTGCATTATGGAACAAAAAAGTCAAGTGGAAGAACCCAAAAAATCACACTTGTGCTGAGCCAGAGGAGTCGATTGGCTGTTCATCAAGACACAACTCAACTCAAATTAAGGCTTTTACTAGTGCCAACTGCAGCATAAAAACATTGTGGGAAGAGGATTTCAAATACAAACAAAGAACAAGCTGTTCCTCTTTGAAAAATGTATTTCAGTTACAAATGAAAAATCTAATCTCTTTTGTATATCATGAATTATGTCCCAAAAAAGTTAAACATGTAAGCTAGCCATCAACAAACTTTCAATGTAACTGTCAATAAAGGGACAATCTGATTGGTCAGTCTGTCTGCAGCAGCGAATGCCGCCTAATCTGATTGGACATTGTTTATTCTTGCATCTGAAGGAGTGGAGCATTCTCTGTCGTAAAAGTGTGGTTCGTGAAGATGTAGTCTCCTGTGTGTCGATTTATAAGTTGCTATTGGCGCAAATGGCAGCAACTCACAGACCGAACAGCAGCAAGCATTAATGGTGAATCAAAGTGGAGCTGCAAGTGACCCAAGAAGTAGTTTCTTCTTCAGGAAATGTAACAGTTAACAGTTTTTTTAAATTCATTTATTTATTTTTTTTGTCATCAGTTGAGAAATCTTTGTCAAATTTTAATTCCACCAGGTTGTTGTCGCTTCACAATCCTGTTTCAATCACGTTCTAAACCTGTTTCGCTCCTGGTCTCGTCCTCAGTGTGCATGACCTCTTTGTCCAAACTGACGTGTGTGAACATGAGCTAAGTCACTGTGTTGTGTGTTCTTTGGAAGGTCATTTATCTTCCTGTCAGCACCTGTCACGTCACCTGCCTCTGCCCTGTCCAAGAACACAAGCTTAACCCAATCAGAGTGTGAGGAGAACAAGTCATAATGTACTTATAACATTTAAAAAATGAAGATGTTTGCACCTTTTGTCACCACGCTCATTGTGAAGACATTTTGAGCATTTGTGTTGGACCAGTGGGCATATACACCAACATACACAGGCACGCACACACGCAAACGCCACATTCGCAACAGCAGGCGACAGTTCCCAGACAAACTTGACAAGTCCAATATCAAACCAATTCATCAATAGTGAGTCTGAGGCACAAGCTGCTCTCAGTTTTGATTCTAAAAACACACATCGCTCAGCTCGTGTCCCCCAAAGTATCTCCCAAAAAAGAAAGAAAAGCACACAGTAGTTAGACCAAACTTGAATTCGTTATGCAATAGTAATGCACATGTAACCGGTGTGTAACAATTATTTAAGTAATGCTGGTACTAGGTGAATACACAGTAACTGGGCTGGATCAAAAGATAAATGGTTCGACTCAAGGAGAGACTGAAAACAGGAATTGCTTTTAAATGGTGCCATGTATTGAAGACAGACAACAAAACAACATAGAATAGAATGAAGACAGAATGGATATTTAATAGGTATTTACAATAGGAACTTTAAATATCACAATCAATTCAGAACTAAGTTCAAGTAGAGTTCATTGAGTATGATAATAAATGGTGCCCATGAACGCTCAAAGCACAAACGCTACGCAAAAAGGTTCAGTTCACGATATCCAAGATGCAACAGTTCAATGTTCAATTCTACACGATCCCAACCGTGTCCAACGAGGGATAGTTCATAGTGTGGGATAGAATTGTCTGAATGTGTGTGATTGTTCAACACAGTCTCACTAGATGGCGTACTTTTACCACGACACAAAAACAGCGTATTTGGACTACGACTTCAAAGCTATTTTAGTACTTATGTTACGCCGTACATTTAGCACGGCGTAACAAACTCACCGCACAGATAACCTTTTCTCAGATCCCAAGTCTTCACAAAAATAATTCCTTTAGTCCAAACGAGAAAATGGTGAGAAAGCCAACTTTTCCCTCTTGTTGACAGCAACCGTGTGTCCTCTTTTCTGACGAGGATCCTCCCCTTCTCCACACGAACACTTTGATTTAAAAAAAATCCTTGCTGTTGTTGCGGGCGTAATCTGTGATGAAGTTATTTCCTTTTCTCTAGTTAGTAGCGGAGTTGAGAGCGTTTAAATCCAGCGCTGCCTCAGAGCGCTCTTGTAGAGGAGTGATGCAGAGCGTCAGCCTGGTGCTGCGACAATAAAATAACTCCACAAATAAATGTAATACCCGCGCTAAATATTAATTTGAATGGTGATTAAATATAATGGTTGTATTCTAGAAGATCTAAGCTTTCAAATGAGGTGCAACATGTCCTAAATATCGGCGGTATATCGGCGATATTTTGGCCGATCGACATGCAAGTACTTATATCGGCCAAAAATATCGGTCAACTGATATATCGGTCGGGCCCTATTTTCTTCCCATTATATTTCCCGCTGCATGTAACTCAGATGTGTGTTTTATAGTTAACATATCAAAAGTTTAGCATATCAAAAGAACGCCTTCCAAAGACTCCCAGGAACATCCTCTTATCAAACCCACGTTAGACACAATAGCTCTCACGTTCTTCTGAAAAAGACTTGTGATGAAAGAAGTGAACTCTCTCTTTTTTAACACTGTCCAGCTCTGAAATCGCCCCGGAACGAGGCCGTAACAGATCCTAAACACCGTCCTCGTGGTTTTTACAGGAGCTACGCTGATCACGGTGGAGGTCTTCTGTGCTCTGGGCTGTGTCGCTGTGAAGTGAAGTGAAGTCGTCCCTCTGCTGGTCATTAGCGCTCAGGAGGAGGTGGTGGTGGTGGTGGTGGTGCTGGTGGGGGTGACGAGGGTCCGGGGGGCAGCTCTGATTGCCTCACTGAAGCCAGGGTTGTGTCAAGGTGACTGTAGCCTTATTCACACGTTTAGTTTTAAGTCTGGATTGTCTGTAAAAGAGAAGGGACTTGGGTTTTTCACTGCATTTGGACATGGTAAGAGATTTACTATGTTTTTTTTCCAGAAAAAAGCAGCATTTCATAGAATAATGTTACTACCATTACATTATTCTATGATAATAATGTAATGGTAGTAACATTATTCTATCATTGTCTGTTTCAATGAATGTGTCTGTTGTGAATGAGCAGCTGAAAAACTGATTCTATCTATCTATCTATCTATCTACTTTTCCCTGCCAATGACATCTAATTTCGTCATAGATCTTTTATTCTCTGCAGCGATGTGGGTCTCTCTGAAAAGCATCTTGAATTTAAACATATTTGAGTAAGTTTAGAGCAGATTTTTGATCTTTAAAACGAAGAAAAGCTGATCCTACTGGACTAGGACTGGACTAGGACTCAGAGGAGAACGACACATGCAGCGAGTCTAGAAACGCCCTCTTCTGTGAGCGAGTGAAAAGTGTCAGAGGAAGTCAAACTA
This sequence comes from Mugilogobius chulae, assembly GCA_038363315.1. Lineage (NCBI taxonomy): Eukaryota > Metazoa > Chordata > Actinopteri > Gobiiformes > Gobiidae > Mugilogobius > Mugilogobius chulae. Next base: position 9,709,637 of record CM076415.1, on the reverse strand, counting down.
CTGGATTTCTTCATGTTTGGAGGGTTCAATAGAATCTTTTCACTACTACTTTTCATGCTCCATGACACTGTCCATCTGGTTAGCTGGGACAACTTCTCTGATAAAAAAACAACAAAACAGGACAAGAGCAGCTGTTTGGATCAGGTCTGAACCGGTCTGACAGACGTCTGTCTCCTGAAGCTTGAGACAGTGTTTTTCTCACTGTTTTTCACATGAATGTAACTTTTAAGGGCCGTAGGGTTGAATTTCATACACAGATGTTGATTTAGCAGCAGAACTTTTGTTTTCTCACAGTGATAAACTCTTGTAGTTAGCTGACAACGGTGCTGGCTCGTATTGTTGCTACAGCTTGTGTCAATCAGCGATCAGATCTTTCTGCTTTTAGGGTGCGCGCGCATCGCTGATCCTTCTATATTGTGTTACATTATGTTATTCTATGCTATGCTATGCTGTACACTTGTGTAGTCATCCAGGTTTTTCTTAATCATCTAATTTTTGTCCTTAGTCTGAGAATAAGCCGGACTCATAACATCATCAGAGACCGCTCCCATCCAGCCAACCGCTTGTTCCACCTGCTGCCCTCTGGTCGTAGGTACAGGTCACTTCCGGCCAGAACCTCAAGAATGGCCAACAGCCTCTACCCACAGGCCATCAGACTTTTAAATGACCCCCCCTCCGCCATCATCTCTCCCTTTACTTAGGTACCCTTAATACACCACTCTCCATCAGGCCATAACTGTGAACTGGACTTTGCATTGATGCAGCTCAACCACATCTACACACTGTTCACTGTTGATCTACCTCTTTTTGTCTCTCTTGTCATGTTGTTTGTGTGGATATGTCTATATGCTTCAAGGGTCTTACAAAGTGCATTGTTTACACACATTGCAGTCGGCATCCTGCACTTTACAATTACAGTTGCACTAAGTACAACATTGCCATGTTTACTGATGGAATGCTCTAATGTAATTTCGTTGTTAATATAACAATGACAATAAATTATTGAATCTTGAATAAAATGCCAAGTTGCTAAAGATGAAAAAAAAAAAAAAAAAAAGTTGAAAACCTCTTATTTATAGTCAAATCAACTCTGCTGAATCAGACTCAGTTTGTTTAACCTTTTAGAGTCAACAGATGTCAAATCCAGTGTCAGTCAGGCCCTGGTGACATTGCTGTTTTGCTGGCCTCGATTTACCAAGCAAATTTTACAATCTGATGTTCTTTGAACAGTGCTTGTTCTCACTGATTTTTAGATTCATTCAGTCATCAGAAGACAAAAGGGACCAAAGGGTTCAGAAACAGTTTCTGTTGGATTTTAGATCAATTTCATCAGTTAAGGATAAATATCCTCCTTGATAAGGGTAGATTCTATATTATATTTGTGAGATCACAAACTAACACGAATGTAGCCTAACTCCAACCAAATGGCTTATGGATCAAACCAGCCCCAGTGTGGAGGAGCAATCACAAGTGCAAGGAGAGAACCACACAAACATAACGACACAAATATGGGCTCTTCATCTGTGCTTTTCTCTAAACTGGTTTAATGTCTTATCTTCTTCTTGTGACCAATCAGCTTCAAACGTTCATCATGCAGCTGTACGTTTCCCTGATTGATAATGTGTAGAACTCACATCAGAGCACCACACATATCTATCTATCTAGTTTCTCTGGTAGCATCTTAAAGCCTGCTCTTCCTTCAGAACTTGATTGTGCAGCAGCTGTGATTGGTCCAGAGCAGCGTCAGGCTTATGTCAAGGTGACTCTGTCTCTTATTTCTGCGTCTGATTTCTGGATTGGATTTGCCGCTGATGACAGACGGAGGATCAGAGGGAGTCGATGGCGGAGTTAGCTGACTCTGCGTGAGGAAAGAGTGAGAGAGTAGAACAGGACAGGACGGGACGGGGGTGAGTGAGTGACAGGGCTGACACATCGCTCCTGTCGGACAAACAACACACAAAGCACCTGACACCAAACCACCAATACAAATCAAGGAGAGAAAGGAAGTGGTGTGGTAGGGGAAATGTTAAAGACGTGTAACGCAAACGTGTTTTAAGTCAGATGGACAGTGGCTTGGGTGCTGTTAAGGTCAAATTGTAAGAATTACTTTTCAAGCTTTTGATCATGCTCTGGTTTGGGGACCTGGGGCCACTGGAGATTTTTTAAATAATATGAATTAATACTTGATCAGGTACCAGGCACCAGATGCTTCTGTTGTAAAGGTCCTCGCTCGTGCAGCAGGTGAACCTCACGATGATGCTCCTGACAGACAGTCCTAACAGAGTCACAGTGACGCACAGACAGAAGGAGAGAAAAACTCACCTCCCCAAACTCGTAGAGAGGCACATCAGGCTTAAAATTGGCCTGTAGTTTGCAGAAGTCTTAAGCCCCAGGACTAAACTAAGGAAGTTCAGACTTGAACTTTCATGCCCTCCAAAAAAATACTCCCTTATATGGCCTCAACCAAGACATGTGTCTGTAGGATGCCAAGAAAATGTGTCTGTTCCACAGATTCCATAGCATATTAACTCAATGGTGTGTCACAAACAGCAGAAAAAGAATATGTTTGTAACAACACAGTATGACAAGAATGTGTATACACCATGACACATAGTGTATGGAAAGCACAATTGCGTGCCTATTTTGTGTATACTGTATATATTGCACGTTATAAAAAGCACAAAATAGATTAAGTTAAGATAAGGATAAGGATTCAGTTAATATTCAAACAAAACAACTGGGCAGGGATAAAACATGTTTAACTGTAATTAATCACATTTTACACACAAAGTTCAATAAAAAGCAATTTTGACTTTCTTTTTCACCAAAAGAAAGTTTGGTGTTTTTTGTTGTTTTGTTATAGTGTATTTTAGATTCTTGCACATTTTGTGGTATTTTGGCTTAGTGGCATAATTTTAGCAACAAATTGTATTTGTAGTTCAATGAATAAGTTTGAATAAACTGCTGATATTCAGCAGTGTTCATCAGGTTGGATAATTTAGGATCAGAATGTTATTTCACCTTGTTTAAGGCTGAATAGGTATTTATAAAACCAAGCTCATGTTTTTGTTTTTGTTTTGTTCTTACCGATGAAAGAGTCTAGTTCAGTCCTGGGTTAGTCGGTCCTGAACCAGTTCTGAAATAGTCCTGGTTAAAACCAGGTCAGAGCTCACTAAATACACTGTGGGAAGTAAAGTAATCCCGTTTTCAAACTTTTAAAGTTGTCAAAGTGTGTAAAAGTTTGCGCATCACTGCAAACTTTTACACATTCTCCGTACGCATATTTATTGAGGTGTTAGAGTCAGTCTCAGTTTGAAGTCGTAGCTCAATGATTGGGTCTTTTTGGATGATTTAAACACTCATACGGAGCTCAGACTCAGTCGCACTGTCCATACAGCAGAGCGCTAGCAGCAACTGAACAGATCCTCTGTTTGTGGACTCTTTATGAGAGGAGGAGGAAAAGGAGCAGCAGCAGCAACGCCGGGTGCTTTCACTCATGCTTTTGAGCGGAATCACGTAACCTGCATTAACGCTAATAAGCACGTGGTGCATTAACACAGCGAAAACGCGTTAATAGTCTTGTCCAACCTCCACAGAAATGATCTCATATTACGCTCATATACGCTTTCTTGTGAGATCTGGGTGCTTATAACGACACACTATTTACACATATTACACATTCCATAAGAACATGTTGCTGTCTTTGTCGCGGTCTGTTTTGTGCTGATCCTGTCCAAGCCTGGTCCGATGTGTCTGACGTGTCCACATGTTTGCACTCAGCTCTGTGCGTCGTATGAAAAACACCGGGCTTTGCATTGATTTAGCGTCAGTCCTGAAAGAGCGCTGAGGGAACAAAAGGAGAAACAATAAGAACGACAGAGGACGAGGCAGAGCGAAGAGTTAAACCAGAGCCCACACTTCAGAGGTTTGTGTATGTGTGGGATCAGGTATTTACATCTCAAGCACGTTTAAGAGGTGAAGATTTAAGACATGTACAGTATTGTTCTTGTCTTTTAACTCTTTCAGTGCCGGCTCCCTTTTTATAGTCATTTTAAATGTCCTTGTTTTCATTAGATTTCAGGGTTGGATGGGAAAAGATAACATACTTTTTCTAGAACAAACTTCACATCAGTGTCACATCAGTCTTTTGGGTGAAAGAATGTGAGCCACTACAATGAAATAATGTCTTTAGGATTCAAAATACAAGGTTTATATGATTCATCTTTAAACCAACCAAAGCTGTGTTACAGGCATTTTCTACTTTCTGATGCAGCTTCTATAGATTCCGCCTCTTTCATGGACCAGAAGCTGATGATCACGTAAATATTTTTGACTGCGCTGCCTTATTGTCAACAAAAGAGCACGTTTATTTCCTTTTGTTGTATTTTTATCCCAAAGACATTATTTCAGTGTAGTGGCTCATTTTCTTTCACCAAAAAGTAGAACAGAGGAAAACAACTCTGACATGAAGTGTGATTTAGATAAAGAACGTTATCTCCAAAGTTTCTCGTCAAACGCTGAAATCTAATGAAACCAAGGAATTTCAAATGCCTCTTAACTCTTTCCCTGCCAATGACGATAATTGTCGTCATAAGCTTTTTATTATATGCGGCGATAGAGGGTTCTCTGACGCACGTGTCCGGTGCATCAGCATTTAGCAATCATATTGCACTTTCATAGATTCACCACCGGAGGGCAGTATCACATTAGCACAAGGCCGCAGAGGAAAGCCCAGGACCCGGATGCACGTCTTTCCTGTTTACAATATGCAGCGCAGTCGGCTGTGTTTACGTGATCATCCGCATCTAAAGGATCGTGTTTCTTTTCAAACGGATTACAGACAACACATCTTGGACTAAAACATTGTTGAGTAAGTTTAGAGCAGATATTTGATCTTTAAACTGAAGAAAAGACGATCCTACTGGACTAGGACTCTGTGGAGAACAACTCATGCAGCGAGTCTGGAGGAGAAAAACTAAACTTTCTCCTCTGTGAGCGATCCAAAAGTGTCAGAGTGAGTAAAACTACTGTATTTCTTCATGTTTGAAGGGTTAAATATAATAGTTGCCCTGTGAAAGAGGCTGAATCTGTAGAATCTGCATCAGAAAGTAGAAAAAGTCCTGTGATGCCTCCTCGTCTGTGACACAGCTTTTGTTGGTTTAAAGATGAAAAAGACACTCGTCCTCATTGTTTTAATCACGTGAAGCTTGTATTTTTATCCTAAATACATTATTTCATTGTACTGGCTCATATTATTTCACCAAAAAGTAGAACAGACAAAAATAACAATGACATGAAGTTTGATTTAGAAAAAGGACGTTATCTCAAAAGTTTCTCGTCAAACGCTCAAATCTAATGAAAACAACGAATTTCAAATGTCTATAAAAAGAGAACGGAATAATGTAGAATAACATTTATTTTTTTAAATGAAAGTAGACACTTGTAGGTCTCATTTAATGTACAACATGTCATAATTCCAGTTGCACAAGGTTTTTTGTGGAGCTGTGAATATTGCTTAAAATTAGCAAAAAGTCCTGGCAGGGAAGGAGGGTCAAAGTCACAATAGGGCTGGCAGTGAAAGAGTTAAATGGGAACGGCTAAATATAGTGTTAGTGGGACTGTAATCCTTGTTTAATAAAAAAAACAAAGACTCAAAAGATTCAAATTAGAATAAGATTTGCTTTGATCAAAGAGAAAACAAGCAACGTTACAAAAACATTTCTTTTTCAACTCAAAAACCAGTCTGAAGTCTATCATTTTGCTGACTTGGAAACCTAAAGCCAGATCAGCTGAAAGTTCAGAAGTGAACTGTGAACCAGTCCTTTGGATTGTCTGCTTTCTCCAAACCAGCCTAGTTTTTACGATGCATTTTAGTTACATAGTTTAAACCTTTTGAATGATTACAAATTATTCAAATGTTTTCTGCCGCTTAATCCCGTTAGGGGTCATGGGTGACTGGAGCCTATCCCATTAACTTTGGGCCTTAGGCGAGGAACACCATGGACAGTGGCCAACTTGCCGCAGGGTTAGACAAACAACCACTCACTCTCTCATTCACTCACAGTGATGCTCAATGAACCTAAACATGCATGTTGTTGGAGGTGGGAGGAAAGCGGAGAAAACCCACAGTGACATGGGGAGAACATGCAAACTCCACCAGAGAGATCGTGAGATGTTGATATGGTTGCTTATTGGGAAGCCAGAGCTCTAACCACTCTGCCACCGTTTACCTTTTTTTTTTTTTTTTTTTTCGGTCGGCAGAAAGAGACACCCTCCATCTGTTTAGTTCTTTGAATAAAACAACAAAACGGAATGACAGCAGCTGTTTGGATCAGGTCTGAACCGCTCTGACAGAAGTCTGCCTCCTGAAGCGTGAGACGGTGTTTTTCTTCCTGTTTTTTCACCTGAATGTAACTTTTAAGGGTCGTAGGGTCGAATTTACTTCACAAATGTTGATTTAGCAGCAGAACTTTTGTTTTCGCACAGTGATAAACTCTTGTAGTTACTGACAACAAAGCTTTTTCGACTTGTTTCCACTGTTTGATGTGTCTATGAGGTAGCTCTTTCTGGAGGTGGGGCGCATCACCCGTGTTGATAAACAAAAAAATCCCTCTATAGAATAACAATTCATTATTATTTAATTGGAAGTAGACACTTGTAGGTTTCATTTGATGTACAACATGTCAGGATTCCAGTTGCACAAAGTTTTTTGTGGAGCTGTGAAAATTGTTTAAAATGAATAAAAATGCCTGGCAGAGAAGGGGGAGGGTCAAAGTGAGAACAGGACTGGCACTGAAAGAGTTAACTACTGGTATTTATCAGTCAGAATAGGCTATAATGAATGATAACTATACAATTTACATTTTAAAACTTGATTGGCTTTACATTAGGCCAACTGAACATTCTACATTTTTATTTTTTGTATCAAGCTATAGCCACAGATAAATCAACATAACCCATCTCTCTGTGCATGCTAACGCAGCCCTCAGCTGAGACGTCGGATGATTTACAGACTTTCACAACATTAAACGTGTCAGAGCTCGACCTGTCATCAATCACTTGAAACAGAGTGTTTTTGTGAGGCTTGTAAACCAGATGAATGAATCAGATGTGAAATGAAGCCACTCACTCCAGCTGTGTGTTTGATGGATCAGCCATGTCAGGACATGTCAGCGGGAACATGTTTAGTTTGAAGACATAATATACAGTAAGGCAACTTTATTGTTATGTTTTCTGTTCACGTGTATGAAAGCTGTTCTTGTGAGAGCTGCTTCTCCAAAAAACTGACTCATTCTACATCTGGAGGGCTTTCTTTCATATTTATATTATGAAAGGAAGCTGAGAACAATAGAAAACAGGGAACAATGCAAAGGAAGCTAGGGCTTACCAAACCAGTTTTAGGAACAGGTTTCAGGAACAGGTTTGGGTGGGTTTGGCCCCTCCTAGGGGGAGGACTTAACTTAGTATAAATACAGCCAGTCTCAGTCTACTTCCATCAGATTGAAAATGACTTTCGGATGAGAGTCGAAACGTCTTGATCTTCGGAAACACTGTCCAGATGACTACTTTGAAGACTTCTACTATGTTATTATTATTATTTTTATTTATTTAATGGCTTATAATTTTTTATAATTTTCATTTTCAACAAAGTCAAAACTGGAAAGAACCACCCAAACTCAGCCAATCAGAGCGCTGCGTTCAGCTCCTGCACTGAACTAAATTCATTATTATTCAATTCAGACAGTACACAGAGGTCTCATTTTTCCACAAAGTGATGCATTCATTATAGATTTTATAGTGGAAAATAAATAACCAAGTAAATAAATTAAATTAAAAATAGAGGTTTTGCTTGAAATCATTTTTACTGTTAGGAATCAAACATTTGATGTTGAATAAAAGGACAATTTAAACTTGTGAAGACAAAATTTAGCATTTGTCTATTTATATTAAGATAAAATCAGATATTTATACGGATAAAGATGTAAACCATCAACATGGTTTCACCGAAACGTCCAAACCTAAATGTTTGTTCACATTTTCTGTCAAATCAATTTGACCTAAAAAAAAAAAAGAATTATGTCCAATTTAAATCAACTTGGCTCTGTCTGTTTTTTTTTTTTTCCTCTTCACCTGCAGTGTTTGCTCGAACCTGCTCAAACTAAATTCTTGGTTTCGAGGCGCTAAAACTTCCCACTCAAACTGCTGCGTTGACCTGCTCAGGCTAATTCTAATTTACTCCAGACTATCCATCAGGTACAACTGCCCCGTGGCTTTTAGCGTATTACCCACAGGCCCCGCCCCTTTCCCCAGCGCGGTGAAGACGTCTGCCCTCCCGCTCCATCCTGACCGGCCGCGTTCCCTTTGATTTATCCACGGTTTTATTGCGATTGTTTTTCCGAGTGGCTTTTATGTGCTCAGTAGCTCCAGCCCAGAGCCCAGGGTGCGTTTGATTTATCTGTTCAAAGGGAGAGATGGAGCGGAGTGGGCGGGGCTCTGACAGTCCGCTCCATTCATCAGCCTAAGCACTGCTTTCCCCTTGAAACCAGAGCCATTCCACCTCAGCGCTCAATGCACCGTTAGAACCAGAGATACAGGACTACAACTGATGGAAAAAAAACTACAAAGGTTTCTATGTCATTTCCCATAGGCTTTCATTATTATTACCTATTAGAGAGAGAGAGAGGAGAGAGAGGAGAGTGTTATCCAAAAATCAAACATTGCCAAACCAAAAAAAGTTTCCCAATTTTCTGCATTTCAGTGCATTTTAGGTTTGATAGTCTCATATCAGCAATAAGATAAGATAAGATATCCTTTATTTGTCCCACAATGGGGAAATTCCAGTGTTGCAACGCACATTTTAAGAACAGTAGGGAGAATAGGAAACATGCAATCAAACAAGATAATATGAAGTAGACTTAAAGTATATATAAAGTTACAATAGTTAAAATAGTTAAAAAAAACAAACTCTTATTTACAATAGATGTTTGCTATGGCACAGTGCAGGATATGACAGGATAAATAGATAAAGTGGCATCAGTATATATAGTATTATGTACAATATATGACTATGATTATGTACAACTGCAGCATATGAACAGATAAATAACCAGTAATAAATATGAGGTAAAAGTGTGATTATGTTGATGAACAGAGCAGTAAGTAAATAAATACTATCAGATAAAGTGACATGAGTGAGTTGTACCAGAGATGTTTCCATGGTAACACAGTATTGCACAAGATTAAATGTGATGATGTCCAGAGTTAACAGTGTTGGTTGTACAGTCTGACAGCAGCAGGAAGGAAGGACCTGCGGAACCGTTCCTTCACACAGCGAGGGTGAATCAGTCTATCACTGAAGCTGCTCTCCAGAGCAGACAGGGCGTCCTGCAGGGGGTGAGACTCATGGTCCAGCATAGATGTGAATTAGCCAGAACCCAGTTATTGTTCAGATGAACACCCAGGTACTTGTATGAGTCCACTCTCTCATGCCCTTCCCTGGATGTTCACTGGTGGCGGGGCAAAGGAGTGGCATCTGCCACCATCTCCTTGGTCTTCCCAGAGTTGATGAGAAGGTAGTTCTGCTGACACCAGTCCACAAAGTCCAGCGTTAGTCCTCTGTACTCTGCGTCGTCGTCGTCGTGATGAGTCTGATGATAGCAGAGTCGTCAGAGAACTTCTGCAGGATATAAGCCTTTATATTTCTACAGGCTTTTATCCATTCTGCATGGCCTATGTGGCTCCTCTCATCAGCGTGAGGCTGCAGTGTATGCAGGGACCTGTAGTTCAGATTGTATGCATGCTTTTATCAGGGGGCCACGATCAAAAAAATCAGAAATCTTCTCAAGGGCCACAAGAAATCATCTTTGGAGCGCTAGTTTGACACCTCTGGTTTAACAAGTAAGTTTAGACTTCAAGTTACTAAAATGGGTAAGGACTGAAGCCCAAAGAAAACATTGCCATGTGTCGTCAACCGAAATGTTCTGTTAATTTACATTTTGACTAGTGATGTGACGTTTGCGAAAGATCTGATTCTTTGAATGGCTCCTCATTGTGAACGATAAGAATCGCAGGTGCAACAACAAATAGAGACCAAGGACGCTTTTCTCACTCAATGTGTGAGTACGGAGAACACTCCTGGTGTCTCTCAGACACAGTGTGTATTCTCATTCATGTTAACATGTACGCGCATGTTCATAAGGGCAGGTCGTGGTGGTGATGATAAAAGTCTGAACGTGTCCTGCAGTAACTTTACATTTAGACAAGCCTAAGTTTGGCTCATTTTTCATGAATATGAGTCTTGTTGTAATAAAACACACATCATTTTAAACCTTAAAAATCAAGGACAAGTCTCACGTTCCTGTTTGTCTGCTTTAGTTGTGTTTGTCTCAGTTCTCCTCGTCTGCTTTGCTTCCCTGCACTCGTGTGTGTTCACTTCATTTAAACATTTCAATCTAATATTTGTCTAAATGAGTTGCTCTTTGTGTATTTGATAACACTTTGAAAAATACAGGGTGGACTGAATGGTGATTTGTCAAAGAGTTGTTCATGCGTGTATTTAATACATTTTGTGCCATGTCTAAACTGTCGACTTGTGAATGAACAATGGTCACGCCTGAGGATACCAATCTCACAACACATTAAAAAAAGAGGAAAAAACAAAAGAGTCAGATTTTTAACAACTCTTTGTGATGGACATTCAGGATCAATTTGGTCTTTTACATAAAGATGAAAACCCATCACTAGTTTTGCCTTTACAGAACATATTCGCATAAAAAAAGTGTGAAACATGCTCATCATATGTTTTTGACATTTTTCGTGTATTTGCATTTTCAACAAGACTGCTCTCGCTCTAGCAATTGACTTTCGCCAGCCCCGCCCCCTTAGTTACTGTTGCTGCGCCCGTCAAATATGACAGCGTGCCATAGACTTCAATGACAAAAAGAAGTACACCTATTCGCGTCGGTGATTTTTTTAAAGTAATTTTTCCGCGATATCCTCTAGATCGGAGGCAAAAGTGGAGGGATTTATTCAAAACATTAAAATACGCAACGAAGGGACATAACTCCTATGAGGCTAATGCTGCGTTCCAGGCAACTGGGAACTGGGACATTTCTCACTTGAAAAATACCAGTTCCCAGTTCAAAGCGTTCCAACGTAATCAACTCGTATGTAAACATTATGGCTAATGCTAACCTTTAGGCTAATCAAAAGTAACGACAATAACCTGTAATCAATGTTTCATTGTTTTTGGTCAGTTAAACCCCTCAAATAAATTTATTGTGGTTATTGTTGAACTCGTATGTGAAGTGGGGCTTCCTCGACCAGGTCCCAGTTCACAAGTGGGATTAACTAGTTCGAGTGGCGTTCCAGCGCATTTTTACAAGTGGGATGTGGGACATATACCAGTTCCCAGTTGCCTGGAACGCACCATAATGCTACTGGTCTCATGCTAATCAGAGAAACCCATGATTTTTATCGTTACCTCAAATGCAACAAGCACAGCCTTGTCCTGCTCTTGCACTGCCGGGTAAGTTCACTTTCATATGTTAAGGTCTATTTTTCTCTATTGCAAGAATATTGTTCATTTACGAGGCTATGTTAGCGAGCTAAACCTACAGTGTTGGCTAAAGCTAAAAGGCTCGCTAAACTTAGCAGCTTAGAGCGTAACTTCTGCAGTTATGTCCTCGTCGTGGTATAACTTGGGTCTAGTTTGTGTTCTTGCCTCTAGATCTAACAACACAGTAAGTCCATAGCTATAGTTAACATTAGTTTTACCTTTGAACAGACATTTGTTCGATATATTTAGCTGGTGGAGGAGCTGCCTTGAGCCGCCCCGTACTGTTTAATCCCAAAAAGCTCGGCGAAAGGTCAATTGGTCACTACAAACCACACCAACACAGCCAATTAAGTGAAAACAGGTGAAAATGCTAAGGGAAATCTTAAATATAATAATGTTCAACCTGTCCTATGCACTTTAACTCATCCAAAACAGTCAAACTAAATCACACACACAGTTTGTCCTTCAGCTCAGCACTGATCCAGTTTCCCTCCTCGTCACGTCTTCAGTTTTTACTTAAACATGTTTGGAGGAGAACGAGGCCCTGCAGGAGGTGTGTGGAGTCCCTCTGAGACCCATTAGAGCTGCTGTCCTGGAGGAGAATCCTGGTCCACCTCTGACCTACAGCCGGGAACGGAACTTAGTCAGAAGATGAAAAGTAGCTCAGTGATGTTTGAGGAGATGGAACTGAGGTGTTTTTGTGAAGTAGCATAGATAATCCATGAATAAACCTGAATATTTGACTTGGTAATTCGTTATTATTTTGTCAAATTCATCCATATGTACCAGTTATGATTTTAAGCCTGAAACCATCAAATTTACACGTTTAGTTGAACTGTTTACTATTTTGAAATGTACAGACCAAATTCTTCTTGCACTATTAAAGCAACAGCAATCACTGTCCAACCAGTGTCCTTGGTTCTACCTTTGTCCCACCGACTCTTGTCCTAAAGTGTTGTGCCATTGTTTGCATATCATGGTCATATCATTGTTTGTCAGAGTCCTACCATTGTGCTATCAGTGACCTACCACTGTTCTACCGGTGTCCTACCATCATCTTGCCAATGTCCTATCATTGTCTTACAATCTATGTACTGTCAATAGAGGTATTCCATGAAGAAAGATAAAGCCAAAGAGTGGATTATTTGGCCAATCGAGGCTTGTGAAATTTCCGTTTCACTAATATGGTTAGCCGTAGTTGACTCTGAGTTGCCGTAGTGACAAGTACACAGACATACACTATGAAGTTTTTTCTTCTATATCAGACAAGTATCGGTAAGAGATGGTTTATTACCTGACTAGTTTCAACAGTCACTTCCGTCTTCGCGGGCCTTGCTTGATCAAGGAAGCAATAGAAATCATACAGCGAGGCCCACGCACTTTGAATTAAGACGAGGGAGCTTTCAACTCTCCTGTAGGTGGAGCAGCCTTTCCAGAGACCACCGAGCGGCGGGGGCGTGGTCAGCCCGGTAGACCATTGGCGTCGTGCGACGCCTGGACGAAGCGGAAGTGACCGTCGAAACTCGTCAGGTAATAACCTCTCTACCGATACTTGTCTGATATAAAAGACAACATTATAAATATATTAAGAGACATGATGAACATCTCTGACCTACACACATAAATTGTCAAATTATTTTTTGTTAAAATGTCTAAAGACACATTATCCACACACTTCCACAACTGTGTGAAATCATTCTTTCTGTGCAACACTTTTTTTCCACGAGGTACATAGAGTCGCTCTCACTGTGGACAGACGCGTCTGTAAGAGCAGACGTAAGGTAGCTCTCAAAGTGCCACATATAAATCTGGAAAAATAACTTTCACGTGCATCATAATCATCATTGTTCAGACCCAGGCTTATTTTTTCAGTGAACACTGGAGGCTTAAGTTGTAAATGAAGCTAGTTTCAGCTCAGGATTTTGGGGTAAGCCTAGTTGTTTGTCAGTGTTGTACCATTGTTCTATCATCATTTACCAATGTCCTCTCATTGTCCTACCTATGACCTACTACTGTCTTACCAGTTAAGGTTAAGGTTTAGTAGGACAATGCACAATTACATTAAACACAATGACAGAGATGCTTGTACCGATGGAGACCTACAGCTCATTTGCTGCTGTGGTTCTGGGGGATGGAGAGGCAAGTTAGTGTGCTACCATCATTATCCTACCAGTGTCCTCTCATTGTCCTACCAGTGTCCTCTCATTGTCCTACCAGTGTCCTCTCATTGTCCTACCAATGTCCTCTCATTGTCCTACCAGTGTAATCTCATTGTCCTACCAGTGTCCTCTCATTGTCCTACCAGTGTCCTCTCATTGTCCTACCAGTGTCCTCTCATTGTCCTACCAGTGTCCTCTCATTGTCCTACCAGTGTCCTCTCATTGTCCTACCAGTGTCCTCTCATTGTCCTACCAGTGTCCTCTCATTGTCCTACCAGTGTCCTCTCATTGTCCTACCAGTGTCCTCTCATTGTCCTACTAGTGTCCTCTCATTGACTTACCAGTGTCCTCTCATTGTCCTACTAGTGTCCTCTCATTGTCTTACCAGTGTCCTCTCATTGTCGTACCACTGTAATCTCATTCAGTCCTCTCATTGTCCTACCAGTGTCCTCTCATTGTCCTACCAGTGTCCTCTCATTGTCCTACCAATGTCCTCTCATTGTCCTTACTAGTGTCCTCTCATTGTCCCACCAATGTCCTCTCATTGTCCTACCAGTGTCCTCTCATTGTCCTACCAGTGTCCTCTCATTGTCCTACCAGTGTCCTCTCATTGTCTTACCAGTGTCCTCTCATTGTCCTACCAGTGTCCTCTCATTGTCCTACCAGTGTCCTCTCATTGTCCTACCCAGTGTCCTCTCATTGTCCTACTAGTGTCCTCTGATTGTCCTACCAGTGTCCTCTCATTGTCCTACCAGTGTCCTCTCATTGTCCTACCAGTGTCCCCTGATTGTCCTACTAGTGTCCTCTGATTGTCCTACCAGTGTCCTCTCATTGTCCTACCAGTGTCCTCTGATTGTCCTACCAATGTCCTCTCATTGTCCTACCAGCGTTTAACCCGTGTCCAACCCTTGTTCCAGCCAGCATCAGTAAAATGCATATGTTTGTAGAAATTCCAATTACTCGTAACGTTTTACTCGCTTTACTTGTTTTATATTAAGACACATTCTTGTTTCTTTCTAATCCAAAGTGTCCGTGGTGTACGCGACGTTTGTGGTAAACACATGTGTTTTGGCGCTGACCCACAGTCTGCTGGAGCTGAGCCTAAATGATGACAAAACGCTGCTGTGTGCTGAGCTGGTGATTCTGTCCCATCATCCGTCACTGTCCTGGCTCCTCCCACTGCTGTGTCTCATCTGTCCCACACGTGTTTAACATGCGCCGGGCTTGTGTCACGTGATCAGAACATGTCCCATCAGTGGACGTCTAACTGGTGTCTAACTATGAGCCAACAAATGTCCCAGCAGGATCTAAATAAGGTCCAAATAATGTCTACAAATGTCCTGCATGTGCTTTGCCATTTTCCTAAAAGTGTCAAAAGACTATCAGTGTTTAATCAAACATCAATCAATTTCTCATCAGCGTAAACAATGCTCAACCATTGTCCATTTACATTTACAGCTCTGCACAATGATCTGATCCAAAACTTTAAAGAGTGTTTGGCTGCAAACCTGTAGTGAATCCAGCTCAACCTGACTCATTCTCTGTCTGAGCCCGAAGTCAGCCTGCCCAGCTCACTCACTGAACGATGGCATTTTAATGACAGAAGAAGCACCTTATAATGTGTCTCCTGTGTTTAGATGTATGCATAGTCTCTCCAGAACCAGAAATGTGTCCTCCGCTGCACATCTCTCTGTCACTTACATTTTTCCTTCTTTTCTCACTGCGCACATAACATAAAGTACACATTTTTTTCTTTCTCACTTCCTCTTCTTTTCTTGCTGCACTCGCACACATGGATGCTTCTTTCTCTCTTTGTCCTCTTTCCTTGGTGCCTTCCCTCTCTTTCTTTCTTCCTTCTTCCTCTTTTACTTGCTCTGTGCGTGTCACATTTCACAAGCCTTCTGTCTGTCTCTCTTTTCTCACTTCGTGGCGTGCATCAAACACACACCATCCCCTCTCACTCCGTACAGGTGGTGACTTCAGAGGTCTTCAACCTACCGTTGTCCTACCAGTGTTCTACTTTTGTCTAACCAGTGTTTAATATGTGTTCTACCATGTCCTGAGGTAGACACAGGTTAAATGCTCATATCAATTCATAGACAATGATGGCATTCAATTTCACGCGATGAATTATTTTTTTTTAAACTGATGCCAAAGCAGGCACCCTAAACGTACCAATGTGCATTAGAGGACAAGGACACTTTTTAAACCCCGACACGCTTCTCTTTGTTCCAGCTTTTTCTACATAGGCAGATCATGTTGAGATAAAGAAGGAGAGAGATAGATGCTTTGCTGCATTTATAAAACTTCCCTGACAGCTGGTTAACTTCTCCTCTTCCAGACAATGTCGTTTTTTAAAAAACCTGTCTCTGTACTCCTCCAGTGTCACGTCGCACAGCAGTGGGTTAAACTTTTGAATCGATTCGTGTAAGCTCACTGTCAGTCCATTTCATGTTTGTATTGTTTGTTTTGCCGTGTCAGCCTTCAGGGTTGCCAGATTTTCAGAGAGCAACAAGCGACCAAGCCTTTGAGTTCTCCTTTTCTCTTGACGTAAGAGCAAGAGCAGCATGTCACTACGTCACTGGAGAGCAGTGTCTGATTGGTGGATGCAAGAGTTCAGGCGTAGGAAGTTCGGCAGTGCTCAACTCAGGCGTCGACACCTTTTGAGGCGGCCAAAAGCGTCTAAAGCAGATTGGAGCGTCTACTTTGCAAAATGCCTGAACAAACAAATTTGCCGCACTGAGTGTGAATTCACGCTGCAATGTGCTGGACGTCTTGTACGCTCCAATACTGTCCTGTCCGAACTAGGGATGTAACAATATAGGCGATATCGTGATATCGCAATATCAAAATAGCACAATGTATCGTCGTGGTCTCTTGACAATATAAACAACAGGACTCTGCGTCAAAGATTGTTCTGAGTTTGCTTTAGTTTTCTCTCTCGTCTCTTGTCTCAGATCCATGCTCTCTCTCTCCCTCTCTCTCTTTCCCTCAGCCGCCCCGCCTCCTCCTGCTTAGCCAGAGCAGGGACACACTTGTAGGCAATACATGCGGCTCCTGCTGCTCTGTTCTCTAGATTCGAGCGCTCCTCATCATTTATCCACAGGAACATCTCACCGGGATTTATCTAAAGCTTTCGTTCACATCCTATTTGTGTTTTTAAGAAATGGAATTACACGCGAGTACACGCGGCAGCGCGAGTCCGACGCTGCGCTAGCTTCTCAAAACTTTTTCCGATCGCTCAAACTGCTTTATATCCGACTCATTGGAAAAAGCAGATTTAGTTCAACGCGCTCTACAACTCCTCTAGACCAACTCCACGCTGTGTGGACGCAGAAGACAAAGGCGTGTGGCCCTTTTTTTCCCCATTACGTTTGTCAGAAAGCTAAATAGCTGCCTAACCATGGTGATGCTAACATTTTAACCAACAACAAAAAAAAAAATTCTATACATTAATAGCCTTATGATGAGAGAGAGTGATTTAGTCTGGAGTCCTGTTTGCACCCTAGAAAAAGAATCACTGAATAATAAATAAAAATGTGGCTTTCATGCCTATTTATTGTAAGAATAAACTCATTATCAAGGAGCCTATATGATATTGTGATATCGCGATAAATATTGTATCGTGGGATTTACATATCGTACATCCCTAGTCCGAACACCAGTCAGTCAGTGTAGGTAATGTGCTACCATTGTCTTACCAGTTACAATCCTAATATTTTAAGGCAGTGCTTATTTTTTGTCCAACCATTGTCCAATCAGAGTCCTATGTCTCACTCTATTTATACAATAACAGTAACTCTTGTCCTACCAGTGCATCCCCAGTGTTTTATTGGCCTTCCGTCGTCTTGCTGTTGCTCAGTCAGCGTCCAGACAGTCCGTTGATGATAAGCGATGGGTTATTGATGGACACCATTTCAGGTCATAAAACCAGAAGTGTTTCATCCCTGTAGTGTCGTTTGTCTTCACGTGGGCTGGTGCTGAATGTGACAATCAGTAATGAGTGGATATGATGGCGTCTCAGTACAGCTGAATTGTTTTGATCTACTTGTCCTGTGTTTAAACTGCGTTTTTTTTGAAAATTTTATAAGTAACGCTCCTCAAAAACTACAGTAACTAAGCAGAAAACTCTGGTGAATAAAGTGGAGCTCCTGCAGTCTTCACACACCTCGTAACTCTGCTGTGACAGGTTATTTTACTCTCTTAATCAGGATTTTAGTGAATGCAGATATGTTTTTGCACACAAATGATTAGACAAAAGAAAACCAGTTCATTTTTGCAGACTGACAAAGCTCCATGTTGAGGAAAAAAGTGGATTTGCGCAACTAAGTCTGACCGGGGTGAATGACGGTCCTCAGTCTGGCCCCAGGCATGTTTCTGAGAATAAGTCTTACTTTGTATTTATTTGATTTGTGTGTTCATAATATTACAGTATGTAATACAACATTATAGACCTAATTGTAAGCTGCCTTTTTTGTACAATTCCATGAAGCACAAAGGCAGAGATGTTTGTACCACACTCTATGCGCGACATTTGCACGCGTCTCTTCTTTTACGCGTTCATTTTGTTTTCTTTTCCACCTGCAACTAACAAACTTCTGGCTCGCACTTGCTTTTCCCAAGTGAACAGAATCTATTCAGTACCCTGCAGAGTCCCGGGTCTGTCCTGCCTGTCAGCGCAGCTCTCACGGCACCGGGCGTTACAAACAGGACCAGTGCAGTTTGTCACTTAATATGTCTTTTGTTCGTTTCTGAATCGCAACTCAACATTCTCGTCTCTCATTTATTCTGACTGATTTGTGGCGCTGCTTTAAAGCACAGGTGTGAATTAAACCATGATCTCACGGGCAGAGGACAGAGCAGCAGCACAGCGGCTCAGACCTGAGTCTAAATGAGCGCTTGAGAGAGGAGAGATGCTGATGAGTATTTATATTCAAGCATACAGAGGAAAGAAAGAGAGTGTAAAAGACGCTGTATGACCGATAACTGCACGCACTCAGACATTTTAGTTACGAAGTAGGAAAAATTGCCTGGGTCCTCAGATTTGAGTGGGTGCTTGATCCCCGCGACACCCATGGGATTGGCACCTTGGTTGGAGGAAACCTACGCAGACACGGGGAGAACATGCAAATCCACATAGGATGACCCCGGGCCCCAAGAGTCAAACTCAGGACCTTCTTGCTTGAGGCCAGAGCCTAATCACTAGAGGAGAGAGAGAGAAAGAAAAAAGAGAGAGAGAGAGAAGGAAGAGAGAGAGAAAGGAGAAGAGAAAAGAAAGAGAAAGAGGGAGAGAGAGAGAGAGACGAAAAGAGAAAGAGGGAGAGAGAGAGAAAAAAGAGAAAGAGGGAGAGAGAGAAGGAGAGAGAGAGAAAGAGAGAAGAAGAAGAGAAAGAGGGAGAGAGAAGGAGGAGAGGAAAAGAGATAGAGGAGAGAGGAGAGAGAGAGAGAGAGAAAAAGAGAAAGAAAAAAAAAGGGAGAGAGAAGGAGAGAGAGAGAAAAAAGAGGAAGAGAGAAGGAGAGAGAGAAAAGAGAGAACAAGGGAGAAGACAGAGAGAGTAGAAGAAACGAAAGAGAGAGAAGGAGAGAGGAAGAAAGAGAGAGGAGAGAGAAGAAAAGAGAAAGGAGAGAGAGAAGAAAGAAGAAGAAATGAAAGATGGAGACAAGACAGACACAAAAAGAGAGAGAGGAAGAGGGAGATAAATGGAGAGAGGGAAGAAGAAAGAAAGAAGAGGAGAAAAAGAGAAAGAGGAGAGAGACAGAATAACAGACAGACTCTCATACATGAGTTTATTGACCTAAAACTTTAAAGCAGGAATTGTACTTGCATTTTTAAGTTAAACTGCAGTATATTTGTACTCTGACTCTGGCACCAGCAGGAGGACAGTACTGACACTACAGCTGCTATGAAGTCAGTTACTTTAGCCACTGGAAGCTGGTGCAAAGACCTGACCACAGGACTCATTTTACACATCTCAAGGGGACAATGATCTAACAGGGTTAAAATGCAAATGTGTACAATGTGTTTTTTTACTGTGAGTTTTTAATAATGCAAAAGCAACTTGTGAGACTTTACCGAGACCAAAAAAACATTGTGTAAAATTCTTGGAGTGCAATACATATACACAGAGCAAAGCGACGTCGCCATGGAGACAAACTGCATCTTTAAACACACTGTATAAATCCTCCGTCGACAAACTTCTCCAACAGTTAAACATTAAGCTGCTACTTTTCTAAAACAAACAGTAAACTCAAGAGAAGAATAGACTTCACATAGTCATAAACTCGAATGCTCTTCCGTTGTTCTGTTAAATAATGCATGATGTAGCTTTAAAAGTCCGCTCTCCGTAAGCCAAACAACATTTAAGCGACGCAAATGAAAGAGATCTCTCAGCCAAACGACTTTACACTGTCACGAGCGTCAGTCTGAATCCGTCACAACAAAAGCTGCTGTTGTTACGTTCTTTAAGCGAGCTCGCTCATTCTAAAACACTGCTAGTGCTAATAAAACAGTAAGAGCTCCAAACTGCTTTTGTAATGAGCACAGGCCTGCACAGTCCATGTTTAGTCTTGACTCTGGCACCAAGCAGCGGAGTCTGACCTGGCACCAGCAGGAGGCTGGTCCATGTTTAGTCTTGACTCTGGCACCAGCAGGAGCTGGTCCATGTTTAGTCTTGACTCTGGCACCAGCAGGAGGCTGGTCCATGTTTAGTCTTGACTCTGGCACCAGCAGGAGGCTGGTCCATTTTTAGTCTTGACTCTGGCACCAGCAGGAGGCTGGTCCATTTTAGTCTTGACTCTGGCACCAGCAGGAGGCTGGTCCATGTTTAGTCTTGACCTGGCACCAGCAGGAGGCTGGTCCATGTTTAGTCTTGACCCTGGACCAGCAGGAGGCTGGTCCATGTTTGTCTTGACTCTGACACCAGCTGGAAACTGGTCCATGTTAGTCCTGACTCTGGCACCAGCAGGAGACTAGTCATGTTTAGTCTTGACTCTGGCACCAGCAGGAGGCTGGTCCATGTTTAGTCTTGACCCAGTGACCAGCAGGAGACTGGTCCATGTTTAGTCTTGACTTGGCACCAGCAGGAGGCTGGTCCATGTTTAGTCTTGACCCTGGCACTAGCAGGAGACTGGTCCATGTTTAGTCTTGACTCTGGCACCAGCAGGAGACTGGTCCATGTTTAGTCTTGACTCTGGCACCAGCAGGAGACTGGTCCATGTTTAGTCCTGACTCTGGGGCTGATCTTGACTATTTTTCTAAAAATTAACAAAAAGGACATTGTTTGTTGTTGTTTCCATTTGGAGTTTTGGTTCTCAAGAGGATTATCCAATCAGAAAGCAGAATGAGCCTCACATGACTCTCTCATTTGCGTTGCCAGTTTGGTTCCTTAAAGCCTGAAGCTGATTTTGAAACATGAGTCGGGACCATGTTTAAGTTTGAACTAATGTTGTACCAGGACACAAACACAACTGTCTGTGATAGGCTCATGCACTTGTTTCCACACAGTTCTCATTAGGCTCCACCCTCTAACAACACAAGTTTATCTGATAATACCTTTCTAAAACCACTTGTGCATCTTACATTTGGTTCCTTTAACATAGTAAGTTGAAAGTTGTCTTTTTTTTCCTTCACAAATGTTTGAGTAACTTGTCTCATCTCTGAGTGATTCATTCTACTTTGTGATGTCATTATGTGGCAGTTAACAGACATGTTTAGCCTCTTTTGGTTTTGGATTTTACTACAATACACATAAATAAAACTGAGTTGCTGCCTTTTTTGTTTTGAAAAGCTATAGCTGATCCCTTTGTTCAGTTTCTGCTACACTGCTGCAATGAAGCAGTTTAAACAAGGCTAAAGCATTAGCTGTAGCTGCAAAACTAGGCATTTCACATGGAAAAAACTGGAACAATACACATAGATTCTTTAAATACTAACACTGCCACACAGACAGAAAAGCTACATGTTGTCTCTTTAAATGATCTTCCACTGCAGTCCTCCCACCATCACACTAAACCCTTCTCTACAGAGCAGCTCATGCAGGCCTCGTGTGTCCCAGCGCTGCAGGTCCACAGAGAATTCTCTTCTCCACAAAGCTATCACAGTGAGACGGTTTTAATATCCTTCATCCCTGGATATTCAGCAGCATCACCCAGGTCTATTACACTGCTTTATCTCACCTTATTACCCACGCACAGTTCACAGTATGTTAATAATACTGCTGCACGGGCTCGGCTTTGGGTTGTATAGGTCCATGGGGTTCAGGAGGAGGAGCAAGAGAGGAGATGGGCAGGTATAGTCACTAGTGATGGGAAGATTACCCGATTTGCACCGATACATCGATGTAAACATGCGCGATGCAAGTGCGTCGGTAGAAAGAAACTACTTTGATGCAGATTGTGTGACAAAAGCAGCCTGCATCGGATTATCAGACTATTCCCCGATGAATCTAGATTTTTCACGATTCACTGACGAAAGTGTACTCCTACACAGACACACACGCACTCACAAGCTGACGCTGACACGGCTGACATTCCTTATAAAGGCTGTTTGCGGTTTACTTTCACCTGAAGATGTGCCAACAACCAATAGCTCAATCTGTTTTTAGGCGTTTGTCTCTTTCAGTCAAAGCACCTTTCATTCTCACAAAGCCTGCGTAATAACAACAGTGTCCAGCGTGCCTTACCTGAGAAAAAGACGTAGTCCATTGAAACTCGTGTTCAGAAGAAAAGAAAGTTTGATGCGCTCCGCAACAAGTAGCTATTATTCCACCGTGAACGTGCAGGAAAGCTGTGCGTCTGTGCCCGGTAAAAGAGAGCTGTCCTTCCCTGTTTATGTCCAAATCTAGACGGTCTGCGTCTTCCCAGCGCGCTAGTCCTCAGTCTGTCCGTGTTTGTTTCAGGCGATGTGCGTTTTCCCGCGCGCTGTTCTCGTCCTCGCCGTTTTATTTCCGTGCGCGCTGTTTCTGCTTTTACATGGCTTGAATTTATCTGGGGTATTAGAGAGCCATGAATGAATAAACAGACTAAATATTTATTAAGTACTTGAATAAAAAACAATGTTGAGTGAATGAGATGCATCGTGGTCAGGGGGCATATCGAACCGAATCGATCGTTAGCTGTAAGACATGTATCGTTGCTAGTGTATCGGGATGCACATCGTATCGGACAAAGATCCAAGATTCCCATCACTAATAGTCACATTGTATTTTAAAGTTTTGTTAGTTGGTGACAGGGCTAGTATTTGGGCGCCCTACGCAAGGATTCAAAAGGTGATAGTCCTTGTGCTTAATATTTACAGCTAATAATGAACAAAGCGTTGCAAGAGGTGATTATATTTTTTGTGTATTTGGCTCTCATATTCACAATGTGGTTGCTAGGTAACAGTTGTGGAATAGCCACTACATATGTCTATTTGCCTGGCCTGGTAAAAGGTTATTATAAATCTCACCAAAATAGTGTGAAAACAGACAAAACGCTTACTGAAAGCTTAAACATTTGACTGAAAATGTAGTCTAACCTGTCATACGCACAATGCTAAAAATGCTCCTATTAAGTCCAACACTGTGACTTGTCATGAGCGAGCCCCGTTAAGTCTCCGAGCATATTTAATTACCGCTAATGCCATATCCCATTCCTCCCGCCGATGAAACGGAGCGTCCTAATTCTGGGCCGGATTAGCAGACTGCGCTGGTGGACTTTTTCGGGAGCACGTCTTCACGGTGTCCTGCGTGCTTAAATCCAATCCTCATTAATTACATAAACGTCCCAAAGCGCTCTCCGTGTGTCTGCGAATATGAGCTGCCAAAATGAACACCAGTGAGAAATTAATGAGATCGTCGGACCGTTTCAGGTTTTTGGCATATTACTTTCTGAGTTTAAGTTTGCATAGTGTGGAGTTTAACGCAGAAAGAAAAGAGTCTAAAGAAGAGTTCTGGAGCAGACTTAATATTGAACTTAAAATGCCATAAGAAGTTGTTCGTCAGTTTGATTCTTGCACAATAAATAACAATGACTATAAAGCTTCCAGTGACTAAAAAAATTAAATGTCGCTAACAGTGCTGGGTTTTGTGGGCAGATAAACTTGCAAATCATCTGCAAAACGATGTAATACAAAATAAATAAAAATAGACCCCAAGGGCAGCATGTACAAAGAAAACAGTAAGGGACCCAGGATGGATCCCTGTGGGACACCACGACTAAGTTGGAGCACACTGACCTATGAGGGCACAGAAAAAGAATGAAGAAATGATTTAAACTTTTTAGGGCCACCCCTGACAAAAATAATTCAAATCCAAAATTAAGGTCCACAAGAAGTAAAACAGTGAATGGACCAGTAAAGATAAAAGAGGAAAAATGCTTTTTTCCCCCTCCAGATGTGATTGAATTAAAACTCTCTCTCTCCTTCTCTTTCTCTTTCCCTCTCTCTATTTCTCCCTCCCTCTTTTTCCCTCTCTCTCTTTCTCTCTCTCTCCCTCTTTCTCTCTCTTTCCCTCTCCCTCTCTCCTCTTTCTCTCCATTTCTTTCTCTCTCTCCTCTCCCTCCCTCTCTTTCTCTCCTTCTCTCTCTCTCTCCCTCTCACTTTCCTCTTTCTCTCTCTCCCTCTCTCCTCTTTCTCTTTCTCTCTCCATTTCTTTCTCTCTCCCTTGCCTCTTTCTCTCTCTTCCTCTCTCATCTTTCTCTTTCCTCATTTCTTTATCTCTCCCTCTTTTCTTTCTTCTCTCTCTCTCACTTTCCCTCTTTCTCTCTCTGCCTCTCTCCTCTTTCTCTTCTGTCTCTCTCCATTTCTTTCTCTCTCTCCCCCTCTCATCTTTTCTCTCCAATTCTTTCTCTCTCTCCTCTCCCTCCCTCTCTTCTCTCTCCCTCTCACTTTCCCTCTTCTCTCTCTCCCTCTCTCCTCTTTCTCTTTCTGTCTCTCTCCATTTCTTTCTCTCTCCCTCTGCCCTTTCTCTTCCTCTCTCATATTTCTCTCCATTTCTTTATCTCTCTCCCTCTCTTTCTTTCCTTCTCTCTCTCTCACTTTCCCTCTTTCTCTCTCTGCCTCTCTCCTCTTTCTGTCTCTCTCCATTTCTTTCTCCTCCTCTCCCTCTCTCTCCTCTTTCTCTCCATTTCTTTCTTTCTCTCTCCCTCTCCCTCCCTCTCTTCTCTCCTTCTCTCTCTCTTCCCTCCCTCTCTTTCTCACTCTCTTTCTCTCTGTCCCTCTCTCTATTTCTCCTTCTCTCTGCCTCTCTCTCTCTCTCTTTCATAGCTTAAATCTGAGTTGAAAAACATTGTTAAATTACATCAACCCAAAGTATTACATTAATTTAACTTAACTCTTTGACACTCTCTCTTCTCCTCTCTTGCCCCATCCTTTTCTCTCTTTTGAAAATCTGGTGGAAAATGGTGTTATATAAACACAAAGATGCAGTATGTCTTTATAACCCTCAGACTAAGAGACAGACAGCTGCTCTTGTGCAAATACGTGCTTGGAGAGTGACTTCTCTCTCTCAGACCATAACACTGACTGCTCCGGTTCACGTCTTTACCACACACACACACACACACCTACACACACGAGCTGTTTACCTGTGAGCTGATCCTGACACGGCCTTTTGTCCCGCTGACCTCACTGTCACTGCTGAAACAAACACACACAGGACAACGCGCCAATGTCATATCACGTTCATTTTCTGTTATTTACTGAAATGATCCTGCTTTTCGTATTTGTTTTTGTTTATGTCATGCATTTATTATCAGATAGTGCGGGTAAAACCAAAGTACACTTTTTGTGGCTTATATATGTTTTGAATCATTTCTATTTTGTTCTGATGCACAAATGTAGTGGAGACCAGGGCCAATTGTAACATGGAGCAAATGTAACAGAGGCTCCCATTCGTAGCTGAAGCAAACCAGAAGCACAGAACCTGCTCATTTCATCTCCACCTGCTGTTTGAGTGGAAAGATGTTTGAGATTTCAGGAAGCTTTTTACATCAAAAAACAGTTTTTTGAGCAGTAAAGTTCTACACCACATGACCTCATGTTTTTGTTCTGGACACAGATGTGATTGAGACGTCGCTGTCTTTTTTATATGCTTAAATATAGGTTTTGTGGTCTGTATTTGGAAGTTTTACAACAACAAATATGAATGCTAACAGAGAAAAAAATCCCTCCAAACATGGCCGCCCTCGTCAATAGATGTTTTGGAAAAAGGTGTAGCTCAAACAAAGGCTGAGAAAGAGAGAGAGAGAGAGGTGGAGAGAGAGGAGAGGGGGAGGTGGGGACGTGTCAGTGCGCTTTAGCCTTCGCCGAGAGGACACGAGCGGAGCTATTAACGGGACGCTTTCATCACTTACCTGTGAGGAGAGAGGGGAGGGCCAGAGAGAAACAAAGAGAGGGCAACGACTTCTGACACATCTGAGAGAAAAGAGAGAGAGAGAGAGAGAGAGAGAAGAGACAAGGAAACAAAGAGAGGCAAGACTTCTGACACATCTGAGAGAAGAGAGAGAGAGGAGAGAGAGAGAGAGAGAGAGAGAGACCATAGGGAAACAAAGAGAGGGCAAGGACTTCTGACACATCTGAGAGAGAGGAGAGAGAGAGAGGGAGAGAGAGAGGAGAGAGAGAGGAGAGGGGAGAGAGAAAGAGAGGCAGGGCCAGAGAGAAACAAAGAGAGGGCAAGGACTTCTGACACATCTGAGAGAGAGAGAGAGAGAGAGAGAGGAGGAAAGAGAGGAGAGAGAGAGAGAGAGAGAGGAAGGAGAGAGGAGGGGGAAGAGAGAGAAAGAGAAGAGAAGAGAGGAGCTCAGAGAGAGAACAAGAGAGGGCAACGACTTCGACACATCTGAGAGAGAGAGAGAGGAGAGAGATGGAGAGAAAAGAGGGAGAGGGACACAGAGAGAGAGAGAGAGAGAGATACAGAGAGAGAGAGGGGGGGGAGGAGGAGAGAGAGGAGAGAGAGGAGAGAGAGAGAGAGAAAGAGAGAGGGAGAGAGACTGAGAAAGAGAGGAGGAGAGAGGGAGAGGAGAACAGAGAGAGAGAGATACAGAGAGAGAGGGAGAGAGGGGGAGGGAGAGAGGAGAGAGAGGGAGAGGAGAGAGGGAGAGAGAGAGAGGGACCAGAGGGGAAACAAAGAGAGGGCAAGACTTCTGACACATCAGAGAGAGAGAGAGAGAGGGAGAGGAGAGAGAAGAGATGTGAAAGAGAGAGAGGTGAGAGAGAAAAGGGGAAAGAGGAGAAAGAGAGGAGCAAAAGAGAGGGTAGAGAGAGAGAAGGGAGAGAGGGAGGGAGGGAGAAAGAGGAGAGAAAGAGAGAGAGATAGAAGAGAGAGAAAGAGGAGAGTGACAGAGAGAATTAGAGAAAAAAGAGGAAAGGAGGAGAGAGAGACATGACGAGAAAGAAAATGGAATGATTGTAAAACAACAGATAGATAGATAGATAGATAGATAGCCCTCCTGGCCTGGCACTGCCCCGGTCTGTGCCCACGTTCCATCAGCAGCTTAATGAGATCTTTACAGGGCTCTGGAGCAGCTGGCGACGGGTTTGGGAGTGTCTCCGAGCGCAAGCCGGAGCGAGAGGCCAGAGGGGGTCACCGCGCAAAAACACAAAAACTGAAGATTACAAGCAGCTTCTTTGACATGGCAAAGTTTGGCATAAAACAATTGAGGTTCAGTTTTTGGACTTGGGAGCTTGGCTTAGTCTGGTGTGCTAATCCCAGTTGTGATTAATATTAATCATATTTAATCATAGTTTAACTGCAGTTAAAATGGAAATGATGAAGGAATGCACACATACTGTATAACTGACAAGTATAAGAAATAATTGCCAAACACGACGAGATGGTTGGCTCGGTGATAACACACAGTGAGCGATCGAACAGAATTGACTCTAGTTGTGTCTCTGTGTTTCATGAGGAAGTCAATAGCAGAGCACAGCTTATAGAACAACTTCACCTAAACAAAAGTTGGTTATTTGTTTGTCTTCACCACCTCTATGGACTGGTCAGGTCAGACGAAGTGTAAAATCTCTGTCAGTCTGAGTCAGTTTCTAGATGTGTTGATCAGTGTGTGATGGGCTGTAGTGCTGCTGTACAGATTTTTTGTTGCACTGTGTGGTCTGAAAACCACT
Organism: Mugilogobius chulae; assembly: GCA_038363315.1. NCBI lineage: Eukaryota > Metazoa > Chordata > Actinopteri > Gobiiformes > Gobiidae > Mugilogobius > Mugilogobius chulae. The sequence continues at coordinate 9,681,823 of CM076415.1, read as the reverse complement.
TCCTTGTGCGAGCCTTGGAGTGTCTGTGTGGTGCTTTGGCGTGTAGTCTGGAACATCTGACCTGCAGAAATAAGTATGCAAGTGAAACAAACCTGCACCAGGCACTTTACCTGCCCTTCGGCTCCAAAAGTCTTGTGTATGTGGAATTAAACAGAAATATGTCACCAAAAGCATCACAATGCAAAGACTGATTGTCAGTTGTATCTAAACTAAGATGAGAGACTTGAGTCACATGACGTGACTTAAGACGGACTTCAGTCACAGTTTTCAGGAATTGTGACTTACTTGGCTCCAGTTCCCAAAGACTTGATTTGTGGGTAACTCGACCTCTGTGTGACTTATAAGATATAAATGTGTTTTAACAAACACAACCCTACTTTCAACACCACGTTTCCTGAACATGCTCACATTGTGGCGTTACTCACCGCTGTTTTGGCATCTTTACAAACACATCTCCTTGCGAGCTTTTGGTTGTTTTGGTTGTTTCTTTTTCCACCCCAGAACTTTAGTGCACACTCCTGTTGTTTCTGGGCTTGTGCTTGTGGCACAGTGGCAAAGCAGTTGGCCTCACAGCAAGAAGGTCGCAGGTTCGACCTTTCCAACACAGTCTCACTAGATGGCGTACTTTTACCACGACACAAAAACAGTGTATTTTGACCAGGGCTTCACAGCTATTTTTAGTACTTATGTTTACGCCGCGTATTTAGCACGAAGCGTAAAAATGACACGAGATTCACAGCGTCAAAAATAGGACGAGTTTTGGTTGCAGCCACGTGGGGACGTTTTCTTCAGGTGAAACGGATAAGTTCAGGCATAAAATTACTAAGATTGGTAAGATTAGGTTGGGGCTTGGGGCAGGTTAAGATTAGAATCCGGATTTCATTAATAGAACAACCACCAATGAAATGAATGGGACTGTGACGCGTACTATAATTACACAAACAGCCGTAAACTCGTGCTAATCATACCTCATTTACATATAATGTCGTGGTAAATGTCTCTTGTGAATCGGGCTCACTTTTCTGTGTGGAGGTTTGCATGTTCCTCACCGTGTCTGGATAGTTTTCTCCAGGCATTCCAGTTCAACCAATAACATGCATTTTAGGACAGAACACTTGGTGGTGGTCGGAGGTTGAGGCACCAGGTGTTTAGGTAAATTGCTACTGCGTTCCCTGCTGCCACTAAGTAAGTGCTTTACTGTTGAAGCACTTTGGAATACATGTCTGTTAATGGGCTATAGAAATAATCATTTATTCATTTCTGTCTGTTAGCTCAGCCCCTCCTCTCTCTCTACTACACACTGACTTGTTTATCTTGTCTATAAATACTTTATGAATACATTTAACAAAGTAAACATGCTTTTTTTTTCTAGTTAATTTATTAATGCCCCCTGTTATCAACGATGTACCCTTTGACCAGATAGAGAGCCCATATTTATAGTTCTTGATGTCCTTGTTGTCATCATTAAATCAGATTAGGTCAACATTGCTATACAATATAGAGCTTCTTCAAAACTGCATTACTAAACAGAGCACAGCAATCAAACCACGTAGTGCTGGAAGTGGGAAATCAGTGGGATTAACCAGGCTAATGCTTCTCATGGCGATAAAAAGAGGAACTTATGGAAACAAACGTGGTGAAATATGAACGTCTGAGATTGAACCGATGAAGCAGTGAAAAGGATGAACGGTGTGGGGGAGAAAGAGGAGGAAGAGGGAGAGAGGGGGCAGGATCGATGGTTAACATTGTGATGAAGGAACATGTAATTAGTCCCACTGAAAGAGAGGATAAAGTTCAGCTAAGCCCTTAAGTCTGCAGAGAGAGAGAGAGAGAGAGAGAGGGGGAAGAGAGAGAGAAAGGTGGAGGGGGTGTAAAAGAGAAAGCAGAGAGAGGGACATTGGGGTGGCAAGAAAAAAGGAGAGAAGGGAGAAGAGGGATATAGAGGAATGACAGGAGGAGAGGAAGATGAGGATGAACAAAGACAGCTGTGGATGTGAGAAGAGAAATGAAAAAGGGAGAGGGGAGAAAGAAAATGAGGGGAAAGGAAAAAAAATGGGAGAAGAGGAGAAAGAAAGGAGGAGAAAAAATGAGAGAGGTTTAAAAAAGACAGACAAAAGGAGAAAGAGGGGAAATGAGGATAAAGGAAGAGAGAGAAGAAAGAAAGAAGAGGGGGAGTGATGGGATGAGGAGAAAGGAGGAGAGAAAGAGAGAAGGGAGCGGGAGAGAAAATGGAGTAGAAAGAAAAGAGAAGGGGAGAAAGGGAGGGGAAAGTGTGAGAGGAAAGAATTAGAGAAAGAGAGGAGAGAGAGAAAGGGGGGAGAAGACAGAGAGAGGGACACAGAGAAAGAAGAAAAAAGAAAGGAAAGAAAAGAAAGAGAGAGAGAAGGAAGGAAGGAAGAAAAGGGAGCCCGAAGGATGAGATGAGGAGAGAAAGAGGAGAAAAGAGAGAAATGAAAGAAACGAAAGAAAAAAAGATGGGGGAGTGGGAAAGAAAATGAAAAAAGGAGAGAAAGAGAATGGGAGAAAAAATGGGAGACGGAAAAGATCAAAGAAAAAGACAGTAGAAAGAAAGAGGAGGGATGGAGAAAAAAGGGGAGAGTAGACAAGGAAAGAGAAAGAAAAACAGACAAACAAGGGGAGGAGGAGCGAATGAAGAAAAGAGGGGGAGTGAGGAAAAAGTGAGAGGAAAAAGAAAGATGAAGGAGAGATGGGATGAGGAGAGAAAAAGAGAGTAGGAAAAAAGAGAAGGGGAGGAGAAAGTGTGAGAAGAGAGGGGGTGAAAGAATGAGAGAGAGAGAAAGCAAGAGAGGGACATAGAGAAGAGAAAATAAAAGAGAGAGAAGGGAGAAAAGGGAGCCCGAAGGGTGAGAGGAGGAATGAAAGGAGAGAAAGAGAGAGGAGTGGGAGAGAAAATGGAGTAGAAAGAAAAGAGAGGATAAAGAGTTAGGGGAGAAAAGAAAGTGAGAGGGAGAGAGAGAGAGAGAGAAAAGAGTAAAAAGAAAAGACGGGAGATGCTGAGAAAGTGGAGGAGGGAAGAGGGTGAGAAGAAAAAGTGGGGAAAAAAAAGGAGTGACAGATAAAAAGAGAAAAATGGAATAAAAAGGAGGGAGAGAAGTGAAGACATACATAGAGAAACACTGCCCTCTAGTGTTGAAGAAAGTCATCTCATGTGTTCAGAGAATCTAAACTTTTACATTTGTGAACGTTATAATCATATTCTTCTGGATTCTGTTAAAAAGCAGGTCAGACTTTACATGTGAATACAGGTTTTATTTTCTGTGTCGAACATTAGATTCAGAAAACACACAGAGGAGAGTTGGGTGAGTGTGAGTTGTCAGACACTGCCCTCGTGTGGTGAGCTGGTGTCATCACAGCTCTGAGTGGGGTTTGTGAGAATGGAACAGAGACAGATGATTGGTTAAAAGTGAATGACAAGACAGCTTAGAAACGGTGCCATGTTTGAAGTATTCAGTGGTTCTTTTAAGAGTGCATCTCTGAGCATATCCAGGCTACAAGAGTATTGGGCCTCATTCATTTGTTTTTGGCTTTCACAAAATGTGTTCTTATATATGTTCTTCTGTAAGAACAAAGAACTCGTAAGAAGAAAAAAAAATCTGCTGTTTCAGAATTGTATTACTTATATAGTTCAGTCAAAAATTATAATTTATATAATTGTGTATTTTGTTCAAAATATTGTATTTAGAAACATTAAAATAATAATAATATAATAAAAGAAAAAAAAAAACAACATAATCAATTATGTTAAAAAAAAAAAGAGAGAGATTTTTTTAAGGTTAGTGCTAGATAGTTAGGTCCGGAGGGACAGAAGTGAGCTGGTTGTCATGTAATGAGTTTATTACTGTTGCTAAACGGGCCTAAACTGTTATATTTTTTTATCTTAACCTTTAGCCAAACCTTTTTCCTAACCTTAGACATCACCCTAACCCTTTTCCTAAACTTACCCGTTCTCCTAAACTTATTCTTCATCCCTCTGGACCTGACTATCTAGCACTAACTTTTTTTTAATCGTCCTGCAGCAGCCTGTCCCAGCTTCAGAGTTTCTGAGTTCTAACTTTAGGGCCCCCTGTGTGACCTCCCAGTACCATTTTTTTGTAATCTTTGTACTGGTAACCACGTGGACAGTGAGTTTTATTTTTTGGTTTACTGTTATAACAGTGACGTTGTGCTGCACAGAGGTACTGTAAATATTTATTTAAGTATTATGTTAATCACCCAGAAATGTATACATTTGTTTGACTTTTGCAAAAAGGAGGTTTGGAAGTGATTTAAAAGCTTGGTGCCTCCTTCCTTTGTTACAGTTGTATTGTATTGAGCTGTTTTTGTGCTACATACCATTGGATATAGTCGTAAGCATTAAAATAAATAAATGATATATGATGATTTATTTATTTATATTTTCTCATTGGTTGTCATTGATAAAGAACGAGACATAGGAAGAGGAAGGAGGTATTTAACCAAAATAGATATTGTTGTATAAATCTGCACTATATTTAATGCTAAAGTTAATTCAACACATTAACACTTATTAGTCAGACATACAGTAGGCTACTGTATGTGGGTGAGTTGAGAATGTCCAGAGATAAACCACCCACTGGCTCCAGCCTTGAGTCTCTTTGATAAAAGTGTTGCTGATGCTTAGTCTAAACTAAATGTTGATGTTGTCTGTGAAGGTTTGGTGATTGTCCTTGTGTGTGTGTGTAGTATAGAAAGTGTTCACAGTTGTCATCTGGACAGTGTTTCTGAAGATTAAGACGTTTCAACTCATCCCAAGTCATTTTCATTCTGATGGAAGTGGAAAATGGAAATGAAAAATAAAAAAGACTTTCAGATGACAGTCGAAACGCCTTGAAACGCTGCCCAGATGACAACTTTGAAGACTTTCTACCATGGATCACTCTAGACGAATGAGGGACTACACCGTCATCTGTGTGTGTGGTTTTACGCCTCCCGTCTGTCTTTACCCCTTGTGTCTTGTTGGGGACTTTTATGACTTAAAAGCTACATCAGACCACTGTGACCTCTGACGAAACTACACTCTACACATTCTATGAGCTTTGTGTTCAGGGGCACAATGGCACTTTGTAAGTCTTGCAAGCCATTTTGGTGCCCTATGCATGATTTCTTCTGCTGTTTCTCCTCGTAACTGACCCAATAGGTGTCCTATTGACGCAAAATAAAGATTGGCTAAGAGCTTACGAGTTGTAGAACATGTTTCTGTTTTTGAAACGGTTTCTAGAGTCTTTGATTTCACGCTGTGTGTTATCATCAGGCACATGCGTCTAGACCAGACTTTTCTGTCACTTATGAGTTCAGCAGCGGGACAGCACAGCTCGGCTTGGTGCCCCAGAGCAGGTGGTGCCTTACGCGCTCTGCGTGATGTGCGTATTGGGGGCGGCGGCACTGGTCCCAGCCCACACTCAACCCACACTAAGGGCCAGATTTATCAAGCGTTTGCTCATGTGCAAACTAAGTTAGAGGGTGCAAAAACTCGACACAGCTGATATTTTCCCTAGTGTACAGTAAGGGTTAGATGTGCTTAAATGTAAAGTTACCATGGCAACATGATAAGACAGTCAGACTTTATCATCACCAACCACAACAACATAGTCTGCAATCCCAACCTGCGAGTCCATAGACAACCACAGTATATGGCGCATGCGTACTTGTTAAAGCGGTGTGCACTTGTGTAAGTGATACACACTGTGTTAGTCTGTTTGTTTTCTCCACCTCTGTGACTCGATTCTCATCATTCACATCACTATACTCCACCTTTGTGAAGATATAGTAGAATATTTCCTTTACAAACTTTTTTTTTGCTTAAATGTGTTAATCCACTTCTGTTCTAGCCCAAATAAAATGTGAATTTAAGCTGGATTTGTTTGGACGTTTTATTCCAGCCTTGGACATGTTCAAAATCAGTCCCAACTTTGACTTGGCTGATTTTGTAGTTTTTGTGCAAAAGCAGTTTGTAGTTTTTCCTCCCTCTTGTTCTGTTGGACCTATTTTTACCCATTGACTTCCATTATAAACACTTGGTTGTTGAAATGTGCCATTCTTACACTCGATGATGGATGTTATGTATTTCCCACAGTTTGTAGTTCCATCAGCAGGCAGCAGGGGGAGTAACTCACCTCCTGTTTCTTCTTAAACAGTTTAAACAACACCTTCCACACGTCGTCTGCGGCTAAACGTGACCAAACACACATTTACGTCACACGTCTGCAGACTCACACTGGTCTGTTTCTGTGCTGAAGGTGAGTGTTGATGTGAGAATCCCACTCAGTACAAAGCCTGTTTACACTCACAGATCTCAGGGATTAAAGAGGATCGTGTTCTCATCCAGGATTTCTTCAAACTGTACATGACTTCACTCGTAATTACAGGTCTGAAAGTTTTTACAGTGATGGTGATGTTTCAGACGCAGTATTATAGCTAATGCTCAGGGATTTGTTTGGGATTACAGATGACCATAGTCTGGGATGATTTATGTCACTTAGTGGATCTGCGTGACTGACTAATACAAAACCTTATAATAACAATCACAGTTTGTTTTTTTTATATATATACTGGTCTTGAAACTGTGCCGCCTGTTTCTTTGTCTGATTAAACTTTTAGAAAATTCAAAATTCTCTCTCTCTTTCTCTCTCTAATTTAAAAGTCCAAGCTGAAAATCTTTAACTCACATTCTCAAGTTCTATCAACACAAAGATTCAGGTTACTTTACCTTATTGGCCTCATTTATTTTTACAGTGTGTGTTATCTGTAATACAGTGGTCCCTCATTTACGTTCCAAAAATAACTGTGATAGGCGAAACCCTCATAGTAGTGATCTTCATTTTTAAAAGTAATTTCCGTCGATAACCTGCCTGGTTCTGATGTTTAGTGTCTTTTGTACAGTTAATAATGCACTGAACACATAGATACAACAGCAGGAGTCGTTTATGTGATGCTTAAAGGCTCGTGCAGACAGGAAGCGATGAGCGTAAATGTCGCTTGAAATCCTATTCATGTGCATGTGGCTGTCAGCGTCACCTCAGGCGCTCCTCCGCTGACAGACACATACACATGAATGGGATTTAGTTTAGTTTAGTTTATTTATTTAATGAAACAGGGACAATGTACAATATACATTAACCTTTCATAGGAGAGATGCATTGTACCAGGTTATAGCACAAGTGCTAATTTCCACCTGTAGTCCCTGGGCAGGTTGATTTAACATCGGATAAAAAGAAGACATTCAATGAAAATGGTTCTAAAATGACCGGTGCATCTTAAAAAATCTGCAACATCATTCACATCATAAAATCACATTTCATCTCCTACAGGTCATTCATTCTCTCACACAGTCGCTTTAAAATACACACACACATCAGTCTGTGTAATGGGAGCAATTTTGGTTCGAAAGAAGCCATTTTTTTACCAGGCGTGAAAATGTGCTGTTATTTGTAGATGTTATCAGCTCTGTTGGTAAAGTTTCCACTGACGGACCGCCACACAGGAGAAAGCAGAATTTCCAAATGTTGTTCTGCGCTTAGGGATCCTGCACTCCCCGCGCAAGTGGATCTAGTGGCTCGAGATGTTGTTTCAGAGCTCAGAAAAATGAAGTTTTTTAGTGGAGGAGCAGCAGTATTATGGATAATCTTGTACACTAGACAAACATTTGAAGACATAATCAAATGATCAAAACTAAGTATTTTATGTTTTGCAAGAATGTGACAGTGATGAAATGAACGGCCTTTCTTATCATGAATCCTTAAAGAACTTTTATACAATGATTCAAGTGGTCTCAGAGCAGATTTACAGGCCTGTGACCAACTTGTGATGCAATAAAGGAAATGTGGGACGATCATTGCATTCAGATAAGTCCCTGACGCCTCAGTAGTTAATGAGTTTCTTATGTATCTAAAATTGGCCAGATTAAATTTCAATATATTTGTCAGCTTTTTAATGTGTTTCTTGAAACATAAAGTTGGTTCCAAGATAATTCCCAAATATTTAACCTGATCTACATTTTTGATTTTTTGACCTTCAATTAGTATTTCAGGGACATTTTGAAGTTTGTGCCGATTTGTAAAAAACATGGACACTGTTTGTCGACATTTAAAGTAAGACATGAGTTTTTAACCAGAAAGAAATTTTTGTCAGCTCCTCTGTTAATTTTTGGAGACTTCAGTTGCATTTTTCCCATGAATATAGACAACAGTGTCATCGGCGTACATAATCATTTTTGCATGCATACAGTTGGCAGGTCATTAATATAGAGCGTGAACAGCAGGGACCAAGAATCGACCCTTGTGGCACACCCATGCGTTAGCTCTGAGGGGAGATTTAAAGTTATTCAGTGCCACACATTGTTTCCTGTCACTGAGATAAGATTGAATCCATTTTTTGTATTTTTGTGTAAGGAAAATTGTGATAATTTGCTAATGAGTAATTCGTGATTAACTGTATCAAAGGCCTTTCGGAAATCCAGAAAGACCGCTCCTACAACTCCTCCACCATCCAGACTCGATTTAATGTCTTCTAATAAGTAGCAACATGCCGTCTCGGTTGAGTATCTTTTTCTGAACCCAAACTGTAAAGGATTTAATGCTGCAGTGGTGTCTAAGTGCTCGACAAGCTGCTCTGCTACTACTTTCTCAAAGACCTTGGAGATGGCAGGAAGGATGCTGATTGGTCTATAATTTGAGACCAGGAGCTTGTCTCCTGCCTTAAATATAGGCTTAACCACTGCAGTTTTAAACTCATAGGAAAAAACTCTGATTTATTGATGATTAATAACTTTTGTTAAGATTGGAGTTAAAATCTCTTTGTATTCTTTTAAAAAACAGTGTCAATTCCAAAAATATCTTTTGTTTTACTATTATTTAAATGAGTTAATATTTTCAAAATGTTTTCTTCATTTATATTACACAATTTAAAAAGGGAATCTCTACTTCTGTTGAGTCTTGCACACATTTTGGCTTTGGGAAGGTAGCTACCAAATTAATTACAGAATTTACAAAATATTCATTAAAATATGTAGCTAACTCTGAGTCGTCTTTTTGGATTGTTTCATTAATCTTGAGTTGAATAGATTCTGAATTTTTTCCCCCTTCCCAATAATTTATCCATACTCTTCCATAACCGTTTACAATTGCCCTTTGCCTCGTTAATTTGATTTATAAAAAATTTGCTTTAGCTTTTCTTAGCTGCGTGGTGACTTTATTTCGCAAGCTTTGTAGACAAATGATCTGTGGTTAGACTTGATTTAAATATGTTTTAAGTGCCTTATCTCTCCGTTTCATTAGATCAAAAAGGAATTTATTAAACCATGGAAGTCGTTTTTTATTTGATTTCCGTTGTTTAATTTGTGTGTATTTATTAATTTTGTTCTTTATAATGGTTATAATGTTGTTGCAAGTGTTCTCACAACTTTACCGTCGATGGTGCTATCCCAATCTATTTCATTTAGGTCATTTCCATAAGTACTTGATTTTTCTTTGAAATAAATGAAATTTTACATTCTCTGTTTGTTTGTTGTTTATCGTTGTATCTAGATTTATTTAATTTTCTAGCAACTAAAGTAAAATTATGATCAGACAGACCAGTTATTAAGTTGTATGTTTGGTTATCCTGTCTGGCTTGTTTGTGAAAATTACATCTATTAATGTTTGGGAATTTTTTGTTAATCTGGTTGGCTTTGGATAATTTGGGTCATTTGTACTGAATTGTAATATCTTTGAGTGTTTTTCTCTTAGTTTTGTCAAGCCAGTTGATGTTCAAGTCACCCATCAGCAAAATTTCCTTGTTTTCATATTTTTTTAGAATTGTACTTAGACCAGTGTAAAAATCACATGTTGCATTTGGTGGTCGGTACACAGCAAGCAAAATAAATGACATTTGAGGGGATAGTGTTATTCTGACACCTAGCATTCAAGGGTTTGATCCGGTAGGTCTATTTGATGGCTGTCAAGACAGTCTTTCACATAGATCAAGACCCCGCCCCCTTTCCCCTTTCCTCTGTCCCGTCTGTATACTTTGTATCCAGGGATTGTAAACACCGATAAAGGAGTCGTCATGGTTAACCAAGTCTCCGTAAGACACAGGTAATCCAAATTTGAATCCATTAGTAAATGCTCTAATTGTTCCGTTTTTGAAATGACGCTTCGTATGTTAAATGTCCGCCGAATATTCCTTTTGGCTTTGTCATCGGATTCCATAGTACAGACGCGTGATTTACAGTTTGAAAAGTTTCATCTTGCCTTGCTTAGAAGCAACATTAGCACGTAGCGACTTTATTTTGTCATGATCACTCTTGTTTGGAAAGTTAGGCACAGTCTTTGCAAAGAATTTACCTTGTTGTACCGGCGTGGGAAAGCTGGAAGCGTGCGTAATGGACGCACGGTTTGTTAAAATGTTTGATGGCATCTTCGAGTTGGGAGTGTTACACCGGGTTTCCCGAACTGACTCGGCCACGGTTGTAATCACCTGCGGCGGCTGTTGCAAATCCATAGGCCCAGGGTTTACTTGGACATCTCGCATAGCAGTAGCATCATGCAGAAAACATTCACACCACTCCGCCGGTTTGTTGTTTGTGCCATTCTCCGTGCGCTATGATTGTAGCTCTCACTTTGGGCGCTCGCACGTCCTCTGTTAAGGATGTTGGAAAAGAGGACATACTGGCTCCATGAATCCAAGGGAACAGCAGGGTTTTGGGTGTGCCACTAGCCTGCATGATTGAGCGCTCACCGGCAGCAGTCCTGCTACCACGCATTTGCGTAAAGATGATGGCAAATAGATAGAGCGACACAAATAGCACATTTTGGGCCTTGGCTTTGATGTTCTTTGTTAATGGCCACAAAAACCATGTTGTAGGGACAGATGTTAAGTCTGGCGGCTTTCCAGGATGTTTTAGGAAAGGTGAAGCATCAGCACCTGCCGAGCTGCTGCTACCTGCTGCCGCCATCTTCGATGCTTGTATGAACAGTTTTTTTCAAGCGACACCTGCCGCTCATCGCGTCCTGTCTGCACTGGCATAAAGAGGGACGGAGCTGTGTCACCTGCTCTGCTTTTGACACATTACCCGTCCCGCTGCGCTCCACAGCCGACCGCAGAGCCACAGATCAAGTCACAACACGCTCCTCAAACTTATCATGGTAACTACGAGCTCAGATAGTCAAATCCTCACCTGGAGAAATGTCGAGCGTCAGGTCAGCTTCCCCTGCATGATCTAAACTGTCTAAAGTTTTATAAAAGAGCTTCTGTGCTGTTGCCTGTAAATGCTGCCATGTCACAAGGCTCCTAAACAGTGTGTTTGAGAGAATAGCATGCTACAATAGAACCGCGCACTGTAAAAAAAAAAAAAAAAAGTTAAATTGCACTAAAAAAAGTCGCGAAACAGCGAAGCCGCGAAAAGTGAACCGCGATAGAGCGAGGGACCACTGTAACTCCCACCTTACGGTTAGAGATGACCGCTCCAACAACGTTCATTTTGTCTTCATTTACTTCACGACTTAGTTTTTCTTTTAAAAGACAATGTGTTTGATTTATTTACCTTGTCGACATGCTTCGGCTGCTATTAGCGAGCCATCTTCAGGACAGTCACCGGTGTAGGTGGTGACGTGTTGTATTTCAGCTACTTCCTGGAGGCGTGGTCAGCCCGTTGATCCGACTGACCACGACTCCTGTCGCCCAGTGGTCTCATGGATGTATTATATTATCTGGATTGGACTCCGCCCCCTCTTTCCCGGTGCGAGTGGCGATATGGCCACTCCGCGGGACTGCAGCGGTTGGGCCCAAGAAAAATTTCCCAATCGAGCGTAAATGCATTTTTCGTCACTTCAAACTGTCCGTGCTCCGCGGACACGCACCTTACAGCTTTAACTAAGGTCTCATTTTGAAGGTGTTTCTCTCTAGTTTCACTACATAAATTTTCCAATTTTTCGATGCCCCAAACGCTTAAACGGTGGCGCTAGCCCGCATTCAGGAAATAACGCGGACAAAATTTTTTTTTTATCACCGATGCGCCACTGAGCAGAAGCCATTGACAACGGGCCGCCATCTTGGGCTCATCTTCCAGTTCTAATTATACTTCCATGGAGTGGTCTCTGAGGAGGGTGTGCAGGTGTGGGACAGGAGGAACACCCCGTCGTCGTGGTTGATGCTGTTGGTGCCCCGCTTTCTGATCTCGATGGCCTCCTTGATCCAGCGTTTATATTTGTTGTTCTCAGATCAGATGACTCGGGCCTCATTCCAATCTACGTATAATGTGGTTATTCCTCTGGCAGTGATATGGCTGACTTTACATTTTCTTGTTCTGCTTTTTCTTTTTGTGAGAAGAGAAGGACAGAACAATAACTTTTTTAGACCTAAAAAAGACTAGAGAGAGCGTAGCCATGGTAACCTATAACAACAATACTTTTTAAATAAAGTAAAAAATTGATGATTTAACCTTTTCATATTTGTACAGTTACTTATGCTTCTGTTCAACCAAACTAATGTGGAAACATCTGGAAAAAAGACTTTATTTTCATTATCTGTTATAGTAACATCAGTAAAGCAAACACAATAATGATGAATGTTAGTGTTCATATAATGACACACAAATACACTTTAGTTCTGCATCAAATCCAGCCTAGTGCAGTGTTTTTTGCGCTCTAGTCGAACACATTTGTCCCTGTGTTTCATTTGTCTCGGTGATGTTGAGATCAGAAAACCAAAGTTAACACAAATGTCCACCCTCGTTCTCTGTCACTTCATTCACGTTTTCTTAATGAGCTGCTGTCAAGAGTCTTTAGCACTAGCATTAGCACTAGCATGTTTTCTTTTACACTCCAGATGTGTGAAAGTAAACGAGACGCTAATGGAAAGTCAATAGTCTGCAGTGTTTATCTAAGTCTGAACAAACTGTGGCCCGGGGGTCAGATGCAGTCCTCGACCTGTTTTAATTGGCCCCGGGTATATTTTTAAGAAACAAAAAATGAAGAGGCATAAAGGACAACTAAAAACGAGAAAAAACTGGTAATATTTTGGGATTAAACTAACAGTATCAGAAGAATAAATTGAAGCTTTGAATCTGTTATTGTACAAATATTTTTTTTTGAGAGAAGATGAGAGAAAAATAGTATTTTTCTAGCAATATTTTTGCAGCTGTAGAAAGTAAAAAAATCAATCAAGCAGAATGTCTGAGGGCCTAAAAAATCCGCCAAGGGCCGCATTCGGACCCCGGGCCGCAGTTTGGACATGCCTGTTTTAGAGCATCAAAGATATTTTAATAAAATTACAAATGTAATCTGAAAATGTAGCAAGTTTATTATCACATAGCAAACTTTTTTTTCTTTATATTGTTGGAAGTTCGACCCTCCACCACCTGTCTTGGAAAAATAAAATAAAAATAATAATAATTGCCCATATGTGACTTAAAGGGGACCTATTATGTCCATTCACTTTTCTAAGATTTTAACCTTGTTATAATAGCCCTCCTGCATCCTTGATTCATGCATGTTGGAGTAATATTGTATTGTTCTTCAGCTTCAGCTGATTTCTGAGCTCAAGTGCTCAGAAATCCCGTTCTCACCTACCACCTATCCCCTCCCACTTGTCTGTATTTACTTGTTATAATTCAAAAGATTAATACTCAAAGTGAAGCAATCTATGGTTCAAAACTGTCCCAAAGCCACTTTCCGGTACCACTTTATATTAACTACACCTTAATTGGCCTTAGTAAACCATGAATAAAGCATAAATAAACCCTTAATTATTCATGAACTAATGGTGAATTAATGAATGAAAAGTTTATTAATGCTTAGTAACTACTCAACTAAGGAGCTATGGTTAGGATTTAGGGTTAGGGGGGCAGGATTTGGAGTAATTAAGTAGTTACTAAGCATTAGTAAGCTTTTTAATCTATTAATTAATCATTTGTTCATATTGAATTAAGTCTTTATGAAGGTTCTGTAGTTATTTAAAGTGTTAGCCATTTTCCAACAATAATAATGTGTTATTTTAAGTGTGTTGCTACTTGAAGAGGCGGGGCTTATCAGTTCTGCAGTTTTGAACAGGAAGTCAATAGAGCTTTTTTATTTTTTAGCTGTTTTAGATCAATTTTGTGTTTTTACAACGAACAAAGGATAAATTACTGATCTGCATATGTTCTAGTTTCATACTAAATATAAAAAAAAAAAAAAAAAAAAAAAAAAAAAAAACACAATAGGACCCCTTTAAGGGATCAGTTAATATTTGATTTTATGCTTTTCCAACACGTGGCATACATTTGTTGAACTGCAGGTGAATAGAAAAACAAACTATTTATAGCTACTTTGGATTAGTTTTGCCTGTAGCATTCACTTTAATATAAAGATAATCACATTTAAAAGAAATTATAAGGAAGAAATGCAAACAAAATATCCTGAAGCATGAAAAGTATTGCTGGTGTTTATGTTCTTGTGGAAAGTTGGTTATTATTCATTTAACTGTTCGTGAGTTTGATAATCAAGACACTGAGAGAACTGTGTACAGTAGAGAGAGAGAGAGAGAGAAGGAGAGATGGTGAGAGTGAGGAGGAAAGATGGAGAGAGGGAAAAAAAGAGTGGAGAGAGAGACAGTGAGAGAGAGGGGGGTCGGACAAAGAAGGAGAGAGAGAGAGCAAGATATATGGGGGATGAGAGGGAAAAGAGAGAAGAGAGATTAAGAGAGGAGAGGGCGACAGATGTAGAAAACAGAGAGCGGAGAGAGAGAGGAAGAAAAAGAGAGAAACAGAGAGAGAGGGTGGAAGAAAGAGAGAGAGAGGGAGAAAGAAGACAGAGAGAGAAAGAGAAACATGGGTGGAGAGGAGACAATGAAATAGATGCTGTCAGGGAGAGAAGAAGATAAAGGTAGAGATACAGAGTTAGAGAAAGAGAACAGAGAGAGAGGGAGTAGGGAGAGGGGAGTAGGGAGAGGGGGAGTAGGGAGAGGAAAAAGAGAGGCAGAGAGAGGGAGAGAGTAGAGAGATAGAAAAAGAGGTAGAGGTAGAGAGAGGAGACAAGAGAGAGAGGAAGAAAGTTAGAAAGTTAGAAAGGGAGAGAGAGAACAAAGAGAGAGAGAGAGACAGTGATAGACAGGAGGATCATAAAGAGAGAGAGAGGATAAGTCAGAGAGACAGTGAACAAATAAGAGGAGAGAGAGAGAGGGAGAGAAATAATAAAGATAAAGACAAGAAGAGAGAGAGAGAGAAAGAAAAGAAAGGAGAAGAGAGAGAGAAACAGACAATCACATACATCAGCTTAAATGACAGGTTTTTATTATTTTCATTTTTAAATTAAGTTAGTATCAACGCCTATTGTATTTTTGATAATGCATTTATTGTGAATTACAAGTTTTTTTCCCTCCACCAACAAATCTCCATGCACCGCTCCCGCCATCACCCAGCATAGTCTTGTGGTTTCCATTTGTCATAGTCCATTTTCCTGGTAGTATTTTATAGCCGTTTTCCTATGCTTCCCATTTTATAGTCCGTACATTCTTGTTTTTTTTTTTTTTTTTCTCTGACAAAAAGTAAGAATACAAAAATAATAAATTAATTGAAAAACCAACAATTATAACAATATTTTACACAAAAATAAAATCAACACAGCAATCAAATAGTAACAAGAAGTAGCACTGAAAATAACAATAAATTCATATTAAACAGTAAATATAAATATAAACATAAAATAATTCTGAATGTTACATCGTGTCATTGCAATAGTATTGCAACAGCATAATAAACACACAAGTATCATTATGTTATTATTTATTGTCATAATAGTATACATTATTTTATTTATTGATCTTATTTTTATTGCATTGCTATCATTATCTTATTATAAATTGGTGTTATTACAATAACTAATTATGAATTAGTGATTGTTGCCAAATAATGACATCATTATTGCCATTTTATTCATTCTTATTTTTATTGTATTATTATTGTGTGTTCCTTATCCATCATAAATCATTTGTTTCTAATAAAAAGAAGAAGAAAAAAGAAAAATTGCAACCTGTCCAGCTATAGGTCCAGACAACAAAATCTACAGTCGTAATCATACATCATGCATCAATGCCTATTGTAAACATAAATGACAGTTTTACACCAACCAAGAACAAGTTTGTGAAGAAAAGCTTGAAATATGTTGAAAATGAAAGTAATGACATCACACTAGGGAAATAAGCATATTTTATTTGTGTTATTTTTCCATTGTATGATTTATTAAGTGCTTAACGTGCCTGGGTGAACCACAAGTCTCCATCGACCTCTCGTTTCACTTCTCATTCATAACACTGACGCAAATCCCATCTCCGAACACCTCCTGTGACCTCTGACCTCACGGCGCTACAGCTCTGCGTTTTGACTTTAGCCGCGGTTCACACGCTGAGTCGACGGGAAGGACGTTAGAAAGAGAGAGAGAGAGAGAGAGAGGGATTAGAAAGGAGTGTGCTGACGCTCCTGTCTCACCTGCACCTGACACCGGAGAGAGAGAGAGACAGAGAGAAACCTGAGACCTCTGCAGAGCGGCCCGATCACGAGGAGGAAGAGAAGGCAAGGACAGACGCAGACCCAGAGGAGAGAGAAAGAGAGAGAAGAGAGGGAGAGCTGGAGTACTTAGTATGTATCATCCCATTCATCTACGAACTCAAAAAACTTCCAAACCGAAAGAAAACAAAAACTTAGTAATTTCTGCTCTTTTTCAATGCCTAAGATGCTGACCTTTAATTTAGTTTTAAATGTGACCTTTTCTGTAAAGTCTTTTCCATGTTCAGAAAAATTCTGTTTTAACACCCCACCTATCCCCACCCACATGTTGAAAAAAACCGGTGGGGAGTTTTCCTTCTTTTTTTTGGCATTTTTCATTTTTAAATTGTCCACCATTGCTACAATTATGGAGATATTTCATTGATTTCTTGTTACAAACCTTAGATTGAGTCAATATTTCAAAAAATCGACTCACAATTTTGGTAAACGCAGATTCTTGTCATTTACAAATGCGCTGTCCTTATGTTCTGTTAGATCCCTTTTACTCCACTTTTTTTGACGACTGTGGAAATATAGTAAAATGTTTTTTTTTCTAACTTTTTGGGGTTAAATCTGTTTATCCACTTCTGTATGACTAAAACTACCAAATAGGAAAAATTAAAAAAAAATGCTCTGTGTAATATTATTTGTCCAGACTTATAAAAAAGCTGATTCTCAGAGGAGGGGAAATGTGACACAAAATGGCAATTTTTCATATAAAATGTGAATCTATGTTTGTTAGTTTGTCACTGAATAAAGATAACACATATAATGTGGCCTGTCTCTTTGTCAAGTCCAGATCAGAATCTTATCACCATGTTCTGTTGTGATTTTAAAAGACCTAAGTTTTGAACCTCTCATCATTGCTTTGCTCAAAGTTAAGAATGATTCTTGCATGTTTGAGTAATCTTGTATTGTTCTGCAGCAGATTACTGAGTGCTCAGGTGGATCCTTGCACACTTAATTGTGATTATTCAAATTAGTCAGATTCACAGTAAAGCATGTGTGGTTCAAAACAGTTACCTAGACCAGTGGTTCTCAAACTTTTTTTCAGGCGACCCACTATTTCTCGGCACCAACCTCATGCGACCCAACCACCCCCACCCCCCACATACACACTCTTCTCACATTATGGAAAGACGCGTCATTTATTTTTTTTATTTATTGTTTTAAGAATAAAACAGCAACTGTTTCCATCAAATCATGTTTAAAACGTTATAACAAACAATGTTTTGTTTTTCATTAAATGTCAAGTCAGTACAAAAAAATGAATGCATAAACTATGTTTCTCTGTGTTATTCATAAATTTAATGAGACATATGGGCCTGTCTTGCTTTACCAGGGAGTCCCAATCTGGTTTTAACGTGGAAAGTGCCACGCCGCATATCTGGTGCTGCGTCCAGTTTATTTCTGTATTTAGTCTTTATTTTAGAGAGGCTGAGAAGCCCAGCTCACATTTGTATGTGGTGGTAAACGGGAGAAGAAGCAACTCGCTTCTTTTACTTATTGTTGAAAACTCAGACGAGGCGCTTATTCGGAAAGAAGACAGTGTTGTGTCGCGTATCTTTGCTTGAGTGTTTGGTCACTGGTCAGCTGCAACAGCTCTGCTTCTTCATCAGGAGTGAGCTTTTTGTTGCTCACCTCTTCAACCTGCTGTTCACCTTCAAGCATTGCAGATCTTCTTGGTCAGTGCAGCTATTTGGCGTATTGTGATCTGGTGGCCTTGGATTCTTTTTATTAGCCACCATCCATTGTTAACGGCAAAAGTATTTTTTGTAAAATACCTTTTCACCTCACTCTCTGGTCTAATGCGGCGGCCTCCAGCGAGTACAAGTGAAAGTGCGCATCCTTGTGTAGCAAAGGCGCAACTACAAGTACAGTGAATTTTAACATTGACTGTATAACAAATTCCCCGCACCCAAGGAAAACCCATGCGACCACCTTTGGGTCGCGACCCTAAGCTTGAGAACCAATGACCTAGACACTTTAAAAGATAATTGCTGCTTATTACAGTAAAATCTCATAACCAGCAGAGTTTGGCGTACCAGTTCTACAGTTTTCCACTGGAAGTAATGGACCTCTTTCTGTTTTAAAACTATTTTACATCAATTTTGTGTTTTACAATTGTATATTACTGATCCTCTGTTTAGTCTATGTTAGAAGCAGCCCATGATCAAACTGAGTCCGGACATTATTGATCAGCTTATACTGTGTGTTTAAAATTCTGATGGTTTGAACACTTGTCTCTTCTCTCATTACACAAACGAGATCACTGAACAGTAATCAATATCTGATCAGCCTGATGGATATCTGTCAGTGTTTGTTTGTGCGCTATCAATACTGGAACTAACTGTCCACTTTTTCATCTTAGCCGTGCAACAAATGAATAATCAACTAATCCATTCTGCTGTTTCATTTCAACACTAAAACAAACCAGACAAGATCATTTTTGTAGTTTGAAACTTGATGGTTGCTTTGAATTTCGAATAAACCTTGAACATGAATCTCAGAGCCAGCATTTTTCTCATATCTTGTGTGTGTTCGTAATAAAAGCCCCGGTGACAGCGTGTGATTGTTATCTCTCCATCCTCAAGGCTCCAGTCTGGCTTCACTTCCATAAATACCACAGACACCTGACCTCCAGAGCCTGCAGCGCTCTGCCTGTCCACCTTATCTACAAGTGTTAGTCAGCAAACTGGCACAAATAATCAAGTCGTGAGTTTGGAAGACAACAGCAGCCTAGATTTGACAAGGAAGACAGACAAACAAACGGTTCAGAGTCGGGCTGTAGTATTCTTGGTCCAGTACAATCTTGTCCCATCAACCGCTTAATCGACTAAAAGAGGGTGTGGCCAATACTCGGAAGCAAAAAAGTATTGATTTATTGATCTGTCTAAAAAAAAAAAAAAAAAAAAAAAAGAAGTTACTATTGTTTTTTTGTTTGACGTGAGTTCAACATACACTGGAAAAACACAAACTTATATTGCTAACAAGAGAATATATTGACTATATTTTATAACAATTTGCCAATACAAGATGTAATTGTAGCATATTCCGAATACAGAGAAGCATTTTTGCTGATTTCAAGCTAGTTGGGAGTACAGGCGCGATGCACCCACACACAATGCGTCTGGGTGCTCAGACATTCGAGTGGGACCTTGAGCCTCGCGCACCCATCGGCCACCTGGTTGGGAGTACCTTTACAAAAATACAGATTTTGACCCATGAAGAAAAAAAGCTTGGGCGTCCTTGCAATAAGTAAGTAGTGTTTGTCCTCAAGTCATGTCCATGTTGGGTGTAACTGTAATATAGTACTGTATTTATGAGTAACCAACAGTGTAACTTAGTTACTGTGAAGATACTTGTAATTTATTACAATTACGAATAACATACTCTTAGTTAAAGGTGCACTGTATAACTTTTTGTGGGATGAAAAGTCAACTACACAATTCAGATAGAAAATATACATTTAAACCATACTTTGGAAATTTCTGAATGAGCATACATTAGTTTAAGAACTCTATGATGAAATCAAGTACCTGAAAAGAAAGCCAATACTTCTTCTGAACCAGTACCACAAAGACGGCCCTCCTCCAGGCAGTTTTTTGTCATACCACCAGCCCACGAAATGAAAGACACGTGTTTTATTATGTTATTAGAAAACACAAAGAGAAATCTAAAGACAAAACATGCTTTTAATCAAGTCAATTTGTCAAAAACTTACACAGTGCATCTTTAAGTTAA
>CM076415.1:9472776-9647765 GCA_038363315.1 Mugilogobius chulae | reverse complement strand
CTGATGGTGCTGTCAGAGGGGCGATGAGAGGAGCTGTACCCAGGAGAGAGCACGGAGGCAGGCGAAGAGCTGGAGGTGGAAGGGGACCGAAGCCGTGAGTAAATTGTCTGACTGAGCGATCAGAAGCTGGGTTTAAACATTTCAAGGGGTGTACAGGAGTAAATATCGAAGTTATGATGATTCCTTTTATCTTATTGAAGGAAGCATATGTTTTATATACGTTTTCTGTAATAACATACTGTATGCAGGTCAATATTATTACAGAAACAAACAAAATTTGCTTAAAAATGCTTGGATTTATTTACTCCCTTTTCAAAACTGTAGAACTATAAGCCCCACCTCTTTATTATTATTTTTTTTTTTTCAGTTTTTACATTTTCTCTCTTTTTAGTTTGTCAGTAGTTAGATCTGTAGCAGTATTCTCACTTTGTTTACACCTCAAGTATAGCTTTGGCAAAACAAATGTTCTGCTATATTTGGATCTATTAGCACAAGAACGTCAAATAAGGTCCTGCAAAATGTTTGAGAACCATTACTCTAGATAGAATATTACAGTAAAAGTTTCATATGATGCCAAACCCACCTCTGTTTTCAGTTTGTAGCCATGTTCTAACAGTGTCTCCCATCATGTTGAGTAATGTTGCATTGTCCTGCAGCTGATGCTCAATGCTCAGAAAAGACCCATTTTTACCTACCATCTATATTTGCCTAACCTGGCTCACGCTGATGGATCTGGGTTGAACTTGAGTTCTTCCACAGTTATCCATCTGGAACTCACTGAAAGCATGAAGGAAAAGGTGGGACTGATTGTGTATGTGGCCTACCTTATTTTGCTTAACCAATCACAGCAGTGAATCATAATGGTGTGTCCGACGTCTGCGTGGGAGAGAACAAGTCTCACACAGAGCCGGGAACCTGCTGGGTCAGACTCCAAACCAATCAGGCTGCTGGAAGACCAGGTGGATTATCTCGAAATGTGTGAATTTACAAATATCGCAAGCTAATCCAACTGGCCATATATATAGAGGGATTTTTTGTATGTCAAAATTAGCAATGCAGCCTGTTCTCATAGATAAGCGTGTCAATACTACGCTATTGTAAACAGCGTGTCCTATGAACTCAACTTCTATTTTATGCGTGTGTATTTGACTCGTTTCTGTCACAGTTCATTTCAATGGTGAATGTTAAGACATGTTATTATTCATGAAGACTAACACAATCCTAATCCTAAACTTAACCAACTCCAAGCCAAAGAGATAAACTTACCCATTTTTGTAACTTCAGACTTAAATTTAGCTGTTAATCCCTTGAAAAACCTCGTGTTTGTCATCAACCACTAGGCGTGTCCAGACCACGTCAGAAAAAACGAGCGTGTAATTGCAAGCCAAAACAGGCAGAGGGCGTCGTCGTGACACACAATTTGTCATTTCGTGTTACACGTTGGATAGGTGCGTCCGACCTCCAGAAAGAGCCACCGCTAATAGACACAAACCGTGAAAACAAGTTGAAAAAGCTCCGTTTATCACTGTCTGAAAATAAAAGTTAGGCTGCTAAATCAACATTTATGAAGGAAATTCGTTCTTATGACCCTTAAAATTTACATTCAGGTGAAAAAACACAAAAAAAAACACTGTCTCAAGCTTCAGGAGACAGACGTCTTTCATACCGGTAGAAGAATCTAATTTTGAGAAAAAAACAAAAAATGCACAAAAAATAAAAGAAAAAGAAGTATTGCAATTTGGAACAGGAAGTTGATAAACTGGCAATAATTCTCCTTTACATGAGCAGATGTCATTCTGTTCAAATAAGTATCAACCAATCACTTACTTCTAGTGCTTTGTAAAACACCAAAATGTAAGCCTGTTCATTGATCCAAAATACTTATTGTTGTTTCATTAATCCACCATGTTGTCTTCTTTGCTTCTTCTCTGAACCTCACACAAACTCTTGACTTCACGCTTTGAGCTTTTGTGACACAAGGATAAAGATCTGGGAGTCCTTTGTGCTGTTTGGACTCGTGAACAAACTTTGGTCAAACTGAGTCTCTGTGAATGATTTGACATAGAACTATCCCTTCAGCTGCCGGTGCTGTTTGACTCTGGCTCTGTAAAGTGCTCCTCGGTGTCATGTATTCTTTATGAGCTGCTGCTTCTCTGCGTGGAGCTGTGAGGAGTTTGCAGATGCACCGCTCTCTCATTGCTAGTCATTAATTGATCAGCAGCGAGTTATAAAGAGGCTCTCACACGCTGGATGATGGGGATAGAGCGGTCTAAGAGTGATTCAGTCCTGCTATGTTGGTGTGTCTGTGCTTTTGATATGTTATTGATTGATTTATATTTTAGAGGTGGTTCGTGTTGCGAATGATAGTGACTGAATACACTCTCTTGTTAAGTGCGTCACTGAGGGTAGAACCTTTTTCTCTAGGCAAACATTTTTCAAATATATGTTTTAGAATTAGTATTTTCACTTTTGATTACAAATTAGGGTGTGTGTTTTACATTTGGGTGCATTGTTTTTTCAAATTTGACAGTGGAGTTTTTGCAATTTGGGTGTGTGTTTTCAAATTTTACGGTGTGTTTTCAAATTTTGGTGCGCGTTTTCAATTTGAAGTGTGTTTTCAATTTTACAAGTGTGTTTTAAAATTTGATGCATGTTTTCAAATTTGGCAGTGTGTTTTCAAATTATGGTGCGTGTTTTCAAATTTGACAGTGTGTTTGCAGAATGGTGGGGTCTGTTTTCAAATTTGACAATGTGTTTTCAAATGTGGGTGTGTGCTTTCTAAATTGTGCCTGTGTTTTCAAATTTGAATGGATGTTTTTGAATTAGTGATTTCAAAGTTGGGAGTTGTATCTTTGTTTTAAAAGAGCATGTTTTCTAATTCTGGTCAGCGTTTGTGTTTTAAAATTAGACCATCTGTTTTCAAATTTGGGAGTCTGTTTTTCAGAGGTGACATGTAACTAAGTACAGGAGTACTCAAGTACTCCTGTACTTACAGTTTTTTTCTATAGGTTTGGCTCATTTCTTGAAACCGAGATGACATTCTCAGAATCACATGGACAAATCTCCAAACCAAGCTACAGTTGCTCACATCTGAATGTCATTTCTCATTGCTTTCATCAAACTTTCAGTGTCATAGACCATGTCTCAATGGCTCAGTACAGCTTTGCAAATGTTTCTGTACAAGTCTCCTACAGACAGGACAATGATCCCTAATTTAGCACATTTTTCAAATCAAAAGATCTTTCAGATCAAACTGATAAGCTGTTTTTCAGTCTAATGTTATGTTCAGTGTAACTATTATTTACAAACATTTATTGTAAATAATAGTCTTTTAATTATTGTATCTTTATATATATTTTCTATATACCGTAATTTCTGGCCTATAAGCCGCTACTTTTTTCACAAACTTTGAACTCTGCGGCTTATACAACAACATAGCAAAATATAGATTCTCATAGACTTACTATTAACAAGTGCGGCCTATGTATGTATTTTGTCATTTTTCTTTTTTAAATCTAGTTGGTGCGGCTTATATTCAGGCGCGCTCAATATGGTGAAAAATACGGTATATATATATATATATATATATATATATATTATCTTGTTTGATTGCATGTTTCTATTTCCCTGCTGTTCTTAAAATGTGCGTTGCAACACTGGAATTTCCCCATTGTGGGACAAATAAAGGATATCTTATCTTAATATCTTATCTTAATGGTTGTTATGTCCAGAACATGTCAGCAGGATTTCACTGTGTAAGTCTCAACATGCAAAAGACTCCGTTCACTTGTCAAAGTTAGTCAAGAATAAAATACCATAAACACTGTAATATCTTCTCAAGATATGACTTATTCTGATGTTACAATATGAAACTATAAACATGACACAGAATGATACTATACAAATGACAAATAATCAGACTATAAACATGACAAAGAAAATACAGAATCAGAAATGATTGATCCAGTTTAGAGTCATTCTCCAGTCACATTTGTAAGTAAAACACAAATACACTTACACTGGTGTCTCATTCTGTTCTGACTCTTTAGATGAGAAAGACTTTTAGTTTTGAAGCTTGTATGAACAGTTTTGGGAAAGAGATGAGCTTGTGATATTGAGCTGTAATGTTCCACAGAAATGTAAAATCTTTTGTCCAAATGATTTTAAAGATGTAAAAATAACTAAGCCAAACCAATGGAGAAAAGCTTTAGTGTATCTAGTGTAGAATTCTATTGTGTTAGCTGGACTTCTGCCACAGTGAGAAAACATCTAAACGTTCTGACTGTCAGAGTCACACAAGACCAAAGGGACGATGTGTTTTGGAGGCAACGACGATTCACATGACAAAGACGTCTGGTTTTGACACATATCCAAAGTGTTTTGGGAGAGAAATGAGCTTCTGCAGGTGATCCATGGTGTTGTGCTCAACCATCCAGGTTATTTTTGACAAAGTGACTCAGTGAATGAAAAAGAGCCAAACAACTGAGAAGGATCTTTGTGATTTTGATGGAATTGACTCTTTACATGGAAAAGTAACTTACTGATGAAACATAAACAAACAGTTCTGGCAGAGATATGTGCTTTTGCTGGTGATCTGTCATGTTTTGACGAAGTGTCAAATTGTTTGACCAAATGATGTGCAGTTTTGAGAAAAGAGCCAAACCTATAGAAAAAAACTGTAAGTACCTTATAAGGCAATGCAGCAAAATGATGGATGATAGACTTACTATTAACAAGTGCAGCTTATATATGTACTTTATCATTTTTCTTACTTAAATCTAGTGGGCGCGGCTTATATTCAGGTGCGCTCAATAGGGCAGAAATTACAGTAGTTGTCTTGAGTATCTGTATAAAAAAGATCTGGTGACTTTTCACTTACACTTCTTCCATTTTTCACCCAATCTGTACTTTCTACTCCCTACAACAAATAAAAAAAGTTAGTTTATAGGTTTACAAACAGAAAAATGTATTTCTAAAATTAGTTTTTATTTTATATCCTTGGCATTTGGTCAATTTGATTAAACGCAATTCTCTTGAAAAAACAGAAAAATGAAAGTTCAGACTTCTATTCATTTCAGCTGAGACTAGATGAATACTTTTGGCAGTGTGATTGTACTTTTTACTTTATTTTGTGTTTTTAAATGTTGCTGTGTGTTTTTACCACGATGATAGGCAGTTTTTAAACATGTGTTAGTTTTGCCCTTCAGAGCCTCCGTACTGGTCCTGTTTACTCCTGCCTCTTCTTCTAAATGGAGCCTATTGACCCTATTTTGTCCCGCCTACTTTTCTAGGACATGCACTTCCTGTTTAGCTGCATTTAGCCTGTAGATTTCAGTCGATGGGTTTATTTTAACTGTCATTATATTTAATTAAAATTGCCCCACAAGACAGACAAACAAACACGTTAGCTACCTTAACAGAGCTAAACAGGAAGTGCATTTCCAAGCCAAGTGGGCGGGACAAAATAGGGTCAATAGACTGTCAGTATCTGTTGTGTTCAGTCAGATAAAACCTCACAGACTCACATCAGGCCTTGTGACAGATAAAACTCTGTCTTTATCTGTTTGAAAGCAGCAGAACACTGGAGCGTTGTTGTTTAACTCCAGGGAAAATGTGGGTTTGACAAGAACATGACATTTCAGTTTGTGGAATTGTATTTATTTTTTAATCAAGATGTAATTGTGGAAGAAAACAACAGTGATATATTTAATTTTTATAACATATATAAAATTCTGTCTAGAGGGAGTCAAATATGCTAACATAGCCTACGTTTTACTTTTCAGTTTACAGTAATGGAGAGCATCATTTAAAAAAAATATGTGAAGGTATTTGGAATGACTTTTTGTTTATGACTGTTGTCTGGACATTGCCTGAGATCCAAAGCCCATGCTTCAGCAAATTGCCAACAGTGGGTCTGGTCACTTCTTCCCGGCAACACGGTGGCCTCACAGTAAGAAGGTCCTGGGTTCGACTCCCGCCCGGGACTAAGCTAGAATGTTTTCTTAGGTGGGTTTTATTGACAGAAGATGATTTTTAAAGGTAAAAAGTGGAATAAATCCAATATGACTAATAATAGCACTGTTATAGGTCAGATTACTGTTGAAATTCAAACTAAATTTATCCAAAAAAGCCACATTTTTTGCCCTGTTTGACAGACAGATGGGACCTGGGTGTTTCTGACTCACACTGTGATGTCACTGGGTGAAACCTGAGGCTGAGCTGCAGGAGTTCTGCTCCCGCAATTATCTGATACATCATTATTTTCAAGATTACCACATTTTCTAAACATCAACAGTAAACTGACATAATGGACACAATCTGTCTATAAAGAGTTTATTCTTACATTTCTGGTATTTTAAACTGTTTTATGATTAGATAAAACAAATCTGCTGAAACATGCCATTGATAACAATCATTTTTGGAAGAAATGCAAACAACATGACACATTAGTGTGATCTACTCGTCTGTATGTAAGAAATAAATTTGTGGCTGGTTTGTTTATAAATTATGGCAACGTTTCTCTTTACAACCCACTGGAAGCTGCAGAGAGAAAGAAATATTTTTGGTGAATGAGGACAGTATTTTGGAAGAATTATTTTTTAGTAAAAAAATACCATTATATCATTTTATTACATTTGACTCCATTAACGCCCAGTGTGACATACTGTATATGCAACATTGCATATTTCTGACACTAGGGGGTGAAATTCTAAAAAAAATGCCAGAAATGTCTTATTTGGGCTCCATTTAGTCTGTGATTGTGGCCCACATAATCTTCCTTAAAGGATTTAGGGGTCCGGGTTCTTATGGGTAAACATTACCCTTACCTTACTTGCCTGCATTTTAGATGGACAATGTACCAGACATTCAGATTAGATTATTTGTGTGACGCACATGAAACAAATGGGCTGTCATTTAGACAAAAATCGAACTTCACTCAACTCATTTAAAATCCTGTTTTGCTTTAGTTGTTGATTCTGCAGAAATTGGCCATGTTTTTCAGTTCCACTTGATATTTTTCTATTTTTGTGTGTGTGTGTGTGTGTTGTAAGCAGCCAGGTTGGTTTTCTTATGAGAGATGACGCGTGTCTCTAATTGGCTAATTAATCTGTCAATCACTCTGACTGAAATTCAAAGGAGGGACAAGGTGGCCAGACAATATATTTGACAATATCCAGGCAAGTCTGGACAAGCTTATCAAATTCAAACTTTTTTTTTTTTTATCTTCAGTTTGGAAATAAGGCAATAAACAAGTTTTAAATTTTTTTTTTTTTTTTATATCAAACTACCAATTACAGCATGTATTTGCACATTGTATAAATCATTCAATCAATCATCGTGGTCATAAAAAAGGGAGGAGGGGAAATTTGTTGATGTAAAATTACAAAATTAATTAGTATCACGTCATTAAAAGCCACTGGCCTTCAAGTCGAGAAGTAGAGATCGTATAGTCTTTGATAAAATATCAAGTTAAGTCATCCAAAAATGTCTGACTCAAGTCCATGACCTGATTCTGTCGTCTGGCTTATAACAGCAGCACGAGCACACTGACTTCTGAAACAGCTAACTCCAGTAAACAGACGCGTGAGAACATCAGACTAAATAAAGCATGTGTTTGTTTGTGGAGAGAGCTGACCTGGTCCCTGTCCCGGTCTCTTCCTCTCCATCAGGATCAGGAGTGTTTGACCTCCACAGAGCAGAGCAGAGGACTTTTGTTCATCACTCAGACACCAGCAGCAGCAGCAGCAGCAGGCCAAACAATCCCATTAGAGCCGCGCACCCTGGACGACCTCTCGCTGCCTTTACTCAAGAAAATGGAAGCTTTAAGATTAGAATCGCAACAGAGACAACGGCATGAGTGGAATAAAGATAGTGATGATGCGCTATACTCGTGGGCGTACGCATCATAGAGGTACGTGAGGTCCGGAACTTATTACATATCTGTTTTTTAACCTTATTTGGTAGAAAGAAGAAGAAAAGTTTGATAAAGTAAAGCAGAGTAGTCCACTGATGAACGAATTCTTAATGACATCGTTATGCTATTATAATGACAAGAGAAAGGGTGTGACCTGTTGTCGCAGTAACTGTGGCGGCCATCTTGAGAACTGACAGGAAGCAACATTTAAATTTAAAATAATGTCTGAACAAGATAAAAGGAGTAATTTAACATATAATGATATATTTCTGGTCCAAATAGAATCAGAGAACTGTTTTCTGTTTGTGTCTATTTATTTATTTATTTTTTTTACACCACTGCTAAGGCAAACTCAAGGATCTATTATGGGCAAGCTGCAAGTGGTCTCTTGCTGAGGAATAAAATCATCAGTCATATAGCTCAGCCAGATATTTTCATTTTCAGAAAATACTCACATGTTCACATCATAAGCTCTATGCTTATGCAAAGCAAAGGCTTCATACATATGTCTGCAAAGTTAAGATAAAAGAATCTTGATGAGTAAGAAACTAGACCTGCGTCTTTATTTTCTCCAATACAGTTATGCCGTGACCTGGTTAGCTTACCTCTCCCAAATCCCTAAACTTACCCAAAATAACTTAACCTAAACCTAACCCTAATCCTAACCCTAACCTTACCCAAATTCTGGAAGTAAATATTATAAATTATAAACTTTTGCTAGCACCAATGCAAAATGATGGGAGTGTGGCATAGCTGGGTTGGAAAAAAAAATCAGACGGGCAGCCTCAGAGCTGTGAACTTCTCCTCACGTCAGGATCGCTCCAACACAAAACTCACATCACTCACAAGCTCACTGTCCATGTTTGGTGCTGTCAATTAAAGTCTGTTCTCACCCACTGGGCATCTCCTACTTTTGCGAGTCTGTTTGAGGTGCAGTTGTGGGCGGATTAAGTCTCTGACTGTGTGTTTAGCCTCACTTTAACTAATACAAACAAAAGTATGTATTTTAAAGATGTTTTCACATTAGTTTGGTTGAACAGAATCATTAACAAATGTGCACATATGAAAAGCTGAACAGTTCAGCTTCCTGTTAGTTTGTATGAGATCTTTAGTCAACTTTTTCCACAACATGTTTGTCAGAACTGGACATTTGTTAGGCTACAGTGGCCACACTCTCTCTAATCACTATAATAACTCAGTGTTTATCACCCTGACAACATACATTTTACATTGTCATTATATTTTTTTTAAAGGTTAAGGTATTGCTAGATCCTCAGGTCTGTGGGGACGTAAGTGAGCTGGATGCTATGGCAATATGATTATTTCTGTTGCTAAACTGACCTAAACTATTTTTTTGTTTAACCTTCACTCTTTCAAACTTGAACACTGTCCCTCTAGTCTGACTATCTAGCACTAAACAACGTTCTGTTAATCTCTGTGTAAATAGAATTATCTACCGTTCTGGGTCTATTTTTGGGGCAATTTTAGTGCAAGCAAATTAGGAAGTTTCAGCTCATAGTAGTAACAAACTGACTCTTTCTCACTGCAAAGGCCGTAGGTCAAGACTCAATGTGACAATACCGGCACAGTCTCCAAAGAAAATGTAGATATACAACAACAAAAAATTTAGATATACAACGGCTTTTTTGTGTCAATATGTTACGAAAAGCCAAAACCACGTTGGTCGAAGCCACGTAGCCGCTTTTTCTTTTCGGTGTAACACATAAGTTTGGGCTTCAAGGTTAGGACTAGGGCTTGGAGTAGGTTAAGATTTACATGTTAAACCCAAAGAAAATGTTGCCTTGTGACTTCAACCAAAATGTGTGGTTATTTTACATTTTGTTTTTATGTAACATATTGATATAAAAAAGCCGTGAAAACATGCTCATCATATTGAATAGCTACGTTTTCTTCAGAGACTCAAAATTCAACTCTAATTGCACAGACGCCACTCCTTTTCCTTATGCTTTTCAATGAGTTTTCTGTGCTTGAAATATGTTTGTGGGCGGTAGAGTTTATGGGAAGATCTTGAAGAAAACATTTTGTCTGCTGTGTGAAAGTTCCTTCTCCTGAGCATGTCTCTTTACTCATGAGCATCCTTCGGCCCTTGAGCAGTACACTAGCATGATTGTAAAGCCGACAGCCTGTGGTTAAACCTGTGTGAGTGGAGAGTGTCAGCTCTGAGCTCAGGGTCACTGTGTCAGCACACGGCTCATCTATTAAACATGAACACCTCTATATTTAGTGACACATGTCGCTTTGACTCCACATTCTCTTCAGCACACTTTAATCCTTTTATGAGCAACAACT
This sequence comes from Mugilogobius chulae, assembly GCA_038363315.1. NCBI lineage: Eukaryota > Metazoa > Chordata > Actinopteri > Gobiiformes > Gobiidae > Mugilogobius > Mugilogobius chulae. Next base: position 9,637,540 of record CM076415.1, on the reverse strand, counting down.
TTTCTGCAAAAATCTAAATCAAAGATACGTTTCCTACCTGAGCATTTTTATGACCTGTTTATAAATGATGATGATGATGTTGTATTCTGCACTTTTTACCAACATCACAGTTAAACTTCTGTGAATTATTCTGTAAAGCTTTAAGAGATTTTTGTCTTTTCAAGATCTGTTTCTGCATTTATAAATGATCCAGTGTTTCTTTACTGAACGTTCAATGAGTTGGTAATGTGCTAATGTTAGAGTTTGTCCATTAGAGGGCGTCAAAGCAGAGCTGTTCTCTCAGTCTTTAGTTTAGCCTGAACGGCAGACACTGGTCCAAGTCTACTACAGGCCTATTCAACTTAAGGCCCGGGTGCCAAATCGGCCCTTCAAAGATATGATCCGGCCCTCATTTGTTTTCAATGATTACAAAAACATATTTTATTTTTTTGTAGATTTAGTTCTGGGTAATTAGTCAAGAAATAGTGGCAAACTTTATTTTTTAATGCGTCAATAAGTGTCTGAAAAAGAAGATTTGCCTTGTAAATATAATGTATTTTTCTTGTTTCTTTGTTTCCAAAGAGAAAATGTTGCTTTTTTCATATTTTGAGCTAAATGATCCTCTTAGATCTTGTAGTTTTGCTAATTTGGTTTAAAGACAGTTAACATATGCCCAAACAAAGATACATTTTGAGTATTTATTCACTTACTGTCCAATTTTATCTAATTTTTGAGCCCGATCTCACAAGAAAGCGTACATTTACCACAACATTACACAACATGTAAATGAGGTATGATTAACATGAGTTCACGGCTGTCTGTGTAATTATAGTACGTGTCACAGTCCCCATTCATTTCAATGGTGGTTGTTAAGACGTGTTCTTATTTATGAATATTCATGAAATCCTGATTCTAATCTTAACCTGCCCCAAGCCCCAGACCTAATCTTACCAATTTTAGTAACTTTATGCCTGAACTTACCCGTTTCACCTGAAGAAAACGTCCCACGTGGCTTCAATTAAAACTTGTGTTTTTTTGACGCTGTGAAATCTCGTGTCATTTTTACGCTTTTTCATATCGTGCTAAATGCACGGCGTAACATAAGAACTAAAAACAGCTTTGAAGTCGTGGTCAGAATACGCTGTTTTGTGTCGTGGTGAAAGTACGCCATCTAGTGAGACTGTGTTGAATTTTACAGTGTATGATTCGATTCTGCGTTATTTCTGCTTTAGATCTGGTTTAGTCCTGGTTTAGATCTGGTTTATTGTGGAGATTCTCCCGGTTCAGATTTGGTTATAAGGTTTAACGCTGATTTGGACATTTGGTAGAGCAATAAAAAACAGTTGGTATCACGTAAGAAATACATTTTGGTGCAACTACAACCGGCCCAGAAGCCTGGTCCTCGGTAAAATCTGGCCCTCTGGAAAAGAAAGGTCTACTACAACACAGTGATATATCTGCTATTACTGATTTCAATTATAACACTTTTGCTCTAAATTTGTGGAGAAACACATGAAATGTCAGGAAAGAAGAGCAACACACTGAATATACATCTCATTTGATCTAAACTAGTCTTGATATAACACATTTTGCATTAATAACTTTGCATCTTACAATAAAATATTTCTTATCATCAGTCCATTACTTGACTCAGAGTTGATTAGCCACAAGACATTATTAAACTTTCAAGATGCATTTGGAATCTCTATGATACAGTGGGGAGACCAATGTAACGGGGCAAATGTAACAGAGGCTCCCATTCGTAGCAGAAGAAACCAGAAGAAACCTGCTTATTTCATCTCCACCTGCTGTTTGAGTGGAAAGAGATTTGTGTTTTTGTTCTGGACACAGATGTGATGAATGGCTGTCTTTTTATCTGGTTAAATATAGGTTTTGTGTGTCTGTGTTTGGTAAGTTTCACAACAACAAATATGAATGCTAACATAGAAAAAAATCCTCCAAACATGGCCGCCCTGGTCTGTGTTACAACTGCCCCTCGGCCATTTTATGAATTCATTTTGGATGGATTTATTTAGATTTATGTTTTTTGTCCTAAAAAGTTTGTGTATCATTTGTTTGACTGATTTTATCAGAGCCTTGATATTTTTTCAGAATAATTTCATTTTAGTTCGAGAAAGACATAAGTCAAGTTAGAGCAGACTGTATTTATTTTTTTTTCCACAGCAGGTTTTTTGTTTTATTATAATAAGATTACAGAGTTAAGGTTATGTGGACAATCTTCAGTCTGCCAAATGTATTATCTTTAATAAAGAAAAAAAAAATTCTTGTTGTATGTGTTACATTTGTCCTCATGTTTTGTGCAGTTGTAACACTTGACTTTCTTGTCTTGAAATGATAACAGCTTCAAATAAATGCTCTAGAGAATCCAAACCTGTTCACATGTCAAGCCAAGATCTGCAGCTTTATCAATTTACATGTGTAAAGAGAGTTTTAACAAGCCAACATTTATACTTAACATGAATTTAAGGCCTGATATTGTCAAGATTTGGAAAAGATAAAGGGTTACAAAATTGTCCCTCGGTGTTCTTCTTCTCCCTTTAATGGGAGTTTGCTGCTCCAGGTTCGAGTCAGTTTCTGCTCCTTGTTCTCCACACAGAACCTGGGTTGGTTTGATAATCAAAGGAGCAGAGGTGGACTGACTTACTTACACTGTTCATGACTTGTGACTTACTTGGCTTATGATCCCCCCAAAAACTTGTCTTGTGACTTGACTTGTTCATTGTTGTTATATTTTTTCACTGAATTGTGTTATAAGTTTATAATCAATTTGATCAATTTAATTCAATGTATTTGCACAGGCCAAAATCACAACAGCAGTTATCTCAGAGGACTTTCATGATGTTGATTTAGCAAACAAAATGTGTCAGAAAATCATAGAATGAAACATTTGGTCAAAACCAACAGAAACATTGGAAAACCATTATTAGGAAACACAGGCAGACTGTCCAACAGCAAATAAACAGATAGAAAATTGCCCCAGAGCATCCCCTGTACTCAGACCAAGGCTATTCAAATGGCGGCTCAGGGCAATGGCTTGGTCCACTATGAAAAAATGAACCAAACCATTTTGTTGTACTACACATCATTTGAATCAGATTTTTAATGGCTAAATGTTGTAGTCCTGGTTTAATCCTGTGCAGATTCTGGTCAAGTGTGGTTTAAATCTGATTAATCTAAATGTAGACTATACTTAGTCTTGCTTTGCAAACTTGGTTTAGTCCCACTGCAGCTCTGTTTCAATCTAGTTCTTCATTGCTTTGGGTTTTCTTTGACTTAGTCCTGTTTTTTGTATTTATTTATTGAATATAGTTTATTTTTTAATGAATGGTACTTTGCGAGTTGTTTGTGGATGTAAAAACACCACTGAAGTTCACTTTTGTCGCCCGTCTGTCAGATCCCAGGTTTTTGACAAGTATGGCCCACTGGGAAATATAATGAATAGGCCTGTCCATTGTTCGCAGAACTAAAAACTCAAAAACATAGTTAGTATGGAAGTAGATACATGAGAAGTATTGATCTCATAGATTAAACTCAAAGAGTTGGGCAAATCAATTGGAATATAATATGGGTCTAATAAGCATTTAATGTGTATCCACATTAATGTGATTTACATGTAACAGGTAAGTTTAAGCTTCAATCACTAAAATGTGTAAATTTAGGGCTTGTTCATGGAGCAGGTTAAGGTTATTCTATTAAACTAAAAAAAAAATGTTGTTATTTTACATGTTGGCTTTTAATAACAAACGTAAAAAGTAAATACATAAATAAATCATAGATTTATTGACATTTTGTTGTATATGTATGTTTTCTTCGGAACTGATCTTTCTCCTCTGAGCCTCAGAAAACACTGCTCTGAATGTCTCTGATCTAGACCTCCATAAATCTTGTTGGAATCACTTGCTTATTTCCACTGTGTCACTTTCTTTGCAGCCAGTAGATGAAGCGGTGACTCAATCCCTGATTGGAAACACATGACTGTCATATTAGTTAAATATGTCTAGGACAATGTATTTATTATAATATTGGCGATCGAGTAAACGTGCACATATGCTGTCTCTCTAACACGCTAATGGGAAAACAAAGAGCTGATAAAGAGTCGGAGGTCAGGGGTCGCGCAGGGGCATGCTGGGTAAGCGAGCGGCTAATAGGCTGTTACATAACTGTGGCTAGACTCACGCTTCATTAAACAGCCATTAGCATCCTGACCTGCTGCTCTTCTACGAACCACGATCAAATTACACCAAACTATACGCTGGATTCATCTGACTGTTATGGCTAATTGATGATTTTTTGCTGTGGAGCAGTTTTTTGGCTGAGTCTGGATGAACAGAGTGAAACGGTGCATTCACGGTCCTGCTGAGCTGTGAGTTTTTACTGATCGAGTGTTAATTACACTGTAGTTTTTATATGCAGATGGATAGTTCTGAAGTCAGGTTGTGATGCTAAAATTGTGTCATAATAGCATTCTTACAGAGGGAAAGTACAAAAATGTATTAGAAAGGAAAATAAAATGATAGTTGAAGACTGAAGACTCAGCAAAAGTTTGTGAAGAAAAGTTGAAAATAACAGAGAGCACGAGGACACAATACAACATGTTTAATTTCTCACAAGAAACACGTTTTGTAAGATCAATATTAACTTTGTCTTAGCGAAATATGTTTTTCAGCGTGTCAAAGGCACTCTAATTAAAAGAAACGTATTGATTTTTTGTATGTACTTCGGAAACTCTATGTTACTTAGATCAGTAATTCATGTTTTTTGCTAAAACACAAAATTGATGTAAAACGCTTCAAAAACAAAAAAGAGGTTCATTTACTTCCTGTGCAAAACTGCAGAACTGATAAGTCCCGCCTTTTTGTAGTGATAAGCCCCGCCTTTTTGTAGTGATAAGCCCGCCTTTTTGTAGTGATAAGCCCCGTCTTTTTCTAGTGATAAGCCCCGCCTTATTCTAGTGATAAGCCCGCCTTATTCTAGTGATAACCCTGTCTTTTTGTAGTGATAAGCCCCGCCTTTTTCTAGTGATAAGCCCCGCCTTTTCTAGTGATTAGCCTCTCCTCTTCATTGTAAGATTTGTTTTAACCACACATGCTTTACTATGAATCTTAATTTACTGATTCATCATAATTAAACACAGACAAGTGAGCAGGGATAGGTGGTAGGTGAGGACAGGGATTTCAGGACAAGATTACTCAAACATAGGAATCATTCTTAAAGGGGTCTTATTATGTTACATTCACTTTTCTAAGTTTTTAACCTTGTATAACGGCCTTCCTTCATCATTAGTTTACTCAAAGTTATATTTGAATTGATTCATTCATGTTGGAGTAATCTTGTATTGTTCTTCAGTTGGAACTCATGTGCTCAGAAATCCCGTTCTCACCTACCACTATCCCTCCCACTTGTCTGTATTTGCTTAGTATAATTCAAAAGATTATACTCAAACTGAAGATATATGGTTCAAAACTGTGCCATAGCCAATTTTCCAACAATAAAGAATTTGTTATTAAAATGTGTTGCTTTTTACCGTTACATTTTAAAATGAAGAGGCGGGCTTATCAGTTTGCAGTTTGAACAGGAAGTCACTAGAGCTGTTTCTTTTTTTAAGCTGTTTTAGATCAATTTTGTATTTTACAATGACAAAAGGTAAATTACTGATCTGCATTATGTTCTAGTTCTTACTAAATATTAAAAAAAAAACACATAGGTCTCCTTTAATAAAACATGAGAGAAGGTAGATAGAACAAGGATCAAAACTCAGTGTTTTCAACCTATCTTAAGTCACGGCACACTATCATTCTATAAAATATACTATGGCACTTCTGACACTGAAAAATACCAATGTATAGGTGCTGTACCCAATTTTTTCACCATCTCAAAACATTCAATGTCAAAGTTTGTATAGCAGTCTGTAAGTAGGGATGTCAAGATGATTAGGTTAATCGATAATCGTAATTATTCCAAACACAATATAATCGTGAGAACAAAAGAATAATAATCGTGACAATTTTAGAAACAAAATGATTCGTTTTAGATAATTCTTCTGAACTTAGTAATGGATAAATATTGAGAAAAGACATCTATTTTTGCTGCAGATGTGTTTTATTTAAGATAAATACATTTTCTTCTATAGTGAGTACATTTGTGATTTTGTGAGCCTTTTGGGATAAAATCTGCAAATATCTGCAGGTCAAATAACAAATATTGATTTTGGCAAAAACAAAAAAAAACAAAAAAAAAAACACATAAAATTAAAAACATAAAATTAATACATATCAGCCTATCCTAAACGTGGTTGTTTTAGAAGCAAGAGTTTGCCTTTCAAAATTTAGAAAACACAATTTTAGAAGCAAATTTGACATTATTTTTTCAAATACAAACTTTTTAAAAAACAAATGCGGCAGAATGTTTGTCACATAAAGATTGCTTCATTCATAAAGTTTAATTTAATACAAGTGGCATGTTAACAGTGAAAATGATTGTTGTTTGGTCGTGCGATAGTAATCGTGAATAATCGCTAATCGTGATATTTTGTCTCACATAATCGCAATACCAAAATTTGATATCGTGACATCCCTTCCTGTAAGAGCTAAAAAAAAACCCACATTGTTAGCCTTCACCAGTCTGTTTAGGAACACTTTATATAATGCAGCTATAATCAGACTTAGATGGGAGACTTTCATCTCAATAAACATATTAAGAATATAATGTGTAAAACTGATTTAAGTGATTTTGTTTGAAATAAATCTTGCAATGTCTTGTCAATGTGTAGCAAGTGATTGATTTGCTCTAATATGGTAAATTATGTAACTGAATATGAATGTGACATTTTTACAAGGCACACCTAGAACTATCTCGAGGCACACTAGTGTTCCCCGACACACTGGTTGAAATCAAGCAGTAGAGAGGCTAATGTGTAAAATCTATTTTACACAGTAAGGGTACATGTTCAAGTTTTTCCTTTCAGAGCAAGAAGTACTGTATTTTGTGAATTTGTCCAATCCACTACGATAAGTTTTATTACTTTAGTTTTAGTTCTATGAGCTCTTTTCACAGAATGCATTTTTCCTTGGAGGTATTACTTCCAGTTACTTGTCTTTTAAAAACACATCCTAAAGACAGACAGATGTTTCCCCGGTTCAGTCCAAGTGCAGGAACATTGTAGAGACATTATTCCTCCCCCATGTGGACTCAGTGTGCAGATTTCAGCTCATAAACACGTCTCTGTGATGTGTACGACGGTTTTCACACTTGTGTCGCTCTCTGGTGTGAAACAGGTTTAGTACTGCTGCTCCAAACACCACACAGAGGTAACACGAGACTTTTCAAATGAACTGCACAGACGTCTGATACTCTAAAGGTCAGCTGACAGTCGTAAACCTGAGTCAGTCCTGGTGCATGTGTGAGAAGAACAGAGGGGGCAAGAGGCATCCTTGTGGTAAGCTCCCACAACGAGTACATACTGGTATTTCTTAGCACTTTTGAGTTATGGCACTCTTTTAGTGAAACATACCACGATACATTACTTACTTAGACATTACCAATCCAACTTTTTATTTCAAATCACATTGGGCTGCAGAGCTCGGGAAAAATGTCAAAATGGAACAATTTTCATCAAGACCATAGTGATGTTAATAGTCGCTTATTAATTTATCAATGGCCAGGGGCACTTGGAACAAAAGAGTCCAGGAATTTAAAGATAGAGTAGCCCAATTTTGATTTAGAACACATGCAATGTAATATAGATAAATTTTACTCAAAATATGAGTCATTTCCTGTATTCTGGTGTATCTATTTGTGAACTTTATTCAACAGATTAAGAACCACACTTTGAAGTGGCAACTAACCTTTATTCACACTGTGCCTCAAAGCTCAACATGCTCTTGTGATGTCACTAAAGAGGTAGTTTTGAAGTTAACAAGTATTCTAGCATAAAGTGAACCATTTTACTGCACAATACAGTTAGACAAAACAACTTTATTTGGGATTTTTGGGCCACCGTTTTAACTTGGATGGGCTCAAATAAATGCAACTGCTTTTGATTTTTTGTGGGAAAAAAAAATGTTAAATGCTTTTGAATATCAAACTAGAACAAGATCCTGAGACTAACCTAGAATTCAACCAGTAAAAGCAGGTTTTGTAATGTTTAGAAGTCGGGTGGTGTTGTGGGGTCAAATTTAATTGATAAGAGGGCCTGATTAGGGTTTAGACTCATTTTAAGTTGTGAAGATTTTGAGACATCCATGTAAAAATAAAAAAAATAAAGCATGATATAGCTGAAATTGAAGTCACTCAAGTAACGAAATGTATCCTTACTAACACGTTTTTTTTGTTGTTGTTTTTTTATCTTTAGTACATTATTCATATGTTGAGAACACTTTTAACGATAAATCATTTAGCAGAATGTATGTTTGAGTCATAGTTGAATCCAAACGTGGATGGCACACCTGGCACTGGCAGTAGCTCCAGGCACAGGATTGTTCACTGGCACCTGGCATTCTGATTGGAAACGTGTTAAAAGATGTGTCTTTTCAGAGATTTCATTTCCTCTGGATTTATGGTTTAGCTCTGCCTTTAGCCCTCAGGAGCTACGCTACAACAGAGTCATGTGACATCAGGCTTTTGAACCAGTGTGTGGAGAACATGTACAACTGTCTTGTTTTATATGGCCAGACACTGCAAGGAGTAGGAGAAAAATGTATAGCTGTCAATGTAAGAAAAAGTCTGATGTAGTTTACTCATTTAAATGAATAATAATGTCACAAAACCTGCAGGGACTTCAGATCATTTCTAAATGAAAGGTATTAAACTTAAGATAAAGCAGTTATTCTCCACACCACAGATACTCAACAGGCCTTGTTTATGAAAGTGTTCTTTAAAATTGTGGTTTATTTTACTTTATGAGATGTTTGTTTGTTCATATACGGTAAAGGCAAATTCCAGCCTTGACACCAAATTCATCAAACTCCAGCTACAAATGGTTACCTTTAACTAAAAATTAAAAAATGCATTCGGGAAGAAAAAGGACTCCCGGAGCAAAGTGAGAGAGACAAACAAGGAAATGATGAAGTGCAACGACACTTCTCCTGACTATTGCTGATTAAAAAATGGTTTAAAATTTCCAAACACACATGAACACACTCAGCAGAAACATATTGCTGGGTTTCACATGACCTTTGGGACGCGCGAAATCCACATTGGGGGCAAGAAGTGCTTTGCTCCCATTAAAAACAGAGTGCTTCAAAGCCTTAAATGAACCAGCACAAACACAATATCGGGGGAAAAATGACTGTACATATCGGATATGACCTGCAGTTTGAAAAGACGGACTCTCATACAATCTGAAGAATTTACCTTTGATGATGCAGATGTCCTTCTACACTGAGCCAAATGAAGCCTTCAGAAGACTTGAAGTTTATGATTATTTTGTTTCTGATTGGGTCAAACATTTGGGATCCAAGGAAGCTCTAAATGGCAGTTTAGTTTAGTTTATTTGTCACAACATTTGCACAAGGACAACATGTAGTGAAATTCCTTTGTACCTTCCAGTGACATAAACAAGCAACAAACAAACACATACAAAACATTATCCAGTGGTATAACTGCAGGAAAATGTTATAAGTGGGCCAGGTTTAACAGTCTGATGGCCTCAGGGAAGAAGCTCCTCCTCATCCTCTCAGTTTTTACCTTGAGGAGACAATAGTGTCTTCCACTTGTGATCAGGATGGCTGGAGTCCTGAACAATCTTCTGCGCTCTTCGTTGACATCTTTCAGTGTAGAGGTTTTCCAGACTGGGCAGGTTTAGTCTAAGGATCTTTTCTTCCGATCTTCTGAGAGCAACGCTGTCCTGTTGTGTGGTTCCCCCATCCACACAGTGATGCTTCCAGTCCGGATGCTCTCAGCGGTGCAGGTGTAAAAGTTCACAAGACAAACGACTGGACTAGGTACGACGGCCGCAGCCTTAGCAGCGCCATCTTGTTGTCTTGTTTTTGCTTGAGTCAGATTTCTACTGTAAACCTCCAAATAAAAAAGTCCCCTAAAATTTTAATAGGACTTTTGCATTGGTTCGCCTGCATTTTTTTGAGTATAATTTGGGTCCCTAAACTAATTTTTACCTCAATTACCTTGAGCTTTTGCAGAGGAATTGTCAAAACCCAAAATCTGCCATCTAGTGGTCATTTATGTCTCAGCTGTAACACCAGCTTTACCAGTCCTTATATCTACCAAAAAAAAAACAAAAAACGCACAGCTTCACTCTTTCTCTCTGTAATGATATAATCTAAACACATAATGGCTGCATTGACGAGCGCTTAATCTGCGTCAGGGTTTGTTTCTCTCTTCAAACCCTCTGACATTCTTCTGACAACACCTGATCATAAAACAGATAAGATTTATGTGAGACGTTATGAACTATTTAATAGTTCGGTAATTATAGTTTAGTGGGAAAGCCCCGGGCCAGGATCAGGTGAGCTCTGAAGCACTGACACATGAAAAGGAACACGCTACGTTTGAGGTCGGTGAGCGAGGAAGCCAGGTTTACATGTCAGGAACGCTTTTCAGTCACACAATTAGACCAGATCACAAGGAAAAAGTGATGATTGTGTTTAAAAGAGCCAGTTTGTGTTTGTTTAAGAGCAGTTTTTATAGGAAGAAAAGAAACTACTGTGATATGCTCCATAAATCTAGTTCTTTAATCTAGTGTTGTCACTGTTGTAAATCACTATACAATGTCAAACTTGTTTCTTGTCGATACAAATGTCAATGCCACTTTGCCAAAAATAAAAAATAAAATGTTGTTTGCCAGTCAAGTCAAGTTTTTAGACACAATTCACATTATTATCTAAGGCTGTCGGTTCTATTGTGTTTTATTGCGTTAACACCAGTGCTGGGGAATAAGTATTGGAAAAGTATTTAGTTACTCATTGCTTATTACTTTTTAAAAATGTAATTACTTACTACCCAAGAAAGTACCATACTTACATTACTTTAGGATTACTTTGAGTGTTTTATTGCAAACATCGGTCGAAAATAGGATTTATAATTTATTATTTGCATTTACACAAAGGTAAACAACAATTGAGCATCTTACAGTTTTTCTCAATGGCTTTGACCCACTTCTTCCATTCTACAAGTCAATTTGCAAAACAGCTCACACGGAATCCTAAACTGAGCTTCAGCTTTTCAATACTAAGTTTCGACTCAGGCTAAATTTAGTTTTACATTCAAAACTGTTCAATTTTCCTGTAAAAAGCAAGTTTTATCATCAAAACTCTCAAACAGTCTTCAGGTGCTTTATGTGTTTTCTCATTTGACTTTACAGCTCAGAAGCTTATATATATTTATAGTAATGCTTCCTTTAATAGCTTAACAATTCAGTTCATATTCATCTTTAATTTCATAATCTGATCTATAACCAAGTGTCACTCTCACACTTATACTTTTCATTTTTCATCCTTCTTTAAACAATTTTATATTAGGACATTCTTTAAGTGTTTCCTGTAACTTATTCCATAATTTCACACCTTGCACAGAAACATAGAAACATTTCACTTACTTTTCACTTTTCTGACTTTAAAATTAAATTTTCTCTTAAATTATGCTCGCCTCCCTTTTAGAAAATATGTTTGAATATTTCTAGGTAGACTATTATTTTTTGCTTTGAAAACATTTTGCAGTGTAACATTATAGACAATATCATGACATTTTAGTCATTTAGAATTTGCAAAAAGTGTGTTAGTGTGTTCCCTATAACCTACTCCATGGATTATACGTATAGCCTTTTTTTTTTGCAAAAGAACAGTGGTTGTAATGTTGTAATTAGATATGTCAATACAAGAGTCTGGAGGGCACTGTTCTCTACTGTTCAAACCATTTCAAAGAACTGAAGCATCCTTTTACCTTTGTGTCACTTCAGCATTTACTCCAGATGCCCTTCCAACCTTCAGCCAGCACAGATGCTCCATAAAGAGAACGAACCGGAGACTCCAAATAACCGTTTATAGCTTTACCTGGACATAAATGCTTCAAGACCCGAGCAGACTCACACATCGTAAATATTCCCTTTCACATTCCAACTCGGAAAACTTCGCCCGAGGTGTGACCGTACGCGTTTTTCCTTCATCTTCCTCTTCTTCATCTCCTGACAGGCCAATGAATTTCACCGCTTTTACACATTCTAGCAGCCCATTTATCTGTCTGTAGCTCTCCGCTGAGCCAGAGGTGCAGCTGGTTCGTTCCTTCCATGACACACCGAAGAGGAATCCCATTGTCCGGGTCTGGTGTCGGTAGGCGCGTCGCCAAAGGGGCCGCGGGCAGTCGTGTTCGGAGATGTAGAGTTCTCGTCGCGACAAAGGAACACAGAAGCGTGTCAGGTTAGCCGGTTAGCCCCGGAGATCTGAGCATTCTCTGAACTGTCGGTCTTTCTGATTTGGCCGGTTACGATCCGTGTTTTACAGGTGCGGGGTTGAAACTTGAAGCTACGTGTGACAATAGGTGATACGCCGAGACGTAGATCGGGTCGCGTTCTCGTCGCTTGATGAATTGTGGTTTGGAGATGATGTGAGGGGTTGGAGAAAGAGATATTCTGCAGATCTGCTGATTTTGTACATTTGTGTGATTGGAAATTATACTCATTTTCTAAACAAAACAGCTTAAAACAGTTTCCCACCAACACAAATATCTGGTTAATGAATCCATTGGAGTGAAAATTATTCCGCAGTGTCTTGTCTCGTCTAATAGTGTCCCGTCTGTTCACCCATCACTGCTTAGTTTGTCTAACAGCTGTGAAAAAAGCTTAAAACAGGTTGTGATGAACAATTCAGAGGCCCAGAAGGCATTTGCTAAGTATTTAAACAATTTTTGAGGGGAAAAGGCCAGAATTAGAAGGAGTTTCTTAAGCCCTGTTTCCATAGGCTTAGGTCGGGGTCGTATGTTACGGTTCTAGGCTGCGCAAAGTGACCCATTCTGCCCCGCTCGCTGGGTCCAAAGTGAGCTGCTTTTGGCCTTTTACCCTGGAGCCTGGAGCAGACCTTACAGTAGTCCGCCTTAAGGCTCGATGATTGGAGAAACACAGGTGAAAACCAGACGGAAATAAGCAGAGAGAAACATGAAATAATGTTCCTCAACAAATGCCGACTTGATCCTGTTGATGTAAGAAAGCTTGTGTTATGTGTGAGTGACGTAGCAAACTCTTAGGAGCTTGGACCTGCAGTGGAAACACTCACCGTCATTAACATAAGAGACCTAAACTGCTCCAAAGTGAACCGGTCTGAGGGATCCAGGCTAATGGAAATGAGGCCTTAGTCGTTGGCTCACACTCAATACAGCAATACAGAACATTGCTTGGATGGTGTTGGTGTGTCCTTGGACCAGACGTCTCACCCACTTCGCCTATAGTGTTATTTAGCTGTCATGAAAAATGTAACCGGTCACATCAACAAAAACATAGTCAACTTGAGCACTCTCCAGTTACGCTCTAAAACTCAAAGATGCTTTGTTGTTTGCATTATTTACTCTGTCTCTCGTTGGACTGGATGATACTCGGCTGTAACTGAGCTTCCACTGTTGTAATGAGTCTGCAGAGCGGTGATAGCGCTGGTGCTCCTGGCTCCACTTCAGATCAGATGTTTTACCTTCCAGCGATTGTTCGACTGAGCTGTGGAAACTGTGTTCTCCACCTACACCTAAAACAGCTCCAGGCCCTGCACACTCCAGTCTGCCTCCACACAGACAAGTTTATCTGTGGGATTCCTCAAAAGTGACAAGCTTTATTTACACGTTTTATACAGAGAGAAACAAAAAACATAGACTTTTGACATTCCAGTCACTTTTTTATGGCCCAACTACTGTATTTTCTGGATTATAAGTCACTCAAGCCAAAAAAAAAAAATCCAGGGGTGCTCACACTTTTCCAGCTCGTGATCTATTTTTAGTTGAGGCAAAGCCCAAAGATCTACCTATGGATTTTTGTATGTAGTTTTTGATCATCAATTTAAATTTTAAGGTTTTGTTTATTAATTAAGGTTGTAAAATACAAAAACCTAATTTTACTTGAATACATTCATTAGAACAATTAACATGAGGATGTTTAAACCTGTAATATAATCTGGAAGAAAACAATGTAGCTAATTATTAGAAAAATCTAAATCTAGTTGTTTTCTAGTGTTTAACCTCATTCTAACCTCGATGTGTCTTCTAATAAATCTGGGTTTGGTGATCACCATGGTAACGCTCAGGGGCGGGGCTTTGGCTCACATCAAAAACAAACTCCTTAGTGAGGGTTGTTATGGCTCTACCTGTTTCCTTCTTTGTTCCTGTTCAAACCCGTGTTCTGGTGTCTCTGCTGTTGCCATGGAATGCCTGAGCTCTGTGTCCGCTTTAAAGCGATCATAAAAAGACTAGTACTATTGAATCTCACAGTGGATCATGTGTTCAGTGCATTACAGTGGTTCCTCGCTCAATCGCGGCTCACTTAACGCGACTTCGTTCGGTTTCGCAGATTTTTTGTGTGTGCAATTTTGCATTTGTTTTTACAGTGATTTGGTCCTATAGACGTGCGCTGTACGCTGCTTTTCTCTCTAACACACAGTTTGGACCGTATCACATCGCAACATTCACAGGCAACAGCACAGAAGCTCTATTAGAAAACTTTAGACAGTTTGGATGATGCAGGAGAAGCTGACCTGACGCTGGGACGTTTCTCCAGGTGAGGATTTGACTCTTTGAGCTCGAAGTTACGATGATAAGTTTGTTCACGCTGGAACATCATTTGTGTAGTTCAGAGATGTGTTTGAGGAGCGTGTTGTGACTTCACTAGAGTCTGGATGTGTTTCTGTCGGCTCTGGAGCCCGTGTGATCCGTGGCTCTGCGGTCGGCTGTGGAGCGCAGCGGGACGGGCAACGTGTCAAAAACAGAGCAGACGAACGTGCACAGCACCGTCCCTCTTTATGGTCCCATAAACGACTCACGCTGTTGTATCTCCAGTAATTCATGTGTTCAGAGCATTATTACCTGTACAAAAGACACTAAACATCAGAACCAGGCAGGTTATCAACTGAAATTACTGGTAAAAAATGAAGATCACTACTTCGCGGGTTTCACCTTTCAAGGATATTTTTTTAACCTAACCCCCGCGATAAACGAGGGACCACTGTATTCTCTTCATTTGTACGTAACTTCACATAACCAGGCAGGGCTTCGCGATCGAATCCTCCTGCCTTGGAGAGCGACTGTTAGCTCACGATCGACGTATTGAGCACCCCTGGTTTAGATTTAAAAATGTATACAAGTCGCACTGGGCGAGCTGGGAAAACTTTTTCTCCAAACCACACGTTTTTGGTTTTCGATGTTTCGATTGAAAACCCACAACCATTAACTTATGATTCAATTCAAATCAATTTGATCTACTTTTTTCCAGCGCTACTTATTTGCAAAGACCAAGGGGCATGACAACAAGAACCAACAAAGTGACTGTCCCCTGCATAATAAGCCTGGCTAAATCAACTGCAGTTAGTATTATGTTCATTTGAAACTCAACAATCGCAGTGTGACAGATGTAAAGTTGCAAAACTCTACATATCTCTACATATCTAAAAATTCGTTTGATTATGTAACTCCATCGTGTGCTTTTTAAAAATTAAATAGAATTGATTTGTCTTTTTTTTTAGTTTCTTTTCCGTTATGTTTGTTTTGAGCGTGGAAACCGTCAGACACATGTCAGCAGAGCTCCTCCGAATGCCGTGCCGGAGCAGAAACGTGGAGCGCTTTGTTTGGGGCACAACACAGCTGCTCCAGGATAATGAGAGTTTGTACTGAGGGACGTGAAAAGCCCTGTCATCACGTCACAGATCAGGTCTATGTGTGGGACGTCCCCTGAATGTGCATCTGAGAGAAACGCTCCGGGACAGTGAGGACGGTGAGGACAGAGCAGGACCGTAAGCTGCTCTGAAACATCTGAGGAATCCACACGCAGCTGCACAGACCATGATCTAATGGCTTTTAATTGAGGAGCATCCAAGTGTAGCGTAGAGTGAAGTCTGATATGTAGAGAAGAATCAGTGCGATAACTGTAGACTTTTCTAAATGAGTCAAAAATCAGGGTTTCTATTTTAAAAGACAAATGTGATGTATTTATCAGGCCCCAGTCCCAACAGGTAGGTGTTGAAATAATATCTTCTATGTGTTTTGATACTTTGTAATCACTTAAATGGTTCAAATAATGTATTCCAAAATCCATTTGTAAGAACTAGCTAAGGGTTGATGTGTGTTTGAAGAAAGAATAATTTAATACATCTGTTTAAAATTACCCCACAAGACAGACAAACAAACATGTTAGATATCTTAACCCTTAGATGCATAAGTGGGGTCAAAAATGACCCCAGGTGTTGTTATTTTGAGATATCTTTGAAATTAATTGTTGTTTCAGTTTCATGTTTCAGGTATTCCTCAACAAACTTGTTTGTGACATGAGGCCATAGCAATTAAAACATTTGTATATATACTTTTTAAGAAATTTCATCTTTTGTAACACTACCCCACTCTTCCATAAGTGGGGTCAAAATGACCCAGTCATTTCTTATGGAATCTCAGGGTAAGCACTAGGAACTTTTGATTCTTATCAATTGTACTTGTTGGTTTACATTTACTGTGGCACTTAAACATCTGAAGTTGCAGTCAGAAGGTAATTTTTACTCAAAATCACACATGTAAGGCATGACGACGCTTTCCCACAGAGCTGTCAAAGAGTTTGTGACTCCTGACATGAAAAGTCGACTTGAAAGTACCAAACCTACCAACCTACATCAATTTAGGAATGGGAAGGTGTTTAGTGACAAAATCCACAATCCACATGCACACATGAGAGAAGCACTCAGGCCAACAGAAGAGAAAGAGATGTCAGATTTGTGTAAGAAACAAGGACCACAAAGTACCAACTCCTGCTGGAAAAGCAGTATTCCTGTGACTGATCACAGCCAAAAGCATGTAGTTTGTAACAGCCGCACACAGTGAGAAAAGAGAACATGTTTTGTGTGTGTTCATGTGCGTGGACAATGTTATAGTCTCAGTTTTATTTGTATTTTTTGTTCGTCTTCCATAATCAGACCGACAGTCACAAAATGGATTTTGACATTTTTGAACCTGACTGATTTGTGTTCAAATATAAATAAAAACTGATAAAATAACATGTCAGAAATGCTCTTTTGTTGTTCAAAATATAATACAAATCATAATTTTTAATCAAAATTAAAGTGTTTTTGCAAAAAGGTTTTGATTCTAAGTGGGGTCATTTTCCACTCATGGAAGAGTGTACTGGTCGGCCATGCATCTAAGGGTTAACAAAGCTAAACAGGAAATGCAGTGAAAATGGGCGGGACAAAATAAGGTCTATAGGTTTGCAAGTCAGCAAAGTATTGAACTTGAGAGTGTGGTCAACGAGTTGTGACATTGGATGAGATCATCAGTGGACAGTTTGGGGAGTAACCAGTGAAAGGTCTGGGGGCTTGGAATTGGTTAAGATTAAGATTTGTTCATAAATAATAACACATTTTACATCCACTATAGAAACAAACTTGTATCATAGACATGCATGTACTTCAGCTCAAACTGTAATCGTCCACGGAGTCAAATTTTAATATATATAAAAAGTAACTCATCAATCTTGGCCCAAAAATTCAACAGTGAAGAAAATTATGTTGTTTTTTTTTTGTTTTTTTTTTAGGCACAAAAACCATGCTAGTTGTTTGTGATTTATTTGTGCTGATAAAGTTTTGCTTGTGCTGCTTTAGTTGTTGAGATATTAACAAAAACAATCTTTAATGGTGTTTATTGATTGTGGTTTTGTTTGTGCTGTTTTGTGCTGGGCATATTTTATTTTTAGTAGCCTATGCCAAAAACATACAATTTGTAAAAGTACATAACCAACAATCATGTAGGAAGTACATACTGTATTTTGACTGAATTATTTAAGAAATACAATTCTGAAACAGCCATTTTTTGTTTGTTTGTTTGTTTGTTTGTTTGTTTGTTTGTTTGTTTGTCTTGTTCTTATGACTGCTCTGAGTGTTGTAAGGCAGGGGTGTCGAACTCATTTTGACAAAGGGCCACATTGGAATAGTGATTGTCCTCGAAGGGCCGACTGTGACTAAAATAAATCTTTCTAATCTTTACTCCAAATAATAGTTTTATTTGCTAATTGTAGATTTATTGAAGTGACAAATACTTAATATATATCTACATTAGTCTGAAAATGTACTCTTTTCAGACAAATCATTTCATTAGGTTAAGACACCCAGGTTACGCACTAATATAAAAATAAAGTCATTCTTATAAGACCTTGAGGGCCGCATGAAATGAGGTGGAGGGCTGCATCTGGCCCCCGGGCCTTGAGTTTGACATACAGTATGTGTTGTAAGGAGCCCTTAAGAACAAATTTGTTCGTAAGATCATGAGACTCAATGATTGCATCTTGTTGTGTGAGTATAACAAGTTTGACAAGAGCAATCCAAAGAGCTTTTACAGTGTTCTTATAAAACCTACATCAAGAGGAAAGTTTCAAACTAGTTTTGGTTTGAATGTTTGCTAAGATTAAAAGAATTCTCCGCTAAGTTTCTGTTTACATTCAGCAACTTTTCTACACACACTCAGTGTCAAGTCTTCTTCTAGTTTTGTGACTTTCTGTGTCACTCTGGTCAGTTACATGCATTGTTCAGGCGAGTTTACTGATTCATGTGGATGTTCACAATCTTAATCGCCAGATTTAGAACAAAGGTGATGGAACGAAGCATTGCTGTAAAAGAAGTTCAATTATGGAATAGTCTTGACAATCAAATCAAAGAATCAGGAACAATATTGACATTTAAGAAATACATAAAGCTGACTTTTTGAAAAGGTATAAAACAGATTTATAATTGTTGTGGTTAAAAGAATGTGTTTGTTTGCTGTGATTGTGGTATGTAAAGATCATGTAAATAGAATTGCATTGCTGAACAGGAAACTTCTGTAAATTGAAAAGGGGCAGATATTATAAGATTATCTTCTTTCTGCTCCTTTTCATTCATTTTAGTTGTCAGTTTGATACATACTATATCTCATGTATGTAATGAATGAAATAAAGATAAATAAATAAATAAATATTTATGCAATTCACTTATTCATTAAGTTAGCATTGTTTTGTGGACCAGGCCTGAGCTATACACCGTCTTCAGCAGTAGAGCAGATCCAGAGAGCTACGCTGGAGGCCTCGACGATCAGCAGCTCCTGTTTTGGTGGAGGAATTGTTAGCATTACCATTTAAATAGACTGTGGGGAGATGAGTCTGAAAACACGCGTCAGTTTGCTCTCAGGGCTGTTTCCGTTCTGATAATGTGCAGCCGTTTGGTTTGCATAATGAATGAAGACCACCTTGGGTTACATTTAAAACAAGACACAACTAACAGATCCAGACTAACAAGTGGATGGAACAAGAATGAGCCATGTCAGTAATGCTCTTTCTTTTACAGAGTTTGTTTGAGTGGTCGAAGACAGTAAATAAGTGGAGATGTATTTTTTTTTGAGTGAATGAAGAACATTGGTACATCTGTATGAGTACAAGAAGAGGTGCTGTATGTGAGTTTGTGCCTGCAGGAGCGAGGTAAACTGCAGCGGACACATCCTTTGGGACCAGACACTTCAAAACAACAAGTTTCCCACAGATGCTAACTCACATGTCAGTCAGCAGCACTAAACTTCTACATCAGACTGGATACATTTATAGAAACAGATGTGTTTTTTATACATTCAATTGAAACATTTGCTCACAATTTAATTACTGGTTTAGTCTTGTTGAACAAAACACTTTGTTTGTCTATTGATAAACTTTAAAATGTGATTTTAAAAGTTGGGTGGTTAGTCATGTTTTAATATGAATAATGTCATGTTTAGCATCCACTATTGTAGCCATCTTTTTACCTTATTCTGCGATGCTTCTTTCTGTTAACATTCTTATTCCTGTAGAAGGTAGCTAGCATGTTAGCTTGACTAAAGGATCTTTCACACCAACACAATCCCCAGTCACTGTCAGTACTGATGCAGCGTCTGTTCTAGTCTCTTTGGGGCGCACTGATGAAAAAGAATATTCACACAAATATGATCCAAACAGTCACCAAAACAAATGTGCGTGATGTAGTTCTGGACAAAAAAGACAAAACATGAGCCTGAGTAGTTGTCAAACTCTGACAGAAAACAGATCTTTCGAGTCTTACCTCACGGACTAAACTCAACTTCTAAGTCCAGAATTCGTACTGCGGTCGCTGCAACTTCGTCTTTGTTTTCCTCTGACCAAATCTCCTCTGTACTTATGTCTTGTTTGAACTTGTGTAAATAACATCAACTCATGCTCGGCTATATTATTTTTTTGTGCAGTAACTGGTCACGAAGACTTTTCAAGCAAATCCATTCACAAAGAACACACGGGAGCCGCTTGTCGGCAAAAGTTGCCAGGCAATGCAGCCCTCGGCTTGGTGTGAAAGACCCTTCATTCATAATGACAAATAAAGCTAACCCATCTACTGAATTCCACAGGATCTAGTTACTTTCCTGTTACAACAACTGCAGTTAATTTGTATTTGACCAAAACCATGCAAATTCACTTGGACTCCCACAAGAACACATAAACAATGCCTCTGGTAAAAAAAATTGCTGCGCCCAGGTCCATGCAACAGCACTTTTTACATTCTGTTAGACCTGGCAGGTCCACGACTGCACCTGACTCAGACTCATCAGGCGTTAGCTCTCAGACCTGATGAGATCAAGCATTTGCAATCCATTCTATTCTTGGTCGATCACCTTATGTTTAAAGAACTTTCAGAATAAATGTCATAATGTTATCGTGGTTTTCTTTTTAAATATACATGTGTGCTGCAGAGCTTTGTGAGTATAATGACAAACACACGCTCATGTATTTAAGTTAGGTGTTGATGCAAACTGCATAGTTTCCCTTGTCATGCTCCAAGCAGAAAGGCCTCTGCTGCAAACAACACAGCATTGGCCCTTCTGCCTTTACTCATACTATGAACTGGTGCCATCCCATTCCTAACTTCGTGGCTGAGTTCCTGTTGTTACCAAATGCTTCCATTTTGTTATAATAGAACTGACAGTTGAATAAAATATCCAGCTTATCACAAATTTTATTTCATGTTATAAATGTCTGTATGTATTACTATAAGCTCATTTATAGACGCTTAACTGCTTTAAAAGTCAATAAAAGTCACCATTCACCACCAATCATTGTTAGTCTTGAATATGTAGGCCTATATTTTTTTCCAGTTGTTACCTACACAACTAATTTGGGAGATGACAACTAAGCAAATCCAAGTTCCAAATGTCAGCATTGTTAGCAGCAACTAGGAATTGCTTTGTCACACTGCTTTCTTACATTTGAGTCATTTCTTGAATCACTTTTTTTAAACTTGAGTACAATTTGAGCCTAATTACATCACCACAAGTCAGAAAACCCCTGTGCAGCCTCTCCATGTGTATCTCCATCTCTGAAACACCATACATCTTCCACTCCTCCATGACTTAGCGTCGCGTCCGTCCTCCCCTCTCGCCTCCCCGTGACTTACAACCGCTTCGGCCTTGTTTTCCTGTCTCGCACTCCTTTAACGCTGCTAGTTATCTTGTCATGAATTGGCCGGCGTTCTTCTTCGGGCTTGTGCTCGGAATGACGGATGGAACGGAAAGAGGAGTGGAAGGAGCTTGTTAACAGCTCTGAATGATGGTTTCCCGTAGCCTGGCTCGCGTTCTTCTTCTCCAAGGCCGGTTTGCCTGATTAAACCCTCGGAGCGTTTCTCGGCGAACATCTGTAGACTTTTGGATGCCAGATCAGTCGTGGAAAGCGGCCAATGGAGATGCAAATGGTGCTACAGATTAGATTTACATAGATTTGAATGTGTTTTATGGGGAGGGTTGTTTTTTTGGGTGAAAGATGCACAGAATGTGGTGAAAGAAGTCACAAAGGCGTAGTGTCGTCTGCTCGGCCGGAACAATAGCTCATTTGCATTTTGATGAAGGTTTATTCAGTGTGACTAAAGGCTGTGCGGTCAGGTCACAGAAAAGGCAAAGTTCAATGGTATGGCTGGGAGGAGGAAAGATAGAAGTGGAATTTATTTGAATTTCACTTCCCAGAGCGTCTCAAAGTGTGGAGAACATACATCTGTATGAAGTTGTGCGTACTTATAGGAAATGATGAGATGAGAGTTTTGAGGAAATGTTTGGAGAAACTGACAACTAATATTAGAAAATTACAGCAAGTAATTTAAGTTCTAAACTAGAATCCTTCCACATGTGTCAAAATGACAGAAAATGTACACACAACTGACAGTTTCCTGGAGTTTAAACAATCATTTAACACAATCAAGTGTGACAATATCTGTCACATTGTCCTGTGTTATTCATGTTAATTTTGGTCTATTTACAATGTGGTTGCTAGGTAACAGTTGTGGATTCCCCTCCACATGTGTCATATTTACTGGACAAAGACGAGAATGTACTTCACCAAAACAACCAAACTGGTTTAAAACAAGCTAAATGTTTAGTGAAATAGTAGTCTAACCTGTCAGACACACACAATGGGCCTCATTCATGACACGTTCTTACGAACAAATTTGTTCTTAAGGGCTCCTTAAGAACATTTTTGGCATTCACAAAATTTGTTCTTAACGGGAAATGTTCGTCTGTAAAAACAAATCCTAAGCACTCGTAAGAACAAAAAATCAGCTGTTTCAGATTTTTATTTCTTATATAGTTCAGTCAAAAATTGTAATTCCTACATGATTGTAGGTTATGTATTTTTGCAAATTATTGTATATAAAATAATTTTAGAAACGAAAAAAAAATTCAGTTATGCAAAAAATGACTCTTTTAATAAACCTGCAGCAGCCTGTCCCAGCCTCAGCGCCTCTGTGTTCTGACCCCCACAGGACTCGAGCTCCGTGTCCCCCCAGGACCAGAGCCTCTGTGCTCTGACTGTGCACCTCCGCTACAGCCTCTGCCCCCCTCCCCCGCCCCCCCACACGCGCATTCCACCGCAACGTGAAACGCAATATAAACGGCAAAAGCCCAGCGTTATTTCAATACATTTGTGATGTGAATCTGTTTCCTCTGAGTGTGTTCATGTGAGTTTGGACATTTTTAAAAGACGCTGAAGTATGAACTCAGCGAAAGTGGGGAAACGCGCTGCTGCAGCTTCTTCCTTGATCATTTCCACTGCTCCAAGTCTTGTCGGTGGCCCGCCCTTTTTGCCATATAAGGAAGTATGCATTATTCATTTTTATGTAAATAACCGTTCGTAGCTGGAGTTTGGTGAATTTGGCGTAAAGGCTGTTAGGAAGGAATGTGGCTCGTTATGAACTCGTCGTGAATCACACGTAGAGTTTTCGTAGCAGCTTCTTAAAGTGGAAGTTATGCAGAGATTTTACGAAGACTTTCATGAATGAGGCCCAATGTCCTTTGTGTTTCTTTAAATGCACTTATTTATGATATAACAGAGCTCTATCACTCCTACAAAATGTAGCAAATGGAGTTTGGCCAAATAAAATGACTGTTTAAAGAAGAATATTATTTGGACAAATTATACTGACAAATTTAGTCAGAGATTATAGAAGATTATAGCGTCAAAATTGTCATCTGGACAGTGTTTCCAAAGATCAAGATTTGGATGAGAGTCAAAAAGCCTTGATCTTCAGAAACACTGTTCAGATGACGACTTTGAAGCCTTTCTAATATGGATCACTCCTGGATGAATGAGGGATTACACCGTCTAGCTAGAGATTATTATATTATCAGCAGAAGTTAGCAGATTTCACAGGCTTTGACACAAAACTATCAGCTCAATGAATGCACACATTCTGTTTTGTGTTGAATTGTGTCAATATATCACAACTTTTCAATCCAGCAACATTAGAATGTGTTCAAAATGTCTCAGGGATTGTGTAAGTAAATAGCATAGACTTTAAACAAGACAGCTAAAACACAAAAGAGTGTATTAGAAACACATGATTGCAGTGGTTCTAACCCAATTTTGGCACAAAAAGTATTCAGTTTGACTTGCTGGAGCCTGAAGCCTGTACAAACTCTTATAGGAACACTAGTTATGAGCAGAATGTTGAAACTAAATAAATAATGCATATTGTGGGGTGAATAAAATCTATACAAACAGAAACATAACAAGAACAGACAACACAATAAAACACTATTATGTATTAGTGGCTTATGTACAGTTTGTATCTGGGGCTCAGAATGTGGTGCTGTGGTCCTGCTTGGACGTACAGGCATTATAAACAGAATGTGGTTCTGCTTGGACATACAGGCATTATAAACAGAATGTGGTTCTGCTTGGACGTACAGGCATTATAAACAGTGTGCAAAGTGCTAGAATGTAGGATAAGCAAAATGTTTAGCAGATTTCTTTATATATTTTGGTCTCATTTGTAAAGTGGCACCAGCTACCAGTTCACTAGGACGTATCTGTTCAGTCAGAATTCCAGATTGTTTTTAAAGGAACCGTATGTAAGATTTTGATGTCAGATTTCATAAACATGGCCTATATGTGTCCAAAGATACAAGATCAACAAGTCCAAATATGCTTTTATTTTTACTAAAAGTCAATGTAATTCTGAGTTATTCTTAATTAAAAAAGCAATGGACATGATGTCCCTTTGTTGATGTTTACATTTATTATCCAATCAGAAAGCAGAATGAGCCTCACATGACTCTCTCTTTGGGTTGCCAGTTTGGTTTCTTAGAACCTGAAGTTAATTTTCAACCATGAGTCAGGAACATGTTTGCGTTTGAACTGATGTTGCTCCAGGACACAAACACAACTGTCTGTGATAGGCTCATGCACTTGTTTCTACACAGTTCTCATTAGGCTCCTCCCACAGTGTGTTAAAAAGCAATATTTGGGAACAAACCATGACAAAGAGTCAGGTGTCTGGGAAAGTGACTTTCTGGATATTACCCATGATTCATAGCCAATCTTGTTCCTGATTGGTCAGCAGCTTCCTATCTTCAATGTATGAGCCATTTCACACTCTGGCAACCCAAGTTCATTTGTGATTGTTATGCCTTTCTAAAACCACTAGTTGTGAATCTTACATACGGTTCCTTTAAGTGGGGAGAGGGAGATTTCCTATGAAGTTGCAGAGAAAACTGTCTGTATGTTGTTTTTTTTCTTCTTTGTTACCACCTTGACCTCTGAGTCAAACTTGTAAACTACTTAAAGTGACACTTCTGAAGATGACGGCAGACAGGCAGTCGAAACATGTAAAGGTATGACAAATAAACAACCACTGGTCTGATATAGGAATTTGAAACGTAAACTTGTAAAACTCTCTGAATTTTGACACATTTCTGCTTGAATCACTGTACAGTTTGTGCTGAATGTGGAATATGGGCAGATTAAAAGTCAATGTCTTTGCTGTGCTGGCAACTGTAATTTACTGATAATTGATGAGAGTAAATTGCATTTTTTCTTCACATATCTCTCCACACCACACAGACATTCACCCACGTGACACACTCTGGTGCGTGCTGAGGCTGTGGACGTCAGACTTGTGCATGTTTGTCCTTTCATCATCGTTTTGTGTGTTTTGTGTTTCTTCATTTACACTTGTGTGGCCAATGAAGGTCTAACTCTGAATGTCTGCTTTTTAAGTGACAATATATGCACCGGTCAATAGTTGTGCTTTATAATAATTAAGAAGAGATTAAAATGTTCTAGGTTGAACCTGCAAAACTAGTATATTGATAAATAATGTAATACACAGGTGTTTGATGATAAGTGTTAATCACTACATAATGCTTGCTGACGTTTATTGTAAAAATAAATCATGTCAGAAACAATCTTTTGATTCTCGTTCAGTAATGCATTTCCAATGCAAGAATTTACATTACACATTCCAAAAGATGAATCATCAGTCTAGACTTGTGAGCAACACTAGACACTAAACACTAAATTCTCTACAGAACAGTGTAAACTAATTTTCCTCCAAATAAATGCATTTACAGTACATCTGTATCGATTGGTAAATGCAGTTTAAATATAATTCTCCTAACGGCAATTTTTATCATTTTCACCAGCTTCTTAAATTCCCCTCCAAATCAAGCTAAAGCTCTACACAGACACACTCCTTTTATACTGATGTTAGTAGCAGCTGCATGTCCCGCCCATTCTCCTGTAAACCCGCTCTACCCTGCTCCAAACTGCTCTCCGGTGAGCCATTCCCGGTGCCAGTCTGCCCATTTATCAGAAAACGTGCCAATTCCAAATCCGGGAGGGGGACAAGACAAGGGGGACGAGACAAGGGGGACGAGACAAGGGGGACGAGACAAGGGCGCCGGCGATCCCCTTAGCTTTTTACAACTCATTCTCTAGCGCTCAAATGAACCTCCGCCTTCATCTTACAAAGAGATCGTCCCGGCTACGTCTGATTTA
Organism: Mugilogobius chulae; assembly: GCA_038363315.1. Classification (NCBI taxonomy): domain Eukaryota; kingdom Metazoa; phylum Chordata; class Actinopteri; order Gobiiformes; family Gobiidae; genus Mugilogobius; species Mugilogobius chulae. The sequence continues at coordinate 9,611,073 of CM076415.1, read as the reverse complement.
CTCCGCGCAGATCCCACTCGGCCCTCTGCGTACCCCCCCACAGTCCCAAAAGAGCCCCCCCCTCCATAGAGATCCCGCCTCCCATTGTGTTTAGCCTAACCTCCTGTCGCGCGCACTCAACCTGTCACTCACAAGAGACCGAACGGACAAAGTAGCTTATTAGCAATTAATAGTGCATAGTCAGATTAGCATGGAGGTTGGATTGGATTGTGGTCATGTGATGTCATCAGTGAGGGGTGGGGTGGGGGGGGGTGGGGCACTTAAAGTAATGGAGAAGCGCGCACAATGTTGGCCATAACACGCAAACGGTCCGTACGGCCAAAGAGGAAGCTCGTATCTGACATTTGGAGTTTACATTTGGGATTGTTGTTGATCATTTTCTTTAATTGACGACTTCCAATTAGCTTTAAATGGCAGTTTTGCAAAAAGTTAAATTTTTGTGGGATTTTGAGACAATCGAAAACGGATATTTTAATTTTTTTCATCACATTTGGATTTGGGAATATAATTACACTTTTTCCAAACTAAAATATGGCTTTTGAGAATTGGGAATAACTTGGAATTTAAATTCTTCAAAGAGTTGAGGCATTTGGAGCAGATGATGGGACTTTTTCTTCAATTTTTGAATTTTTTTTTCTGAATCAACACGCAATTTCAATCCTATAAAACAGACTGGATTATGAACCTGGAGATTAATGCATAGTTTACTCTCATCTTCTTTTAAAGCATAACAGCTGGATTTCTGTATCTTTTCCTTTGAATCCAGAGCAGAAAGTTTGATTAGTATTTGTTTTTTGTTGTATTTTTTTTATCAACTGATGGAAAATCTGAATTGGAATCAAGTTGAACTACAAACTAGCATTTTAGCCTAGGGAGAAATCCAATTAAATTTTGAACTTATTACTGGATTTTAAATGTGGAATCTTCTCATCTCATTTGGATTTGAAAACGGCAAAAATATTAGTCTCTAAAGTGAAAACACCACATTTTCAGTTCTCCAAAGCCCAACTGCTGACCGGTTTACTAAAATGCAGACTTCCCTCATCTCGCGTTGTGCTTGGCGTGTTCTTGCCGTGTTGGTGACGTGTCGGTTCCGTGGTGCGAGTGCCGGTTTGGGATTTGGACGTGGCACCGGTGGATCCAGCCTCTCAAAGCCTGTGATGATGTTATATTCGACAGAGCCTGCAGCGGGTGCTCAGGAGGGGACCACACAAGGGGCCACCTCCGCTCCGCCCGGGCCCCAGGAGGATGACAGCTCTCTGGGATACACAGGTACTGCTTTGTGTGAGCTCATGTGGATGTTTGGTGTGTTTTAGTTTTTGTTCTTTGCTGTTGCGACACTGTACATTTGAACATAGTGAGAGAATGGTGTTTTTGGTTATTTGATGCAGCTCATTGTGAAATTAGTGATAAGGTAACTTTGTTGTGAGCTTGTTTGTAGTTGATAGTAACAACTTATGAGATAACAACTTGATAGTAACAAATGACAGTTCATTAGCAACAATTTGTCAGGTAGTTATCCAAACAATTTGTTGTTAACTAAATTGATAACAAATTAATACAATACTAACACTAATACGAATCACAAAAAAGCTATGAAGGTCTGGAACTCTAGGTTATGAAATGAGTTCATATGAAGATGCTGTGTTAAAATGACTCCTGGAGGTGAGCTGCTGCATCAGATGTGTAAGTGCCACAGGAAATGTATGTTGACAGGTACAGTTGATGGAATCAAAGGTTCCTAGTGTCAACCCTTGAGATTCCATAGAAATGATTTTTGCTGCAAAAAAATACAAAGATAGAATTTTTTAAAATGTATAAAAACTTTTTTTTTTTTTTTTATTACATGATCTCATGTCAGAACATGTTTTTTGAAACATATTTGAAATATGAAGTTATAAATACTATTAATTTAAAAGATTTTCCAAAAAACAGCCCTGGGTCATTTTTGACCTCACTTATGCATTAAGGTTAATTGGTAATGGCACATTCTGCACATTTCTATTGAATTGTTTCTGAAACCTGAAAACATTTAAGGTTTATTATTTCTGTCTATAAATTCCAGGCAATGATCCATTTATCAGCTGTTACAGCATCAGTGTGAAGAGACAGAGGCAGAGCTCACAGGGCAGCAGAGGCTGGAGCCCCAAGTGAAACTTGAGGAGAAGTGCAATCATATATTAATCATAAATTTACATATTAAATTGACATAATTACATTATTATAAAAGATGTGTTTTTGAAACAGCCTTACTCAGATCAGGGAGAATGCCTCTGTTTTATTCAAAAGATTGTGGGGCAGGATCTTAAAGTATCTCTTTATTGTGAGAGTATTATTTAGCCTATTTGTATGCACTTTGTGTATAATTTATAAATAGTAGTGAAATGAGCCATTTAAATGCTGCTTTGACTTGACTGATTAAGGTTCATAGAAAAATGGATAAAGGGCCCAGAAAGCAGATTTTTGTTTAGAGCTCTGCAACAGTATGTCTTACCAGAGTCCTCACTGATTTTCCTTCATACAAGCCTCTGTTATATTTCTCTATATTCTATAGACTGACATTCCACAGCTGCTCGTGATGGCACAGGATGCTCTGTATAGCTGTTCACTCTAGGATGTCTAAATTGATCATACTTTGTGACTCATTTCCTAAACGCAAGTCTACAATATGTTTTCAATGTGACGCCAGAACATCTCCAAAAACACACAAAAAAGATCTGAGAATGTGCACACTGGGACCAAACACAGATGATCCGCCGTTCTGACCCATGAAACCCATAACATCTTGTCACTTTTGCTCGACCGCGTCAGATCTTCTTTAAACTCTTCCCTCTGAACAGTGTGAGAAGTTCATCTATAATCTATAATCCCTCCGGTTAATCCCATCTGTGCCTGAGCAGGAAGCAACCGTGAGGCCAACGAATCGGAAAAGACACTCATATGTGCAAATGTCCGCTCGGGGTCTGGAGCCGGGTGAGGCGGCGGCCATCTTGGTGCGGTGCCAGTCACGTGACGCAGTGACCTTTGTGGGAAGGAAAGCGGTGCATGATTGTGTCCTCGATATGCAGGAATTCCCTCTAGCACCTGTGGAGACTCTGTGAGCTGTTTCTGTCTAACACTGTCACAAAGAGATCGGATTCAGAGGCGGGACACGAGGAAATACGGTAGGTACATCCGCAAAGATTCCGTATCTACATTAAAAACTTCCTACTTTCGAAGTCAAATTCACCAACAAAATGAGTAATTGAAAAACAAGTCAATGTCAGTGCATTTCCCAGTACACTTCATGTCACATCCTCCTCGTGACTGTATCTGTGTGACAGGGTGTCGGAAACTTGGGGGTGAAATGGCGTAAACTCTTTCGCCACCAGGCATTAAAGGAGCGCCAACTCAGCGAGGCAGAGAGTAAAAGCCCTGAGAATCACATACCTTGGCTATCGCTCTGTTTCTTAGGTGTTGTTGTGTTCGGATTGTGTGAGAAGATGTGGTTAAAATTAACTTAATATTTAACACATACTTAATTAATATACGCTAAATTAGAACCACTTCGATGTTGTCAAAAGTTCGAGTAGCATAGGTTCTCCCTTTAAATGTCAAGTGAACGAGGCTAAATAAATGACTTGTTTTTGAAAGGCAATGTCATACACAATTTACCAAGAACGATTCATGTTATATAAATATAACATCACATCAGTACCATTAGCTGAGACACCGGTGAAAGATATTTCTATAGATCTGTTAATATATCCCCTGAGCCTAAGAAAAGTATAAGCGGAGCAGACACATAGATCCATAGACTTTATTTAAAGTCAGCTCTCTCTGGATCTGACTAATCCGTCTCCTCATCTCCATACGTCTCTCATCTATCCTTTCACTGTTCTACTCGTCTATGCTGTTCTCTCCCTCATCGTGGTGTCTGCATCTCACCTCTCCTCTCGTATCGCTGCTTGCGACTCTCTTCTTCGGTCCTCAACTCCTCACTACATCTCAATTAATTATCTTGGTATCTTTCTCTCTTGTTCTGTCTCTCTCTGGTTTCTTTCTTATCTCTCTCTTAACTAATATAATCCAGAATCGCTCTATCTCTCTGTGTCGTCTCATCTTTACTCTCTTGTGAAGGTCTCATATATCTCGTCTCGGATATCTCCTCTCCTTGTGTGTCTCTATACTTCCTTTGTTCTCTCGCTTCTGCTCCTCATTTCCATCTCTCTCTTGAGTACTTTTCGTGTCGTCGATATCTACTATCTGCTCATTGTGTTGCATACTTTCTTTTCATGTTTCTCTTAGGATCTCTATATATGTGTCATACTGTCTCTTCTTTGGACTACTCGCCATCTCATCTACTTTCTGCGTGTTTCAATCACACTCTCTCTCTGTCTTTCCGTCTTCTCTTCGTCTTTCTCTTCTGTCTGTTAGGAGGCAAAACTACGTAATTGTGCATGCAATGTAGAAATTCAAAAAATATAGGGAAATAAAACTTTATTCATAATTAGAAAAATTAATAACACCGGATTCCTAAACAAGTAAACACAAAGAACGTTGTATTGGGGCCCCATCAGTAAAGTGTAACTTCGGTGCCCAGAAGTTTGTCTCTTGGGTGCCTCTTGATCTCGCTCTTCCTCTCGTCGCTCTGCTGGGCTACTGCTAGTGTGAAAATATATTCCATCTGACATCTCCCAGTCTTTTTTCATCCTCTGTAATCTGTCTCTGGCTTTTTTTCTTCTCTCTACTGCAGTTTCAATCCTATTCTAATCGCCATATGTCAGAAATTTTTTCATATGTAGAAGATCATACTCCTCATCCTTATAGGCGTTCATACAAAATAATAAATCCATTCTATGATATTGCATCTCTCCCTCGTCCGTTGTGTCTGCTCATCTCATTCATTTCTCTACTCGTCCAAATCCCTTGTTGGCTCTCGCTCCCACAATCTTTTTTCTCTCTCATGCTGGCTACCTACTCTCTACGATCTTTCTTCCTAAATCTAACACTTGGTCGTCGCCAATCTGCCTCAATTCTCTCTGCCTGCTCCTTCCCTCTCGATCATCCAATCTCCCTAACGCTGAGATTTTCTCTTGTACATGTACGTCTCTTCTCCCCTCTCTCTCCTCTACAAATACATACTCATCCTCTCTCTAACTCTTTAAACTCGTAACTCTCCTCGCTCTCTCGTGCCGCTGCCAAAGCGTCACCATGGAAACACCAGTATGCTCCAGAAAGCAATGTGCCGTCGGGAAGAGCAATGCTGCTAACTACCGTTAATGGAAACCCTCCTATCTCAGCACCGCAGACCAGAAGAGAGACGAAGAAGAGACGAGATGAGAAGAAAGGAGAACCCACGAAGCGAGAAGCAGAGAAAGGGAAAGAGAAGGAGAGCTGACGCACAAAAGCAGAAGAGAGATGAGAAAAGATGAAAAGAACAGGGAAGAGCGTAGAACGACAGACAGATGACGAAAGATGAGAAAGAAGCAAAGGAACATCCAGACAGAGCTTGACAAAAGAAAGAGAAAGAAACGAGATTATAGTGAAGATCAAGGCGCAAGATTCTTCTTCACTACTTTACCCTCTATTCTTTTACTTATTATTCATAGATTCATGCTTTTTCTCTCGTATCACCTGTGCTAATCGTGCAGGTTTGCTTCTACATCTCTCTCACTCGCGTTCTCTCTTTTGATCATACTCTCTCCAGTTACATCTTCAATACTATAACTACATTATGAGATCTTTACCCCGCTACTCTCTCTCTACTCTACATTGATGTGTCTTTCTTATTTTTTTCACCTTGCTTAGTGTTCTCCTGTTATCTACTTATTTATTTCCATTTGACTCATCTATACCTATCTCTCCTATTACTTAACACTCTAATTAGTGACTGAGTACACTCCTATTTCATGTTACTCTTCTTAGTAGCTCAGTACTCCCACTCTGTCTCTCTCCTCCTTTATACTCTCTCTCTGTCTTCCTCTCTCTCTCTCTCTCTCTCTCTTGTGTCTCTCTCCCTTCCCTTTTCTCCTCAATTCTGTTTCTCTGTAGATACTCCGCTGTCTCGTCTCTCTCATATGTCCTCTATTCTTCTCACTGGTCTCTTTATTCATATCAATGTAATTGTCTACCAACAAATTCTCTCTCTATTCTCTTGACTCTCATGTCATCGATTACATCTTTCTGTCTCATTCTTTGCCTTCTCACATGATACTCTTTTCTTTTGTCTTACTTACTCACCACCTGTCTCACCCTTATATGCCACCTACTCATATGTTTCATCATCTTCAGATTATAGACCCTATACACTATCGTACTGACTTGCACATCCATACCAGCGTCTCTCGGTCTCCCTACCCCTCCTTCATACTACTCCTCCACTCTCTCTCCACCTCCTCTCATGCATACCTAACCTCCTCTACTCTCTCCCTGCCCTCCTCTCTATCCCTCCATCTACCTCTCAAACTCTCTCATGCGCATGCATCTCCTCTTCTCTCCCTCTCTTCCTCAATCATCCTCTCAATTGCTCCCCTACTCTAACTCTCTCCACTCTCTCTATCCCTCTCTCACTCTACTCTTCCCCCTCAATCTCCTCTCAATGTAACTGACTTGTTATTCTTTTACTGTGGTTCACTGAGTAGGATCAACATTCTTCACGACAGTTTTGTCTTGTTTTGTCACAAACAAAGACAGGCTTTTGAATCGTCTTTAACAAACACACATTTTGCTACAACAACAACGTTTGATTTTCTGTCTTAAAACTAGTTAAAACTACTTAAAACAAGTCTGTGTCAACTTGAAAAATCTAATTTTTCAGTCATTCTCGACTCAAAACAAGTGTGTAAATGTTTGTTTCATCTCACATTTAGTGCTTTGACTTCACTGCTCAGACCAGTTTAATACTAGTAGGCATGGTTTAGTCCAGTTATTTGTCCTGATTAGTCTCGAGTATAGTCTAGTTTGAAGGTCCTCATAAGATTTTTTCCCAACTATCCCAGAAACAGGAGTTAGTCAAACAAGTTTTGTCACTCATGAATATATCGGCGTAAATCATAAGCTACTGGATTTAGTCCAGTGTGAGTTCGTTTATTTAGTCTAAGCTCTAAATGTCACCTACAGAATGTCAACTTAGTATAGTCCAACGTGTGCGTGCAACTGATAGCATCTAGCGCTATAAGTCCAGTATTATAGCCAGGTGTGTCTCTCTGTAACATGCTACTAACAGTTATAAGTCCAGTTTTAGACATTTGAAGATTCTCAAGTTTGAGGTTCTGGGAAGGTCCACCAATTTTGATGGTTTATGTTGGTTATAAGTGTTGCCTGCTATGTGAGTCCTTATAGTCTGGAGGTTTAATGTCCCAGAGGTTTAGTACCTCGTGAGTAAGCCTGCATTAGTTAACTTGCGGATATGTTAGATACCTACATAGTCACCTGACATAAGCCTGCAGCTTAGTCGGCATTTCGTGCTCAAATCACTGGTTCCCAGTCCAGTTTAAGCTCCCAATTGGTCTTAGATTCAGTTTGGAGCGTTAAAGTTCACCACTTCCGAAGTTCATGGAATTAAAAGTCGTGCAGTATATAGGTCTCTAGTTTAATCAGTCTAGATTAGTAACCTAGATCTTAAAGAAGTTTAATTTATTGCCATCATAGTCCTGGTTAGCTGTCCAGTGGTGTGTCTCTCATAATCTGGGTAGTATGGTATTTCAGTTTCAAAAGGTCACTGATATGTCCTGGTTAGTTCCAGTGTATACCACTGGCTGCATTATAGTCTGGTCCCTTAAGTACCTGGTCTACGTCCATAGCTCTAGTTTATAGAATTCTTGAATTGAATAAAATCCATTTCTGACTAGATCAAATTTTAAATAAGTTTGAGTTTCATTATAGGACACATGGTCATTCGCTCTTAAATAGCACATGGTCCTATGCATGTTTTGTGTGAGCTGAGACATCTATAATATCTCTCCCATATTATCGAACTCGAGTTGCCGATGTTCTGTTGAATATACTCTCTTGCCTGACAGACCGTGGTCAGCGTCTCTGTCATATCTGCGGCCGTCGGGGCGTGGATCCCGCAAGCGGCTCAGTAGACGTTGCTAGCTGTAATGTCCTTCTATGGCTCTAAAGCCGGAAACAAGTATTAACTACAGCTACTGTCAACTTCATGCACTGGGCTCTGCTTCGGGCTCATTGGTTATCAGACCTTCAACTAGCCAGACTCAGGATCGGCTGATGGCACACGTAACTGCTGAGTGCACTTCGTCTGATCTCACAGGGCCATGTGGTGAGTCTGCCTGCCACGACTGTGGATTCTCGAGAAAGCTCAGTATATCTGGTACCATGGTCTGCCGCTATTTAAATTTCACGACTTGTTTGTAAGAGAAAATCATAGTCAGCTCAAAACGAATCATGGCACCTGCAGGTACATAGTCTGCACCGAGTATGAGAGGTGATAACGACATGTTATAATTGTTGCTAACAAGAGTATTTCGACTAATTTTTCTGAACAAGCGCATGCATTTTTCGGATGCAATTAAAAGCGCTCTCGGCAGATCACATGACACAGACAGACCGCAGAGGCATTGCTGCTTATAATAAAACACATGAGCACAACTTTATCTTCCTCCAGACAGTTCTTGTCTCTGTCCCCCTCCATTGCTACGTCGTACAGCAGTGGTTTAAACACGGGCAACCAGCGTTTTGAATAGATCCATGTGAGGCATTGTTATTCCAGATCATGTCCAGTTTTGTCGTGTCGCCAGATTTTCAGAGCAACAAATGACCAAACCTTTGAAAAAAAAAAAAAAGCAACCTTTCTTTAAAAAAAGTTTTTAATAGACTTCATTCTCTTTTCTCTGGGATAAACTCTCAGGCACCTGGGGCCTTTCTATGTGGAGTTTGCATGTTCTCCCCATGTCTGCGTAGGTTTTCTCCAGGTGCTCCAGTTTCCTCTAAAAACCTCCACAACCACTGACAACTCCACTAAAACATGTCCAGCGATCTCACAAGAAAGCGTACATTTACCACGACATTACACAACATGTAAATTAAGTATGATTAGCACGAGTTCATGACTGTCCTGCGTAATTATAGTACGCGTCACAGTCCCCATTCATTTGAATGGTGGTTATTAAGACGTGTTCTTATTTATAAATATTAATGAAATCCTGATTCTAATCTTAACCTGCCCAAGCCCCAGACCTAATCTTACCCATTTTAGTAACTTTATGGCTGAACTATGACTGAAAACGTCTCCACGTGGCTTCAATCAAAACTCGTGTTTTTTTGACGCTGTGAAATCTCGTGTCATTTTTACTCTTTTTCATATCGTGCTAAATGTACAGCGTAACATAAGTACTAAATCAGCTGTGAACTCGTGCTCAAAATACTCTGCTTTTGTGTTGTGGTAAAAGTACGCCCTCTAGTGAGACTGTGTTAGTCCAGCGCCTCCCCACAACTACTACAGATGCAAATTAGATGTAATCTAGAATCTAGTACAAGAATCTCTGCCTTGTGTTAATAATAATAAATCTAATCCTTAAATAAATTGTAGTTAATAATGAGAATTATTGGGTCACAACCCTCTGTCCTCATGTTAGGTCTTTCTTATGAACATTGTAGGCATTTAAAATGCAAATTAAACAAAAAAATGTTTTGTTTTGTTTTTTCCCTCAAAGAAGAGTCAGCACTTGGGAAAACAAATCTACTATAACAAATCTACTATAGTTTCTCATAATTTTATTAAGATGAATTATTGATTATAGACTACAAGTGAAATATTTTTACGATTGCTTTATTTTATTTTTTACAAAAGACCGCCTGTGACACTCCTCCACAACCAACCTCTTTATAATGAGTAAAAACGCAAACATTATGTATTACTGCTTCTGAATGTTTATTGTTCATTGAATGTGTATCGTTTTATTTTTATTTCCCTACTATGTTTGCTAAATATATAATCTTGGGAAGTCCTCAGAGACGACTGTTGTTGTGATTGTGGGCTGAAAAAAAGTGTACAACTTAAGTTTTGAAACTATTTTGTTCACTTTTTGTAATACCTTTGGCGGTGCCTGTTGATTTTTTATGTAAATAAACATAATCTGCCACTCTCCAAACAGACTTTCAAAAGTGGGAGATGCGCAGAGGCCTTTTAAGGGAAGATGTTGATTGACAGCACCAAATACAGTATAGACAGCAATGACACTAAGAGATCCTCGTGAACAACACATGGTCTGTAGAGGGTTACTTGCACTTCAAGGTGTCTTTTTATTTCCTTTGCAGACTTTAGTATGAACCCTCATACATACCTTCATCATCAACATGAGCCAAATGTCTGATAATCATTTCAACACTAACTCACCACACAGGGGCGTAGCACAAATTCTGGGCCCCGAGTACAAACTTTACTGATGGGCCCCCAATACACGTTTTTGTGTTTTACTTGTTTAGTCCGGTGTTATTATTTTTCTATTCATTTAAGTTTTATTTCCTATATTTATTTAATTTCTACATTGGCATGCACAATTACGTAGTTTTGCTCCTAGGACAAAACCAGACAGTTATACATTTTTTGTGTCAGAACTATTATCCTAAAAATAAAATCCAATCACGTTTTCGACACATTCTAATGTTGCTGGATGAGTGTTGAGATATTGACAATATTTTAAATCTTGTAAATACTGTATGTATAATTATTCAACTCATCATTTTGTATTGAACCCTAGCTGAGTGTTCACTGAAATCTGCAAACTCTTGTATCTTATCGCTTATAAAATGATATTCTATAGCTGTTAGACTTGTTAATATCTTAGTCAATTTCTTTTTATGTGTATTTGCTACATTTTAAGGAGTGATGGAGCTCTCTGATATATATAAAAAAATTACATTAAGAAGAACAAGCAAAAAGTACTTGTTTTGGGGGGCCCTTTATGCCCTGGGGAAAGTTTACCATTTACACCCCAGTTCGACACCCCTGTCACCACAGATACAGTCACAAGAGGAGGATGTGACATGGACGTGTACTGGGAATGCACTGACATTGACTTGTTTTTCATTACTAATTTGTTGGTGAATTTGACTTGAAGTGGAAGTTTTTAGAGATACGGTTTGCGATGTACATACGTATTTCCTCGTGTCCGCTCTGATCCGACGCTCTTTTGTGACAGTGTTAGACAGAAGCAGCTCAGAGTCAGGAGCTAGAGGGAAGTGCATGGGACAGATGGGCTCAGATGGTGATGGAAAGCTGCTTCGGTCTGGGTAAATAGATCCCCGTGGCCTCTGCAAACACACATAGATCAGTGAGATGGTACTTCTGAGCAGACTGTCCCTGGATCATCGTCTGGGAAGACTGGAGCAGCACACAAATGTCCTCAGAGTAGGAAGTACAGTGGAAGTATTGCAAAAGATAAGGGTTTATATCTGATGTGTCATTTAAAGGTGGAAGGAGGTCTTGTACCATCGAGACAAACTGAAGAACAATCGTGCAGGGTTTATCTCCCACTGTTTACGCTTTTGAAACAGCATTGTACTTAGACAGATTTAGTTGTTTAGTCCTAGTTTAATTTTGTTGATACATGGAGAGCCAAATGTTCTCTTATGTGGTATTTGGTGTTAGCGTCAACATTTAAATAGTCTCTTCATTGACCATGATAACGTAGGTGCGCCATGACAGAGGATTCATGAACGCAGCATTACAAGGTGCACAAACTGACAAATTCTCTCAGGTTTTGTACAGAAAGCAATGGTTATTTCTATACTGCACATTCAGTACTTTTGTCTGTGGAAGTAGGACATCTTTTAGGCAAAGCATAAATGAAGATATTTGGAAAAGCTCCTGAATGCAGCTGATGCACATCGTTCTTCCTCCTGCTGTTTGCCAGACTTTACCCTTGTGATTTGTTTGATTCTGTTTGATTCTGTGGTGAACATTGTTTTGTCTGACCCCGGGCTCACACTACATCCAGTCCAACTCCGGTGCAGCCACCGGAGTCTTTACTTAACTTGAAAAGTCCGAGAGTGGCTCACACGACGTACAGTCCTGTCCAGTGTCTCCGGCACGGCTAATCCGGCGCTCCGAATCCGTTTTGTTTGTTTCAAATTTTGGCCGGACGCTGGAGCGCACCGAAGCCCTTTTTGGTGAAGTTGTGAAAACAAGACACGATAAACAGGAAACCAAGCGAGCGCGGGTGAAGTGAATCCGGTAGTTTTCAAAATAAAATCATTACGTTACCACAAATAATACAAAATACGACATTTACACGATTATGTAACACATAGAATGTGAATAAACCTCCCGTACTTACCCATTGTGCGGCGAAAAATCCAACAGAAAATCAACTGACGTGAAACAAGCCCAAAACTCAGCGCATGTGTTCTTTGTTTACACACACATGTGCTCAGCGAAAGAGAGAGAGAAAAAAAGTGCTCAGCGATCGCGTATTCTCCCACGTTGAGCGTGAACCTCCGTGAGTTCGGGGTCTGGCGAGGTCGGCAGCAGAGCCTGTGGCTGCAGCAGGACTGCAAACAACCGGAGCTAATGTGAGTCACCCACCATAGCAAGACCGGTCCGGTGGCTGCACCGGAGTTGGACTGGAGGCAGTGTGAGCCCGGGGTTACACTCTAGCAGATTGAAAAGTATACAAGAGTCTGGTTTTTCAGTAATTTGGCTGTAGATCATGTGAGGCTAGTGATTGTTTCCAATACTCATTGCATTTTCCTCATGTTAAATGGCATATATCAATTATTCAAATATTATTATTTGCGCTTTACAGTTGGTTTATTCTGGTTGTGACTGTTCCTCTGAAGGTAACTTGTATGTGGATCACCTGTGGCCATATGCATGGTGTTTTACATCCCTTGGTCTTTAATGATGTTGATGGGTCGACATGCTGTGTCTCTATTCAGCAAAAACGCTGTTTAACTTTTGTGAACATTGCCGTGCTTGGCTTGGTGTTGATGTAAGTTAGTAGCAGCGCTCTTGCAGCCGCTGCCTCAAATACGTTTGGCTTTAAGGTGGTATTTCAAACTTGTTATGCTTCAGTGAAAGGAGAGTTAATCATTGCAGTAAATGCACATTACCTTTGTTTTATCTAGAGTCGAGCCAAGCACACCAGTCCGTGTCTCTTTACACCGTGTATGCATTCACTTGAGCTACTACACAGACCTAACAACATCCTGCACCGTCGCCTCCCAGGTATCGCTTTGCGCACTACGCACTCCCTCCGCGCTGGAGTGCACACTGAGAGGTCAAATTAAATAATCTGCGATAATACATGATTAATGCGTTCATTTTTTTATGATTAATCACATGATTAACGCGTTAACTTTGACAGCCCTAATTTAAACACCATATACACAGTGTAAAAGCCAAAAAAAAGTTGATTAGAGCTAAATCTCTTGTAAACAGCGAAGAATGTAATGACACAAGTGAAATACTGTATGCTGCATTTAGGTAATTCTTAAATTATTTTTGTCAAAAATACTTAAATCAATCTGAATTCTACAGTCCTTTAAACCAACACTTTAAATGTACTATAAAAAATGTTGATAAAGAAAGAAAACTATCAAAATATCAGTTTTTACATTGCACACCGTTGCACATATTTCTTCTTTTGTTTTTGTAGTTACATTTTTTCCCCTAGATTCTTTGGCTCACAGTTGGGGACATCTTTTCACCGCTGTTCCTTTCAGTCTGAGTGCGTTCTGTTTGCTGTTTCCAGTCTACTCACCCTGTGAAAGCCTTTTAAAGAGCCGAGGGGAATGTGGACACCCCTGTCGCGTCCCCCTGTGTCTCACCCCGCCACTTTTATACCGAGGAGGCTCTGTCCCGCGACGTCTCAATACAGCCCAGCGTGTGGCCTCTGGATCGCTGTCCCGTGTACGCAAAGCAACAACATCACAGAGCAGAGAGGAAGCTGCAGAGCTGGAGGCTGCATTGTCAGGAACCACACTCAGATGCTCAGTCGTCTAATATATTTTATCTAATTTGTCTGTTGTTGTTTTTAGCATTGTTGTTAGCATGGAGACTCACCTCGCTGTGAAAAAAACATTCAAATACATTATGAAGAACAATTCTGAATCTCAGAATGCATTAGCTATGTGAGCAAATCATGTAGACTCAAGTAAGAAGTTTAAAATGAATCAATTCTGTTTGTTTACATTTTTAAGAATGCTAAAATCAGGTACAGTCCCTTTAAACTTGAGGAAAAAATATATCAAATAATTGAAATAAAAGTGTCTGAATATTCAAGAGAAGGTGGAGAAAATAAGAACATAGTGCCATACTTTCTCCAGCTGAAGCGTCCAAATTTGCTAGAGCGAATTTTGATGTAGAATATTTACAAAGCTGACGCCATAAGTGCAAAAAATGTCCTGATGTGTTTCTACTAGTGCTGTCAAACGATTAATTTTTTTAATCTGATTAATCACACTTTCAAATTTTGATTAATCACGATTAATCGCAGTTAATTGCTTGATTGCAGACTTTCAAAGATATTCTTTTTTTTTTTATTCTATAAATGACCACATTTTGAAAATGACTGTTGTCTTAACATTCAAATGTTTAGGCTACTTGAATATGTCAATTATTATTATTCGCGCTATACAGTTGGTTTATTCTCGTTGTGATTGTTCCTCTGGAAGGTAACTTGTATGTGGGATCACCTGTGGCCATATGCATAATCATTGATATTTTGTGGCCCTTGCTCTTTAACGATGTTGATGGGTCTTTATGCTGTGGCTCCATTTAGCAAAAGAGTTGCTTAACTTATCTGTGATGCTTTTGTTAACATTGCCATGCACGGCTTGGTGTTGGTGTAAGTTAGCAGCGCTCCTGCAGCCGCTGCCTCAAACACGTTTAGCTTTAAGGTGGCATTTCAAGCTTGTTGTGCTTCGTTGAAAGGAGAGTTCATCATTGCAATATATGCACACTACCTTCGTTTTATCTAGAGTCCCGTCGGGATGTTCCGCCGAGTTCTGCCGAGGCGAGCGCACCAGTCTCCCCATTCATGTTTACACCGCGTATGCATTCACTTGAGCTACTACGCAGACCTAATAACAACCTGCGCCGCCGCCTTCCAGGTATCCCTCCGCGCAGTACGCGCTCCCTCCGCGCTGAAGCGCGTACTGAGCGGTCAAATTAAATAGTGCGATTAATCTGCGATAATTCATGATTAATGCGTTAATTTTTTATGATTAATCGCATGATTAACGCGTTAACTTTGACAGCCCTAGTTTCTACCCATTTGTGTTTTGAGAGAGAGAGACAGACAGACAGAAGCTTGCTGCATTTATAAAACCTATCTAACTTATGCAATAGCACAACTTTTTTCCTTCTCCAGGCAATGTGTTTTTAAGTTTGTCTCTGTACTCCTCCAGTGTCACGTCATACATTTCAACGAGCATCTCTAATCTATGTGAGCTCATCGTCACTGTTTATCATGTTCCGTTCTGTTTGTTTTGAGTGTCAGAGTTGGCAGATTTTTAGAGCAACAAGCAATCAAGCCTTTGAAAAAGCCCTTAAACAATCAAGTAAACAGTCCAGAGCAGCATGTCACTACATCACAGAAGAGTAGTGTCTGATTGAGTAGTAAGTAACTACTTACTTTTTCAACACTTCTCCCCAACACTAGTGATTGGTGAATGCAGCGTTCAGGTGTTAAAAGTTCAGAAGTGCCCAACTCTGACGTCAAAGTCTGATGAGACGGCCAAAGCGCCCGACGCAGGTTGGAGCGTCTACTTCAAAACGCGACGTCAGCAGACGCTCGAACAAGTGAATTTGGACGTGCCAGATGCAAATTCACTGGACGTCTCATCACACAGGTTTACACAGGAGACAGGATTTAACATGTAAACTGGACACACTGGACACTCCAACGCTGTCCAGTCTGAAGGCAGCATTATGCAGCCTGACTGTGGGTTTAGTCTTGTGTTTCATGTTATTAGGCAACACACTTCACCCACATTGACTAGAATGGTTCTGGTGTGTCTGTGGTGGTCACAGGAGCTGTTATCACACACTAGAAGTCTCTGAGTTAGCTCCAGGGCAGCTGTGGCTATTGTGGTTTACCACTAACAAGTGTGGAGTGAGTGTACTTACAATTATGAAGCATCTCTGAGGGTCCTGCACAGCGCTGCATAGATAGAAACCATTATCATTCATTGCTATAAGTCATTTTATGTTTTAGCACCAGTCGTTGTTTCATGGTTATTCAGAATTTGAGTAAATAGCTATTGTGTAAAATTAACTTTTTTGAGTTTCCACTGTGTTATTACGGTGTTCTTTCTCCATTAGTTTACTTAAAGTCATATAGACTTACGTCATTAATGGTTGGGGGGCCGCCCTGGTGTCCTCCGCACAGCTTCACCTCAACTTTCTTTACAAAACAAGTAGAACTAGAGACACTAAACTCAACACTGACTTTTAACGAGGCTCTGACCTTTCCTTATTCAGACCGCTGGATATCAGGACACTCACTAACGTCATGCTAACATTAAGTGGCTAATTGTACATGGATCGGGCGTCAGGAAGTCAATGGAGCTGTTCATGTCGCATTTTTAAACCGTTTTATAAATGTTGTGTCTTACAAATACCAAAAAGGTAAATTACTGATCTCCATATGTCATACCCAACATAACGTATGAATTATGCTGTTATATTTTGGCATAGAATTCGATTTTACTCTAAATTCTAACTTTCTTAACATGAGAGTGCAGGCCCTCAGACTGCAGCCTCCGGGTTTGCACCTTCATCTTACCCATTCTTGGCGTAAAAAAGGGGGGAAAAGATGAGAGACTACGGCTATTGAATGTACTTTTTTTCAATTAGCTGGAACGCCGTAGCCTCATTAAAACACCGTGGCTTAACATGCGTGGCCAAAACTCACACCACTGGGATTTTACAGATTTCCCCATGAGCGAGGAGAATGAAGTGTACGCGTTTTCCCTGGAATTTTGCTAATAGATGGATTTGAAGTCATTTTGATTTGAATTTCAACTTTTCGAAATGCGTGGCCTGGAATGTCTGCTAATCCTTTTGGTTTTGGCCGTTTTGGTGAAACTCGGAGTCTCGAAGGAGCACAAGACGCCCAGACGAAGAAGCTGGATAAAAAAGTTTTGCAGAAGTCTTGAGAATCCTAACCGCAGAGATGATCCTTCGCCGGTCAGACACGGGAAAGTAAAGCAGTGTGAAGAGTTCATGCACAGTGAGTAGAGCTGCTGTTGAAAAGTCACAGTTTTTTTAGGTTCTGATGAGAGACTTGGTAGATCTGGTTTACAAACTGCGTTGGTGGAGATGTTGAGAATTGTGTAATGGAAGTGAATAGAATGTGTGCAGTAGTGATCACTGCAGCATGCTCAGGTTCAGGGCAGGTTTGGCATAGGGAAAAAAAAAAAACAACAACTAGAAAATGGAAGAATAGAAAATGGAAACAGGAATTATACATTTTATTGACAAGACAGCTTAAACAGTATGGAGAAACTTCTTTGAATAAAACAACGAAACGGGACGAGAGCAGCTGTTTGGATCAGGTCTGAACCGGTTTTTCTCGTAGTTTTTTCTCCTAAATGTAACGGTAACACTTTATATTAACTAGATCTTGATTAGCCTTAATACACTCTTAATAAAGCATGAATGATGGATTAGTTCTTAATGAACAAATGAGAAGTTAATGAACAAAATAGGCTATTAAGATTTAGTAACGACTTAATTACTACAAGCCCCACCCCTCAACCCAAAACCCTAATCTTAGCTCCTTTATTGAGCAGTTACTAAGCCTTAATAAACACTTCCATTCATTCATTGATGATGTGTCCATTATTTGTTAACTCTTTCTTCATGCTTTAATAAGGCTTTAGTAAGGCTAAATAAGGTATAATTAATATAAAGTGATACCAATGTAACTTTTAAGGGTCGTGGGGTCGAGTTTCATTCATAAATGTTGATTTAGCTGCAGAACTTTTGTTTCACACAGAGATAAACTCTTGTAGAGCTTTTTAGACTTGTCTCTTTCTGGAGGTGTGGTGTGTGTGTGTGGTGTGTGTGGTGTGTGTGGTGTGTGCGCATGGGTTAGTACGATGTTTGTGCGAAAATAATCGCTTTCTAAAAGAAATAGTTTATTTTGTATGACTAGAAATTAAAAGTAGGAGTGTCAAATTAGTGCATTAATAGAGATTAATTAATTACAGACATATTAATCGAGTTAATTTTTTTAATCGCAATAATCTATTTTGAAATCTTTAACTGGTGACGAGCAGCAACGAGACAAAAATAAAGAAAAAGGCGAGAGTTATTGGACTGAATTTTATGTTTAAATCTTCTTAAAGTCTTCACTTTTTACAACATATTAATATTTCCATCTGCAACAATAATACAATTAATTAGATTGGATAAAAACAAAACAAAAACACTTAAGTTGAGTGTTTTTCTCAGCAATTTTTAGGTGAGATTAAAAATAGATTCATTAGATTAATTAACTACAGATCATAATTAATTAATCTCACTATTTTTTAATCGCTTGACAGCACTAATTAAAATATTGTTCAACTTTTTCTTTTTGTACGACCATTAACAAATAATATATTATATATATCCTTTTCTTTTCTTTAAATCTTCATTTTGTATGATCATAAACAAAACAAAAAATAAAATAAATAATATAATGTATTTCCTCTTATCTTGTATTTGTCTGACTGTAAACAAACATAAGTGAAGATGCATATACATCTTTTCTGCAACTTCTATTTATTGTGTCTATTTACTTATTTTCATTATATATTATTGCGTAAATTCATTCTACAATGAAGTGTGAGCGTATTACCAACAGCACACCACGTACAACATTACATTTGTGTTTTTTCATCTTTTTATTTTGCAATTGTATCAACTGAGTATTGCTCAAAAAATCAATAAAAAAGAAAAGAAAAAGACGCACAAAAAGAACTAATAATTCCTCAAACGCATAACTTATTTTCTTACACATTTTGGAACATTATGTCGCCTATTTACTAACACATTTTTACCAGATGAATCCGTAATCAAAAGAGACCCAGGAGAATTGGAAAAACTTACTTTAAACACAAACAGAACAAACAGATGTATGATTGTGCTGTGTCTCTACTCCAGGCTGCAGTGTGCCGTTTGTCCACAGGGAGGTGCTGTGTGGTCACAAATCCTCTTCTTCGCTCTCTCACACTGACACAGATCTGCTCCTCACACATTCTCTCTCTCCACTCTTTCATGTTGGATTCACATTCTCAGTCTTTGTGTAAGAGAAAAAAAAAAGTCATTCATGATTAAGATTTTATGAAAAGAACCAGACTTTATTCACACACAGGACACTTTTCATTTGACATTTACTTAGAATAATCATCTGTTTTCTGTGCGTGGGATTGTGTATTTTGGGGTATAATGCTTAAAGTATAACAATATTTAATCTATTAAATGAGAGGAGTGCATGTTTATGAATATGTATTAATACTCAGGCTGCTCCTGTTTGTGTTTAGAGTCAAATGTAGTCATGTTTTTATCCTCTTTTGGGTCAAGCACCCTTTAGAACAACCTTTGCTATTGTTTTCGACCTGATTTAGTCTAGTTTTAAAGCATGTTGAGTTCTCATTTGAGTCTAAGTGCTATCCTATATTAATTACTTCAGAAGGGCGGCCATTTTTGTTGAAACGTCTGACTAAAATCATCTAAAATTCAAACGGAAACTGTTCCTGAACCCTTTGGAGCACAAACAATTGGCCGGACTATTTTTGAAGCTGAGGTTTGTAGTTTTAGCCTGGTGCTTCTAGTTTGAAGTGAGAAGAAGCTGTGCACAAAAGAACAACAGGTTTTAACCCTTAGATGCATGGCCAACCAATACCTACACTCTTCCATGAGTGGGGTCAAAAATGACCCCACTTAGAATCAAAGCATTTTTGCAATAACACTATGATTTTGATTAAAGATAATGATTTGTGTTTTATTTTGAACAACAAAAGAACATTCTGACATCTTAATTTATCAGTTTTCATTCATATTTGAACACAAATCAGTCAGGTTTAAAAAAAAAAAAAGTCAAAATTCGTTTTTTGACTGTCGGTGTGATTATAGAAGACGAACAAAAAATACAACTATAACTGTGGACTATAACATTTTCCACGCACCTGAACACACACAAAACATGTTCTCTTGTCTCCCTGTGGGCACCTTTTACAAACTACATGCTTTTGGCTGTATTCAGTAACAGGAATACTGCATTTCCAGCAACATTTGGTGGCTTTGTGGTCCTTGTTTCTTGGACAAATCTGACATGTCTGTCTCTTCTGTTGGCCCTGTGTGCTCCTCTCATGTGTGTGGATTGTGGATTTTGTCACTACACACCTTCAAATGGCTGTTGATGTAGGTTGGTAGGTTTGGGTCAACTTTACACGTGAGGAGTCACAAACTCCTCTGACAGCTCTGTGAGAAAGCGTATCCGTGTGTTGGTGAACCTTACATGTGAGATGCTGAGTAAAAATGACCTCCTGATGCTTCATCAGATGTTTAAGTGCCACAGTAAATGTAAATTGACAAGTACAATTGATAAAAATCAAAAGTTCCTAGGGTTTACCCCTGAGATTCCATAAGAAGTGGTTGGGGTCATTTTTGACCCCACTTATAGAAGAGTGGGGTAGTGATACAAAAGATGAAATTTGTAGTATATATAGAATTTTTTTAAATGCTATGGCCTCATGTCACAAACAAGTTTGTTGAGGAATACCTAAAATATGAAAATGTAACTACTTTTAATTTCAAAGATTTCTCAAAATAACAACACCTGGGTCGTTTTTGACCCACTTATGCATCTAAGGGTTAAAGTCTTTGGTAAATATAAGAAGCGGTGTAGCTGGTGCCACTAGCCTGGGACAGAAGGAAAATGTTAACATATGTCTTTAAAGTGAACCCTGGTTATAATCACATGTTTATCCTAAAACACTTATAATATCATCACTTATATCATCATTATTACATTATCATTACTTTTCATTTCATTATTGTTAAATTGAGTGATGTTTTTAGATTTTGTAGATCATTGTTTTATGTGGATGACTTCTTCAAATGTTCCAGACTAAACAGATGCTAGTCAGTTTAATGCTAAAGTCAGTTAGACTCACTTTCAGGAACTTTTGTGTGAACACAGACACGGGGACATAGTTCCTCTGACTAAACAGGGACTGGAGGAATGTTGGGTTGTTGTATGTTCATGTGCGAAAACGCCTACGAAGATACTGAGTCAAAAAATGTACATCACGCTACCTGGTTTTGGACCAAACAGAAGGTGTTGGTCTGCAGAGGGCTGGAGGAGATCAGTCAAACTATGAAGGTGACATGTCATTGATAGGTTTAAAACAATATTAAGAATTTTAAAATGAATTTTAAACTTCTAAAATACACTGATAGTGCCCAGTGCCAGTGAGCAGGTGAGCGGCCGCGTTCTGAACTCTCTGTAGACGACTCAGCTGGACCTGGTCAATGTCGATGTATAAAGAGTTACAATAGTCCAGTCTTAACGTCACAGGTACAAACTTTGTTAATGGCCCCCTAATACTGTACATATTGTGTTTTATTTAACCTTAACATCTTGTTGTTTTTATGTTTAATTTGGGATTTCTTTGCTTCTATAAAATGCAAATGTATGTTGATTTAGTTTCTACATTCCAAACAAGTGTTACTGTAAACGTTTTTCCAAGCTTCAACAGATCAAGTTGACAGCTTCATTATGCTAACTTTCAAGAGTGTTAGTGCCATAACCAACTTCAGAACAAACCTTTTGTGTTCTTGTGTCAAAACTATTGGGTTGGAACCTCTGCATTTTCGCTAACTTGTTTTTAAACATTTTTTTTACCGTGATTGTTTCTTCACTAAAATCATCTTAATCTTGCTTATAATATTATAATCTCTAGCTATTATATTTGTTACTAGTTTGGCCAATTAATATTCATCTTCATATATTATTATTATATATATTTTTTCCTTTTTCTTCTGATATTACAAATAACTGCATTTAGAGTAAAAATATTTATCTAGCAAGAAAAAAATGACCTTCTTTTAGGGGCTTGTACCATTTACCCCCCCGCAGTCCCGACGCCCCTGATGTCAGGACCTACATTTGGATCGCCAAAGATTTTTAAGGAGATCTATGGATTCTTATTACGAAGACACACAAACTACACTGTGAGACTGAAATATGGCCTGTGGATAAATACATGAGGATCTATACAATGTTTTAGAATCATTCTTGCCTTATGAGACCAAGAGAAGATAAGCACAAAAACATCTTTGGCGTGTAAAAGGTGTTTAAAAAGCATTGACTACTATGCTGTTTTGTTCTGAGGTATTTTTTGTCAACTTTAGTGCAAACTGAGCAATGGAATACGTTTCAGGTAAAAGAATGTTCTGCTCTTTGTGTTGTGTTGCCGTGGCCAGGGTCATTTCTAGACTCTTTTGTGACTTTTCAATGGTAATTTGTCCACTCAATACTGCGCTGATCACAAACACCTGCAGTCAAACCAATCACACTGCAGCTCTCCACTCTCAGGCCCTCCTTTCACCTTCTCCTAATGCTTGTCCAGCAGCTGCTTTGTTTGAACTGTGTTTGTGGAAGGAGTTTAGAAGGTGACAGTCATTCTTCAAACTGTGGGGCGTGTGCTGATGGTGTTAAGCTTCTTATTTATATATTCTGAGCTACACATTCTGTAAATGATGAAGACTTTACAGAGCTTGTATAAAGACGTTGGTTGACATATTTGTTCCAGTTCATGCAGTTCCAGTGAGATGAGAAACATATAAACTTGGGTTCACTTACAAAAAATCCAATCGTTGTAAGATTTCTGGAGTTTTGTCCTAACATTTTCTTGTTCTTGGACACTTGGTGACATTTTGAGGATTTCATTTTTTTAAGAGGTTAACGTGGAGTTTTGTTTTTTTTTGTCATTGAAAACATCTTCAACACAAGCTCGTTCTGCGCTTGAACAGATTTTTTTTTTCCTTTGCTGAAACCTCTGCATGGAGCAAATTGCAAAATGAGCTGCAACTAAAGGAGCTGATGTTGCTGTATTCTTTTAAGAAGTGCCTGGAAGTCTGTATAATGTTTTAGGATTTGTTGTGACTTTGTAGTGTAATTGATTGCTGTGTTGTTGCCATTTTGGCCAAAGGCACTCTTGTGAAAGAGAGTTTGAATCTCAATGAGTTTTTTTTTTTAATAAAAGTCTGAATGAATGAATTTATTTTTTCTTGTCATAAGACAGTTGTAATAAGCTGAGTGCTCATTTACCTGACAGTTTCGGCAGCAGGACTTCCGCCTTCGTCAGAGGTGACGTCTGGTGTTGTGATATAGAATCTTCCCAAACGTGGTCAGTTTGACAGATTTATCAGACTGACCATGTCTGAACCGCCTGGTGAAAGTCTCTGGAGAATGGAGTCGCATGTGTGAGCCAAAGAAAAAGCTCCTTTGTCTCGGTTGATGGTCTGTGTGCCCCGCTTCCTGACTTAGGGCCCAGACACACAGCAAGCGACAAAAATGACGTGCGTGAACAAGCGAAACTACAGCCGTGCGTCCACGCATGGGTGGCCACACCCGCCAATCGCAGCAGATGCCCCGTGCGCGCCTGTGGTGCGTCAACGCGAGCCAGTCACCCTGTGTTTTTCAATGGGAAAGCTGTTCAAGTTTGTCTGTGTTTCTGCTCTTGTATCCGGTCTATAGTGAAAATAACCACATGAATAGGCTTCTATTTCCCCTCTGGACCGGCTGATCACGGCAAACGCGAGGTTTTCAATAGTAAATATGAAAACTCAAGCAGGCAGTCCTATTGAAGCAGGGCTCCGTCACACAGCCCAGGTCTGTCCCAGGACGTGTGGAGCTGATGACAGGTACACACATACAACTGTAGAAACCTGATTTCTCTGTATTCTACGCTTCTACGCAGCTACGCCAGCGTCAAGCGACAAAAAAAATAGGTTGGATTCTTTCGCTCCCGATTCTCACGCGCCCAACGCTCACACGACGTCACGCTCGCAACGCGCGTCAAGCGCCGGGTGTGTGGCCGGTCTCATTGACTTTGCATGTTTTCTACGCGTGCATCGTTGGGGCTATTTTTAACGCGCGTAGGGCTTGCGTAGCGCGAAATACGCTTGCAGTGTGTCCCTGGGGTTAGACGTCACCTCTGACGAAGGTGGAAGGTGAAAGCCCAAGTCTGCTATAAAAACTATGTCTGGGATGATTCTATAAGAAACACGTCAAAACACCTCTGACGAACGCTGAAGTCCTGTTGCCGAAACTGTCAGGTAAATGAGCACCTGGCTTATTACAACTGTCTTATTACAAGAAAAATAATGATAATAAAGTTAAAGTAAGAAGGAGACAGAAGGAATTTTCCACATATGAATGAAAGAATGAATGAATGAATAACACTCTTCCAGTAAGCAAATTCAATTGGCATTTTGACCAGTTACATAAGGCATTTTTGCACATTCCTTTAGCCCCTGTTTAGTCCGTCAGCAACAGTTTGTAAAAATGGTTCTAAACAGCTTTAATATTAAATGTTCTGAACTGTTTAGTCCGGAACATTGAAATAAGCCATATGTGGTGGATTAATGGGTTTATATCTGGAGCTGCAGCTTTTTAGTCATTTGCCTCAAGAATAAGGAGTGTTTGTCTAAATGTCATAATGTTTCCAAGCAAACAAAGTTACTGTTATAGATGTGCTTGTGTCACCAAAGCAGTTCCTGGTTTGACTGGAAAGTACCCCAGAGCGGGAGTTAAAAAAGTCCCTAAAGTGTGACTCCATTTCATAGTTCCTGCTTTGTGTGGAAAAAAAAACAACAACAAATAACACTTCTTACAGTGCAAAAAGGCCTGTAAAAGGGGAATTAATCCAACTTTTCTTTGTTAGAAATCATTATGGTTGCAGTTATAATTGTCTTTTCAAAGGTCTGCTTATTCAGTCCAGACAGTACTCAGTGCTGCATTTTCATAGACCTTTAGATGAAAACAAAGATTACTCATTTACAAACAAAATAAGTTAGTTACTCCAACTTTAACTGAATCACAAAATAAATAGATTTTCCGAGAATCCATTGACTGTCATGGATTAATACTGGATTCAGCTCATTTTCATGGTCGACACCACTATTTGATGCCAAATCAGATCGGTGCATCCTTTGTTATCATCCCACATCAACCACATCACCCGCTCTGCCTACTTTCACCTTCGCAACATCCATCGTCTCCGGCCCTCCCTCACTCCACAGTCCACTGCCGTCTAATTCACAGCCTCGTCACCTCCCGCCTCGATTACTGCAACTCCCTTCAGTTTGGTCTCCCACAAAAAAACTCTCCATAAACTACAACTGGTTCAGAACTCTGCTGCTCGTATCATCACACACACACCCTCCATCAGCCACATCACACCTGTCTACAACAGCTCCACTGGCTCCCCATCACACACCGCATTCAATACAAAATCCTGCTCCACACATTCAAAACCATCCACAATCTTGCACCTCCATACTGTCTGACCTCCTCCACATCACCACACCTGTTCGCTCTCTCGCTCCTCCTCCTCCTCTCTCCAGCTCTCTGTCCCCTCAGCTCGACTTGTCACCATGGGGAGCAGGGCTTTCGGTCGCTCTGCTCCCCAGCTCTGGAACACTCTCCCACCTGACCTCCGCAACACTGACACACTTCAAATCCAAACTCAAAACTCATCTGTTCAGACTGGCATATTCACTCTAACCACAACTGCACTGTCCTTTTAAATGTTTCATTCTAACTGTATATATTTTAACTGTTGCTTTTTAATGTATGTTGTAATGTTTTAATGTACACATGTTGTAAGGCGACCTTGAGTGCCCAATAAATAAAATGTATTATTATTATTAATGTTATTACTTGTGTATTTAGTAGTGAATGAAAGAGAGAGAGCAAGAGAAAAAGACTTCCCAAAGCAAGATGATCTGTTCACTTTAGCCCCTCCATCAAAAACACTTTAGGTCTTCCTCTTTTATGACAAACTTTAGCCTCAAAACACGTCAAAACTCCCCTAAACCCAGACACAAGCTGCAGTTAAAGTTTAGTTCTTTATTCCAACACGAGCGTGAAAAAAACACAGCGTCACCACCAATCCATGACATGCCTTTAAAGACCTAATCCTGGAGTCACGTGCGTGCACCTTTTACGCACAACCCTCCTCCTGTTTGTGTATGTGTGTGTGTGGTTGCGCGGTGCGTGTGGCCCCCAGCTCTGTGCGTGCGCGTGCCTGTGTGGGAACCAGCGGCAGGCAGCAGATCCACTCCGCGAAAGAAGAGAAGAAGCAGCAGCGGCGGGCAGAAGAAGAAGCGGTCCAACTTTCCCCTCGTTTACCTCCATGAAACCGACTCCCGGGACACCGAGCATGCACGAGGCAACCGACGGACACCGGAGCGCGCGAGGGATGGCGGAGAAGTAGCCGCGGAAGCGTTGATTCGCGTCGGATTGGATGCGTAAAAAGGATCCCGTGCTCTACGCGTAAAAGTTTGCTCCGTTCGGGGGGATGTAATGCAACTACTTGGATTCTAGACGTTTTTGGATTTATATTTTTGTTCGTTTTGTCCCCACGCCACACAAAGGAAGTAAACGCGTGCAATTCTTTACAAAACGCAAAAGATTTTTCGCTCTTTTTTTACGCATTTCTTTTCACGGATTAACGATTTTGGAGACAACTTTCCACGCTCGAAGACTCGCTTAATCCTTTTGACATGAAGAAGTGGATTTCTACTCGGGAATAACTGGGATTACAAACGCGTTTTTTGTGCTGGTAAAAGGCGCCGGAACGGAACGATGTCTCCCGCGCCCGTCGGGATTGTAATTCTGGCAGCGGTTCTTCTACACATTTGCTCAGGTAAGAAGCGTGCGCGGATGGAGTTCGTCAAGTTTCTGGTTGGGTTTTGTTCGCGGTGCTGCCAAACGCGTTCTGGGGGTGATTGCGGGTTTGAAGAGTTTTCCTTGAAGCGTAGTTTGTAATCAGTGCCTTTGGAAATGACAGAGTGGAGTTGGGAGAGAGGCTGTAATCCCCGAGCAGGAGTGCAGCAGCGGCGCAGAGAGGACCCACACACACGGTAGAGCTGTTTGAACACCTGCCAGAGAAGTTTGGACCGGGTTTAAGAGTCTAACGTGTGGGATTTTAAGTTCTGCTTGTGAGATAAACGTGAGTTCGTCTGTAAACTGTGAGGAAGTGGATCATGGCACGTTTTGGGCATTTGTGCAGCGTGGTTTTGTCTGTTGTGCGGTGTAGTCCGTGTTCAGTGCTGGGAAAGAGTCTGGATACAATGTTTATCTGTATTTAAATCAGTGTGTCAAAACGTGATGACTAAATGGTTTTAGTTGAATTGTGTAGTTTTAATGTACAATTTGCAGTGCATATTCTGCAGTCAGAGCAGTTTTGTGGATTAGAAAGCAGATAAAGTGTGATACAACATGATTATTTTATGTGTGTTTAAGGTAGGGTGACCAGACGTCTCTATTTACCTGGGACAGTCCTTATTTTGAGCTCTGTGTCCCCTGTCCCAGCAAATGTATCCAAAACCATTGTTTTGTCCCAGTTTTACACAAGACATGTCCCAGCTGTTCTGATTTTTTTTTTTTTACCATTTTGACACTTCCAACAGTGAAGGTAGGAATATATTGCTTTTTTTTTTTTTTTTTTTTTTTTTTTTTTTTTTTAATGGTTCAAAATAAAAGTGACAATATTGTAAGTAATGTAACAATTCAAATAATTGTAGAAAGTGATATTTTAGTCAACTAATGGTTTAGTTGGTTTCTTAGATGCACATTTTTGTATTACTTAGAAAGTGCATTGTGGATGTATTCATCGTTTTTACATAAAACTTTCATTTAGCTGTATCACCTTGGTTCCCGTCTTCTGTCCCAAAACATTCAACTGGCCATAGAATCTGTCTGACTTCACAAAGCATCATCTTCATCATCATCATCCTCATCCACGGCTCCAATAAACCCAACATCTTACATTCCGGTAATAATCAGCAGAGAGCGGCCTATCCACAAAACAATTTACAACACTATTAACACCAAGAATCTTATATATCCTATCAAAAATAATTCATCAGTAAATCCTACAATTAATAATCCCCCTTCAACAATAAACATGGCACTTCTAAACGTCCGCTCTCTGCTGAACAAGTCTTTTATTGTCAATGACCTGATTTTAGATAACAAACTGGATTGTCTGTTTTTAACTGAAACTTGGCTGGGAGCAGATGCACCGGTTGTTCTCAACGAGGCCTCCCCAAATAATTTTAACTTTGCATTTTCAATAAGAGAGGGCAAAAGGGGAGGTGGCACAGCTTCAATATCCACAAATACTCTAGCCACCAAACCTGTTTTATTCAATAATTTTACAAGTTTTGAACATCATGCAGTAGTTTTTAACAACCCTACAATTTTATGTGTAACAATATACAGACCACCTAAAAAATGCAGTCTTTTTATCAATGAATTTTCTGAATTTTTATCAATTTTACATAGTTCTTTTAATATGATTATTTTAACTGGTGATTTTAATTTGCACATCGATGTTTTAGATCCCATTTCGATTGAATTTTTAAATGTTCTTAATTACATGGATTTTAATCAGCACGTGACACAGCCGACTCACAACAGAGGACACACGTTGGATCTGGTCATCACGCATGGCCTGTCTGCGAGTGTGTCCTCTGTTGTCGACTTGGCTGTGTCAGATCACTTCTGTGTGTTTTTTAATATCACTGGTTTTATTCAGCGGGAGACCTCTGTGAGAACTGTGAGGAAGCGTCATCTTACCCCTGAAGTGGCTGCAAATTTTATTCAAGTTTTAGAAAACACCCCTTCAATTATTTTACCTGCCCCCTGTGATTTTATTGTGAATGATTTTAACAGTAAAATGCAATCTGCCCTCGACACAGTCGCTCCTTTGAAATTAAAAAAGGCCCCATTCAAACCTGTGGCCCCATGGAAAACCGAGGAGATAAAACAACTGAAGAGAAATTGCAGGCGGGCAGAGAGAAAATGGAGAAAAAATCAAATTACTGTGAACTACCAAATCTATAATGAACACTTGAAAACATACAATAACGCCATCAGAAATAAAAGAAGTGCATATTTTTCAAAAATAATATCAAACAACAAAAATAACCCCAAAATTCTTTTCTCTACTATTGATCATCTTATTAACCCTGATTTTAACAGCTCCAAACTTCCTCCCACTGATGCTCTTTGTGAGCAGTTTGCAGACCACTTCATGGGAAAGATAAACAAAATCAGATGTGACATTTTATCTACTCGAACCACTGTTTTTAACACATCTGATTGTTTATCTTTACCAGAGGAAACACTGGACAGTTTTGTCCTGGTTAATGCTGAGATGCTTGATAAAGTTTTCTCGTCAGTGAGGCCCACCACTTGTCTTTTAGACCCCGTCCCAACTCAGTTTTTTAAGTCATTTTATGAATCTTTTAGAGACGAGCTTTTAAACATGATGAACTGCTCTCTTCAGACAGGGGTCTTTCCCACTGCTTTTAAAGCTGCAGTGGTGAGGCCCCTGCTGAAGAAGAGCAATCTGGATTTTAATGATTTTAACAATTACAGACCGGTATCTAACTTACCATTTTTAAGCAAAATTTTAGAAAAACTTGTTTTTACTCAGCTTAATTATTTTTTAAACACACAGAACATTCTTGAAGAATGTCAGTCTGGTTTTAGGGTAAACCACAGTACCGAGACAGCCTTGACAAAGATTTTAAATGATTTTAGACTAAATTATGATTCTAAACAGGTGACAGTGTTGGTTCTACTGGATCTTAGCGCTGCCTTCGATACAGTAGACCACACTATTCTTTTACACAGACTCAAACACCTGGTTGGCCTCTCTGGTACTGTGCACAAATGGTTTACGTCCTACCTCTCAGACAGAACTTTTATGGTAAGTTTAGATACCTGCTCCTCTCAGGTTCATGAAATCACATGTGGTGTGCCCCAGGGTTCTATTTTAGGTCCTGTACTTTTTAACCTGTACATGCTCCCTCTTGGTGGTGTCATCAGGAGACATGGAATCAACTTCCACAGTTATGCAGATGATACACAGCTTTACATCTCCATGTCTCCTGATGACACCAGGCCAATGGATGCTCTTTTTAACTGCATTTTAGACATCAAATCCTGGATGGCAGAAAACTTTCTCCAGCTTAACCAGGACAAAACTGAGGTTTTAGTCATCGGTCCTGAGGCCCAGAGAGAGAAACTTTTAACCAAATTACAACACAATCTTTTAATCCATCCTCACAAGTAAGAAACCTGGGCGTTATTTTTGACTCTGAGCTGACTTTTATCCCACATATTAAAAACATCACAAAAATAGGTTTTTATCATCTTAGAAACATTGCCAGAGTTCGTCCCATTCTCTCTCGGGCCAACACAGAGACGCTGATGCATGCTTTTATCTCCAGTCGTATAGACTATTGTAATGCCCTGCTCTCTGGTCTTCCCAAAAAGTCTATTTCAGGTTTACAATTATTACAAAATTCAGCAGCACGTGTCCTGACTAAGACCAGGGGGCGGGACCACATTACACCGGTTTTAAAATCGCTGCATTGGCTCCCTGTGTGTTTTAGGATCGATTTTAAAGTTCTTTTACTGGTTTTTAAGTGTCTTAATGGTCTTGGGCCTTCTTATCTTTCAGAACTGCTTTTATCTTATGAACCCTCGCGGACCCTGCGCTCCTCCGGCAGCAGGCTCCTAGTCATTCCCAAAGTCAGGACACACACTCACGGCGAGGCGTCTTTTCAGTTTTACGGCCCCCGTCTATGGAACAGTCTGCCGGAGGACCTCAGGGCCGCAGAGAACATTCAGGTTTTTAGAGCAGGCTCAAGACCCATCTTTTTAGCTTAGCTTTTAATTAGTATTTATTGTTTTACATGTAATTATTTATTTATTATATTTATTTATTGGTTCATTTATTATTAGTTTTATCTGACTGAATTACTTTTAGTTCTTATCTTTTTACTTATTTTAATTTTTCTTATCACTTTTAGGTTTTCCAGTGTTTCCTCTGAGGAGCCTCTGCACCAGGAGCTGTGTTCGGCTGTGGCTGTTGGGCTCTAGCTCATGGCCCTGGAGGTTTGGTCCTGACCTCATCTCCTCTCTGGGCCCTGGGCTGGTGTCCTGTGGCTGCAGGTGACTCTGCTCCTGGTGCAGACAGCTCCTCTGATGATGCTGCCTTTGGTCCATCTGTACCCAGCCCAATGTATGTAGGCAAACTTAGCAATATGTATTTTAGTGTGTGCGTGTCCGTGTGTGTGTGAGGGTGGGGGTGTGTTTTTGTGTGCGGGGATGAGGGGTGGGGGTATGAGCTTGTAATATGGGATTGATTGAAATGGGGGGTGGGGGTATCTGAAATTGTTTTTAATGCACTGTAAAGCACTTTGTGTTACATGGTTTGTATGAAAAGCGCTTTATAAATAAAGTTTGATTTGATTTGATTTGATATTTATCAAGCAGACCTCTGAGGTTGTGATGTTGTGAGGACAGTTTGGGTCAAATATTTGGTCAGAACATGGAGTCAGTGTTGGGAGTAACTCATTACAAAAGTAAGTTACTGTAATATACTCTTAATAACTCGGTAGTGTAATCTGAGTAACTCAAGTTACATATAAATTAAATGATTTTATATTCTATTGAGAACAACACAGGACTAAAACACCTAACATAGTGTCTGTTTGCTTAAAGGTGAATCCAATATTATGAGGAAACATCACAGTAATCAAGTGTAAATGTAACAGGATTATTGTTGTACAGTGTCTTAACAAATGTGTAATCAGCTCAAAGTAACTCACAGTAGTGTAATTCAGTTATATCTTTAATAATATTGTTGTACCAATGTCTAATTTTTTCTCCCTTTGACTGGTATCATATAACGTATTACAATTTTACAGTAACTTACCCCACACTAATCAGGACATTAGGAGAACCTTTTAGTCGACTAACTGACTGATAACACATGACTTAAGTCCATCAAATGTCTACAGCCTAATTAAAAATGTATTTGAACATTGCTGAGTTGGTTTGAGATAAACAGTTTAGGGCTGGAGCTTGGGTTAGGTTAAGATTAGGATAAATATATTCAAAAATATACCTAAATATTAACAGCTGTGGTTGCAATAGTGAAATATCACCAGAGAATAATGACACACTGTTATTGATTGGACTTGAAACAGCATGAAGCTATAAACTGTCATGTTTCTTCTAAAGATTTACATGTTACTGGATTCATCATTACAATAAGATAGTTTTGAACTTAGGAATGGACATGAATGAAGAGCTTTGGGAATAGTTCTAATAGGTGTTTTTACACATGAAAGTGAATGAGAACTAGTCCCTCTTTAGTCAGTGGAATCATTCAGTGTAATGTGGAACATTTCTATAAGTAATTAAGTAGTTAGACTAACAACTTAATTACTTTCTTATTAGGGCCGACTTATATGGCTTTTTGCGAACAGATACCGATATAGAGAAGGTCACTGGTGCCGATAACCGATATGACTGCCGATATAATTAAAATACTTTTTATTAGGAGCAGCATTAACACCTCTTCTCATGACTAATTTACATGTCAATGTATCTGCAGTAATCACCAACACAAACACTTTACACTCACCAGAGAGAACGAGCTGAGGCTACTATTGTTGTAGCATCAAGAGCTAACCGCTAACTTACAGTGAGGTAACAAGTTACAATGAAACTTAAAGCGAACACGTTTTCAACACTCACTGCCCAGATTAACCTCTTCTCAGATCCCAAGTCTTCACAAAAATAATTCCTTTAGTTTAATCCAATCTCCAAATGAGAAAATAGTGAGAAAGACAACTTCTTCCTCTTGTTGACAGCTGTTAGCCGTGTGTCCTCGTCCCCCTTCTCTACACTGACACTTTGATGAAATAAAAGTCCTTTCTGTTGTTGCAGGCGTCATCTGTGATGAAGTTGTTTCCTTTTCTTGCGTTAGTAGCAGAGTTGAGAACATTAAATCCAGCGCTGCCTCAGAGCGGGCTTAGTGGTGCAGTGACGTAGAGCGTCAGCCTCGTGCTGCGTTCAGGTGCAGTCTGATAAAAGACAACTGTAACCCAGGTGCAAAAACTGTACTTTTATATTGATTTACATTACTCTTTTGCAAAGAACTGCGTTTCTATCGATTAACATTACTATCTTGGCCGTTATGTCTCTTTGTTTGTGAGCAAACAGCCATCTTGCTCACTTTTGCTCTCTGTCCCATGAGTCTTTGCGCCGCGTCACGTGACCGCGACCGCCAATCACAGTTCAATAAAAGACGTGACCAGGAAGTTAGTGACACACGCGCGAGACACAGAACAACTTGTTTGCTGCAGGTAAACTAAGCTTTGTTTTCGCTTTAAAATCATAATGATTGTTCTGAAACTTATTGTAGCAATTGTTAACTTGTAGGAGCCGACCTCCAGTCCCGTATGGCGTCGAAAATCCGTTGCGTTGTCTAATAATTATGGAACTGGTGAGTCCAACTTCTGTTTGGAATTGAATGGTTAGCTTAGCATTAGCCGTTCTCATTGGTTATAATGGGTCCGGTTAGCATTGCTTGTTTATGCCATGATTCTCTTTCTATCTGTACAATGAAAACATCTTATTGAAATGTGATTATTACTGAGAATGTTACATGTTATTTATGAATATTCTGTGAGCCTGCTAATATTCTTATGGCGTTTTTTAGCCTTGTATTAGCTGGTTATTTAACTTGAACCACTGACTTGAATTACTTTGAAGTGCAATTAATTGAACAGGATTTGTTTATACATGCAATTCAAATACGATTGAGTATGCATTTACAACTAGCACTTTTAAACAGTAATGCACTTTTTGTATTTATTGTAATGATTTATATTATTATGATTAATAATGATTTGATTAATTGAATGATGGTTTTGTACACTATAGTGAACCTATTTTGTATAACTAAGACTACATTTATGATGATATTGAACTACGAACTAAGGCCTTAACTTTATTGACTTTGAAGTTACTTTCAGTAACCTGAGTAACTTGGATTAATGCTTTATATCACGATTAGTGTTATTTAGCCAATAGATTGAATGTGTACACTGATTTATTTATTCATTCCATGGTCCTGTTTTTACTCAGGCCTGGTCTAGGATGGCGAGCTAAGCCCGAGCCACTGAATTGGTTACCTGCTCTCAAGTCAAGAGCACCTACCTGGAAAATCATCTGCACCATCCTCTGTCAGGGGCTGGTAGGCGGCTCTTGCAGCCGGACAGAAACTCTTGCACCCACACTCACATACAGCGACCTCCCTCAGACTCTTTCACTCCTCACAATCACTTGCCTCCGGACAACAGAATCTTCTAATGGTCGCTTAGTTGTGTGTGTGATAAGGACACTCAATTCCATCGCAACACTGAACCCAGTTGCAATTTTGAATGAACTGTTTTACTCTGAATTTCAAGCAACTGAATTGCAACACTGCTTCATTATTATTGTTGTGGAATACTTGCATTTGCGTTTTTGTACATATTGGGTTTTTTTCTCCAAAGGGTTTTTTTTTCCAATGAATGGCCATTCAATTCATTCTTGTTCTGTAAATAGTAACTATCACTGTAAATATGTAAATATCTCAATATATGGTGCAACACCAAAAGCAACTTTTTGTCTCTTGCCTCCTCTCTCCACGAGCCGAATCTGTCCTTCTGAGCTAGCCTAATTGTATATTCTTTGCTAAATTACATTGCTTATCAATATTTCCAGCTAATTGCTAATTTTAATTAATTATTGGCATTAAAATATCTTTTAGCTATAACGCATATGCTACATAATTGTGGCGAGCTAGCCAGGATAGAGGAAAGGTAAGTTGTGCCTGTATTGTAGTATTTTTTTTTTCCATAAAAGAGAAAAACAGTGATTGACAGACATGTATGTTTTTGAGAAACTTGGCATAAAAATTCCCCATGCGGTTATCATTGAAGGTGTTACAAAAACAGAAACCGATGATGAAGTTATTAACTTTTTGAGTAAATATGGTTCCGTTTCAAAAACACAAATTATCGATGAGCCCGAGTCCGCGTTCCATCAGAATCTTGTTGTTGAATTCGATTCGAGTGATGTTGTTGCGTTGCGTAATATGTTGCCTTACAATTACGTTAGCCACGATAAATCCACTACGTATGAGATCTCAGAACTATCTACAATTTGCTCTGCACGAGTAGAAAAAATTGTTACCGACATTTACCTGCGTGCGCTCCAAGATATTGCGACACTTACTGGTAAAGACTATGTAGAAGTTCTTAAAAGTGTAATGTCTCTGCTTGGTCAGCTGTTGACAGACCTCCAGCCTACTGTCACTGAAGACGAGTTGTCTACAGAGGGCCACAAGAAGCCATTCGCTCCTGCCTCCTCGGTTCCTCTGCTTGATTCTGCCGTCGCGGTCCAACAGCCTGGCATCCCACCTGTGAAGTCTTCACCGGATGTAGATGATGGTCTGATGTCATCTACGCAGAGCACTCCTCCATCGACACCAGGTGATGAGCCACAACCGCAGAAGAGAAGAGTCATCGCAACCCTGATCCAAGGCACAGTTAAATGGTTCAACGTGCGACGCCGATATGGTTTTATAACCAGGAATGACACCAAAGAAGATGTATTTGTCCACCAGACTGCTATAAAGAAGAATAATCCAAGAAAATGTGTCCGTAGTGTGGGAGATGGAGAGGTCGTAGAGTTTGACATCATAGAAGCAACAAAGGGCCCAGAAGCTGCCAATGTGACTGGTCCTGGTGGTGCACCAGTCAGAGGAAGTCCGTATGCACCAAACAAAAGGCGCTTACGACGGCAGCTCCTTTCTCGAAGTCCTCGAACTGAGCATCTGACCAGATTTTCGGGCCCAAAGAAAGAAGACCCTGTGTGTGTGAGAATTGGGTTTCCACCGCCTCAACGAAGACCATCCAGACGAAGATCTCCACATGGTGACCCTGTGGAGCCGAGAGGGGTAGTGGAACGTGCGCCACAGACCGACCGACCTAGGCGAAGATTTTGGCGCCCATATAGACGCCGATTCAGACTTCATTCGCCTGAAGACTCATCCCTTGCACATCCAGATGAGCCTAATGACGTCCGGAGCAGTGAAGATGATCAGTTTGAAGTAGGTCCACTTCAAGTTAAGCCAGTTCCTTTCTACTTTGAAAATGCAGATCCTGATGAATCCAGCGATGACAAGCTTTTGTCTTGTGCTACTGATCTTACTGTTCCTGAAACCAGAATTGACTTACCTGATCTTGAAAAGTCCTCTGCCGCCGCCGAAGTCATGCCACCATTGCCTTCACCTGTGGGAATGACTGAAGATACCTTACCTGTACCTGATCATGCTGAACACTTACCTCAAGTCGAGGAAGAGAGAACTCCTGAGATTTATGTCCCTGGTGAAGAAGCAGAGTCCCGTGACCAGGCAGAGACAATCCCTGATTTGACTGAGACTGCTTGTGATCAGTTGTTCCTGGACAACTCAAAGCAAGATTTGACTGTAGTAGAGTCCTATGCTAACGTTCGCAGTTTGTCACAACAGCGACGCCCTCCGAGCCTTTTCCGCAACTCTGCCTTAGTGGTTCAGACATTGTTCCATAGTTTGGTAGACACCTATGGCAAAGCATTTACTACTACCTCTGCATAGAACATCGCTTAGCTTTGAGTCACCCGTTCATGTCGTATAACCGGCTCATGGAGGTGCACGGTCCTTTCACCTTCAGAAGCAGAGATATCACTTAAAGTGACAGAACCTGAGCCTAACCATTCTGCTGCTACTGAAAACCCTATTGTAGAGCCCGATCAGATGGAAAATCCTCTAGTTTCAGTTATTCAAGCGGTATTTCACAGCCTTACAGACGCCTATGGCGAAGCGTTTAATGTTACCTCAGCAGCAAACTATAGCTTAGACCCTTCCGTCCAATAGGTCTAGCATGCACACGGAGGTGCATGGTCTTAAGGGGGGAGGGTGTAACCCAGGTGCAAAAACTGTACTTTTATATTGATTTACATTACTCTTTTGCAAAGAACTGCGTTTCTATCGATTACATTACTATCTTGGCCGTTATGTCTCTTTGTTTGTGAGCAAACAGCCATCTTGCTCACTTTTGCTCTCTGTCCCATGAGTCTTTGCGCCGCGTCACGTGACCGCGACCGCCAATCACAGTTCAATAAAAGACGTGACCAGGAAGTTAGTGACACACGCGCGAGACACAGAACAACTTGTTTGCTGCAGGTAAACTAAGCTTTGTTTTCGCTTTAAAATCATAATGATTGTTCTGAAACTTATTGTAGCAATTGTTAACTTGTAGGAGCCGACCTCCAGTCCCGTATGGCGTCGAAAATCCGTTGCGTTGTCTAATAATTATGGAACTGGTGAGTCCAACTTCTGTTTGGAATTGAATGGTTAGCTTAGCATTAGCCGTTCTCATTGGTTATAATGGGTCCGGTTAGCATTGCTTGTTTATGCCATGATTCTCTTTCTATCTGTACAATGAAAACATCTTATTGAAATGTGATTATTACTGAGAATGTTACATGTTATTTATGAATATTCTGTGAGCCTGCTAATATTCTTATGGCGTTTTTTAGCCTTGTATTAGCTGGTTATTTAACTTGAACCACTGACTTGAATTACTTTGAAGTGCAATTAATTGAACAGGATTTGTTTATACATGCAATTCAAATACGATTGAGTATGCATTTACAACTAGCACTTTTAAACAGTAATGCACTTTTTGTATTTATTGTAATGATTTATATTATTATGATTAATAATGATTTGATTAATTGAATGATGGTTTTGTACACTATAGTGAACCTATTTTGTATAACTAAGACTACATTTATGATGATATTGAACTACGAACTAAGGCCTTAACTTTATTGACTTTGAAGTTACTTTCAGTAACCTGAGTAACTTGGATTAATGCTTTATATCACGATTAGTGTTATTTAGCCAATAGATTGAATGTGTACACTGATTTATTTATTCATTCCATGGTCCTGTTTTTACTCAGGCCTGGTCTAGGATGGCGAGCTAAGCCCGAGCCACTGAATTGGTTACCTGCTCTCAAGTCAAGAGCACCTACCTGGAAAATCATCTGCACCATCCTCTGTCAGGGGCTGGTAGGCGGCTCTTGCAGCCGGACAGAACTCTTGCACCCACACTCACATACAGCGACCTCCCTCAGACTCTTTCACTCCTCACCAATCACTTGCCTCCGGACAACAGAATCTTCTAATGGTCGCATAGTTGTGTGTGTGATAAGGACACTCAATTCCATCGCAACACTGAACCCAGTTGCAATTTATGAATGAACTGTTTTACTCTGAATTCAAGCAACTGAATTGCAACACTGCTTCATTATTATTGTTGTGGAATACTTGCATTGCGTTTTTGTACATATTGGGTTTTTTTCTCCCAAAGGGTTTTTTTTCCAATGAATGGCCATTCATTCATTCTTGTTCTGTAAATAGTAACTATCACTGTAAATATGTAAATATCTCAATATATGGTGCAACACCAAAAGCAACTTTTTGTCTCTTGCCTCCTCTCTCCACGAGCCGAATCTGTCCTTCTGAGCTAGCCTAATTGTATATTCTTTGCTAAATTACATTGCTTATCAATATTTCCAGCTAATTGCTAATTTTAATTAATTATTGGCATTAAAATATCTTTTAGCTATAACGCATATGCTACACAACTCCATAAATAAATATAAGAAGCACGCTAAATATGATCTGATTGGTGATTGAATTGAATGGTTGTACTGTATGCTGGAAGATCTAAGCTTTGAAATGAGGTGCATGTCCTTAATATCGCGGTATATCAGCGATTCTTTGGCTGATAAGCGATAGGCCTGCAAGAACTCATATCGGCCAACCGATATATCGATTGGGCCCCTCAGACAAACAAAGATATTGACAATAAAACATAAACATTCATCGTATTATTTCTGATTCAGATTTCTATTTGTGGAGCTTCTGTGTCACACGTTTACATCTCTGAATGAAAAACAAAAGAAGCAAAAGGTTCTTGGTCTGATTGACAGAACCTGCTCCAGAGCAAAGGTCCACTAAAACTAAGAACAGTACCAAGAGCTGAGCAGTTCTTCCAGTGTTGTGTCGTCCTGCTGCTGCTCGACTCTGTCCCAGATGATTCAGTACATCTGGTACTAACTAACAGTTACACAACTACTACACTTCTGTCAGCAACAACACTTCTCCTCCTGTGAATCCTACTCTTTATAAGAACGTTTCAGCTGCTTAAGCCCAGAGTCATCACAGAGCACAACAGCAACCACTTATTTATTATTTTTTAAAGAAGCTATGAGAATTATTGCATTGCTTTTAGTAGCTTTCAGAAATAGGTAAAGTTTGATGTGAATTATGCAAGTAGTTTTCTCTCTCTCTTTCTTTCTCCTTCTTTCCTCTTTTGCTCTGCCTTTTTGCCTCTCTCTCTCTCCTATTCTCTCTTCTCTCTCTTGCTCCTCTTTTTTCCTCTCTTGCTCTCACTTTCCTTGCTTTCTCCTCTCCTCTCTCTCTTGCTCTCCCTTTCTTTCTCCCATCTTCTTTCTTTCTCCTCTCTTTCTCTCACTTTCCTTTCTTTTTCCTCTCTCGCTCTTTGTATCTCTCTATTCGCTCTCTCCTC
Organism: Mugilogobius chulae; assembly: GCA_038363315.1. Taxonomy (NCBI): domain Eukaryota; kingdom Metazoa; phylum Chordata; class Actinopteri; order Gobiiformes; family Gobiidae; genus Mugilogobius; species Mugilogobius chulae. Next base: position 9,571,341 of record CM076415.1, on the reverse strand, counting down.
TCTCTTGCTTGATTTCTCTCTCCTCTCTCTCCTACCTACTTTCTGCCTTTTCCCTCTATCTACTCTTTCTCTCTCTTTCTCACTCTCCTTTCTCTTCACATATCTCCCTTCTTTCTCCTCTATGCCTTTGTTCTCTTTCTCTCTTTTGGTTATTGCTTTGCTCACTTCCTTTCTTTCTTTTCTCTTTTTTCTCTCCCCTCCTTTCTTTTTATCTTTCTTTCTCTTCCTCTTTCTTCTCTCTTTTTCCTATCTTGTTTTTTTTCCTCTTCTTTCTTGCACTCTCTCTCTTTCTCTCTCTCTCTCGTCTCTCATGCTGTTTGTCTTTCTCTATTCACTTTCCTCTTTCTCTGGCTCTCTCTCCTTTCTCTTCTATGTCCTACCCTTTTCCTTTCTGGCTTTTCCCTCTCTCTCTCTCTCTCTTTCTCTCTTAAAACATAAAAGTCCAAGTTGAAAACCTTTAAGTCAACACAGATATTTAAATAGATGTAACTAATAGGGCTTTTCCATTAGTACGTGCTTGGCCCTACTCTACTCGACTCGACTCTACGCGCTTCTACCCGGCTTAGCCCCGCTCAGAGGGAGAGCATTTCCATTACAAGAGAGGCCGAGTGGGGCTGTTGTGAAGCGGGGCGGGGTTGCCAACACTGTCACTCCCCAAAGGTAGAGAAAAGGGAGCGGGTTGTCTTCTGTTGTAACTTTAATCCCTCTGTTCCAAACTTAAAGCAGTGATTTTGTCCCTGCGTGTCGTAGATGCGCGCGCCCATATGAAAGTTCATAGAAAACAACGGAGCGTTTCAATGCGCATCAGCTTTAATAACGAGGATATTCTTTTATAGTCAGACCGTTCGTTCTCCAGCGTTTCATAAGCGTAATATAAAACAAATATCCACCGCTGCATGCCAGTAGAGTGAAGCTTTTCACGTCAACACGTTCACTGACTCACCTCTTCTTCACGTCCGCCCAATACGTCTGTCTAGTCCCGCTCTGGTCCCGATGTACAATCACAAAGTCAGCTGTCCCATCTCTCTCCTCTGTCACTCTGTCCTGATGAAACTGCATTATAATCTCCTGCTTCAAAACTTGTGCATCGGATGTCCATTGTTTACTGTGAGAAGCAGGAGCAGGACCCCGCAGCAGGTACGCACAGCTACGCACATACTCATAGATCTACATTTTTGTATTTAGCGGATAGGGACCAGGGACTTCATGTCATTTTGCTGTTTTTTGCTACGGTGAGTACGAAATGTGGAAGCAGTTCAGTGCTATCGGCAGCTAGCTTAGCGGCGACTCACGTTAGCGTACGGTAACAACGACAAACCAGCGGCGTTTGTGTGACGCAACAGGCGACGTGCGTCTGACATCAGGTTTAGTATCTGCTCGGCTCGCCTTGGCCCTGGGGTAAAGCAAGTACTAAAAAGTACCTGGTCAGAGGGATAGCCCCAAATGGAAAAGCTCCGGACCAGGCTAAGTCGCGCCGAGTAGAGTAGAGTAGGGCCAAGCAGGTACTAATGGAAAAGCCCTATAATTGACCTTCAGACTTTTTACACTATAATCTTACCAAAGGGTTTTAATCCAGATGTTCGGCATCTTAAATTAATATCAGACACCCAATCTAAACCTATGACATCATCCCGTTCCCCAACATGAACACAACCTATTAACACGACTCCTCTCGTTCTCATACTGTTACTGTAGTTTAAAGAGCTGAGCACACAGAACTGCTGAGGTGGATCTGAGGACTGGAACCATCGCTCACACGGACAGCCGGCCCCTCCGGACCTCCTCAGACCCTCTTCAGACCCCTTCTCCCCCCTCTGCACGGTCCTGGGACGATCTTTATTACTGCTTACTCCTGCACTTCATCGGACTGGATTTGACTAATGTAACAGCTCTTCAAACTCAGCTCCGCCGTGTGGTTTTTATCGGCTCAGCTTTTGTTATTTTAGTCTGGTTTAGTTCTTTGCATTCTAATTTGTGAACAGTATTTTGATTAAAGGAGACTTGTAACAGTTGTTTTTAATGTTAAGTAATGTGTATAGATCATATTCTGCTTATTGTAAAACACAACGTTGATCTAAAATGAATTAAAAATGGAAGCAGATTGTATTTTGTTCCAAACTGCAGAACTGACAAACTCCATCTCTTTGTGGACTTGCAAGTCATGACTTGGACTCGAGTTAAGTCTTGAAGCTATATTTTGATGACTTGACACTCGCCTTGATAAGACTTGGTACTTGACTTGGACTTGAAGCTCTGTGACATGAGATTGCATAAATACAAGCTCTATTCAGTATTTGGTTCAAATGCCAAAATAAAATCAAAGGACTTGGACTTGAGTTGGACTTCTGAGACACTGACTTGGACTTGACTTGGACTTGTCTCTCTTTAGTACTTTTCGCACAGCATATATTTACCTCGGGACGTCTGTAAACTTTAATTTACCCCACGATCTCTGAGTTTTTTACAGGCGTTCACATGGACTTGTTATGACAGACTTTCCGGAAACGGTGACAGATAGATTATGGCAATGGCCAAATGTAGCTCCTCGTCATGTTAGTTGAGTCATTTATCAGAATCACATCACAACATCAGATTTCTTACAAACAACCGAAGACTCTCTCTTTTACTCCATTTACAGTGATAAAATCTAAACATCCAAACGTTGCAGCGTTCTATCCAAACTTTTCTCCAAACATCCATTCTCTCGTCCTTCCGTTGCTACGCCAACTGGTTCACAGACTTTTAATCGTAGTATGATGAATGTTTAGCATTTTAATCATAGAAAAAAACAACAATTTCTTTGAAATGATTGGTAAATAATATAAATCATCTTTTTGTTCAAATCTAAAGGTAAAATAAGCCGCAGAGTCACTATCAATTCATTTATAAACTGTTCATGGATGGACACAGGACTAGTGTACATGAGCAGTCTGAGTTTGGAGCATTACAGGAGGTAAAAATCAGGAGAAACTTTACAGGCATTTTTACAGATAAGGGCGATTTGCACGGGAGTAGAAACTCAGATGACGTCCAAAATTATTACAATTTACATGAGGTCCTAGGTAATTGATTTCCAAATCAAGTCTTTTGACTTAAGACTTGATTTGGACTTGGAACTTGACTTTGACTTGTCTCTCTCTGACTTGGGACAAGACTTCAGACTTGAGAGCTCCTCTTGAGTGAATCTGTTGGTACACAGTGATTATTCTCTCTCTGTTCAGACTGATATTTGGAGCTAATGAAAGGTTGAGCAGCTCCCAGTCTCTCAGCTCTGTGCTCTCGCTGCCTAATGGAATTGAATTACTCACAAACTCATTCTCACTACATCTGCTGCTGCTGAACACAGACCTCACCCACTGACTGCAAAGTGACTCCTGATCATTCACTCTATCCTAATGCCTTCTAATAACACACTGCATACATGTAGAGAACTTCATACTTCACACAAAATCACTGTAGAAATGGACTAGATACAACACATTTACAACTGTTAACTGTTAAGATAACAAATGACCAATCATACCATGCATGTATGGGCTTTTCTAACCCAGACACCTGCACTCACTGCCCCACACAAGTAGACATCCACCTTCACTCATACTGGCTGTGCCCTCCAGTACACAACTTCTGGTTGGGGTCATGAGAGAACTATGTCTAAAATACTCTGCCTCAGTGTTCCAGCATTATCATTGTTGACATTACCAGGTGATCTGTCCAACCTGAAAATCTCTAACCCTAATCATACACAACTTCATACTAACTGCAAAGACAAAACAAAACATACCTAAATCAATGGCTCAATTTATTGACAGACATTCTAATATGGAAATTTAATCTAGGGCTGCTCGATTACGATGAAAATAATAATCACGATTATTCACAGAATAATTGAAATCACAATTATTTGCTTAGAAACAATGCAGAGAGTGAGATATCTTATAAAAATGGACAGATTAAATGTATTCTATAATTGTAAAGAGACAGTCTATTCAAGGAAAACTCAAGAGCATATCTGAGCGCTTACAAACTCATGAGTTATGGTTAATAATCACGATTACTCGATTATACATTTTTTGTAAACTATTACAACACTAATCATAATTGAAATTAAATTAATTGCACAGCCCTAAGTTAAACACAACCCCCTTATTATAATAAGACATGTGAACGCTTCTGGTGTTATATAAAACATATAAAGTCATGATCCCCCCAATCCTATTGCCTTCCCTTGTTGCCCACCCCTCCCATCCATCCATCCATCCATCCATCCACTCCCTCTTCTTAGCTGTGATTTTAACTGTAGGCCTATCTAAGTTTGTGTTTTATATGTGTATTAAAAAAAACAAAAAACATTATAACTAGGGCTAGGCGATTAATCGCATTTGCGATTAGATTGCGATATGACAAGACGCGATAATATAATCGCAGAGATGTGCAATTATTGCCCACATGCGTTTTGTTTCGGAAATAATTGAAGCGCCGCGTGTGAGTGTGCACTGTCCTTCGTTCTTTTTCTCTTTTCTTCACTCACTCCACGAACTCTCTTCGTTAGTGACACGAAACAGACATAATAGTTGTTTCAGGTGTTTTTCTATCGCTTCTCTTTGCTTTTTAGCGCGTATGTGCGTGTGCCTCTGACTTCGAATCCTACCTTGTTACGAGCCCGCCCCGCGCTGTAACATGAAGTGGTCCGCGGTGACGCGCTGCCAAACGAAAAGAAACTATTTCATTTCAAAGACGGAGCACTACGGTTCTCTGGGTGGACAAGGACAGGTGATTGTCCCGTGTTTAAAAATGACAACAAACAAATGTTTGTAATTTGCTATATTAAATGTAATTTGACCTGGCCATAGTAATAAATATATATATTAAAGGTGGGGTAGCTGATTTTTTAGTTGTAAATTTTGTGTTTTCCACTAAAATGTAGATGATAAATGCAGCACTTTGTGTAAAAATGAGACCACTGAGTATTGTCTGAACTAAATAATAAAAATGTTTTTGTTCTAATCAGGAGCCAAATGCTGCGCTCTGATTTGCTGAGCTTGGGTGGTCCTCTCCAATTTTAAAAAGTGGTATTTAAAGGTGGGGTAGCTGATTTTTACATTGCAAACATGATTTAGATTTTAAATCTGACAAAATTCTCTCATAACTCATTCAACTCATGGCTAATATCAACATGTACTCAATTTAGTTGCAATTCTGGTTTATAACTTCTTTTTACAAACAACAAAGTGAAACTGGAGGGGGTCACTCAAGCACAACCAATCAGAGAGCTGCATTTGCTCAGGATTAGAACTAAAACTCTTTATTATTCAACTCAGACAATACTCAGTGGTCTAATTTTTTCACAAAGTGCTGCATTTATCATCTACTTTTTAGTGGAAAACAAAAAAAATGCTAATCTGAAAGTAAAAAAGTTAGTTACCCCACCTTTAAGTCACAGTAGCCACCAAAAATGGATACATGTCTATGATAACCATGTGTCGAAGGGTTTATGAGAGGAAGTTGTCAGATTAAAAAACCTAAATTGTGTTTGCAGAGTGAAAATCACCTACATCACCTTTTAAAAAAGCTACAAAACAATTTGATCAATATTGTCCATGATCGGTATTGGCCAATCAAAAATTCTAATTATCTGTATCAGTGATCAGCCTCAAAAATCTTGATCGGAGCATTTCTAGATTTAGCGCAGAAAAACACAAAAGACGACAGCAAATAAGCAAGGCTCTAGTAAAGCATCCTAAACTGACCACCTTTGATGATGAGCAGCCAGTAGATGATGTTTTTCAAGTCACATATGGTACCCGTGACGGAGGGCCCCTTCACAAAATTTTGCCTTGAGCCCCCAAATGGCTAAGTCCGCCCTGGTCACAGATAGAGATGCACCGATCCGATACTGGGATTGAATATCGGTGCCGATCCAGGAAATTTTGCTGGATCGAGTATCGGCTCCATAATATCGGTTCAGCCGATATCCTAGTTGTGTTTAATTGGACATAATGAGTCAGATTTATAGGCTGATGTTGAGCCAGAATGTCTCACAATGTTTGACATTTTATTCTTTCTCTCTCTCTCTCTTTCTTTCTTCTCTTTTTCTTTCTCTCTTCTCACTCTCCTGTCTTTTCTCCTTTCTTTCTCTCTCTTTCTCTCCTCACACTTTCTCTGTCCCTTTCTATCTCTCTTTCTTCTCTTCTCTCTCTCCTCTCGCTCTCTCTCTTTCTCTCTCTCCTCTAGCTCTCCCTCTCATTCTCTTTCTCTTTCTTCTCTCTATTTCTGTCTTCATTCTCTCTCTCTCTTTTCTCTTTCTTCTCTTTCTCTCCTTTCTCTCTCTCTCTCTCTTTCTTATCTCTCTCTTCTCTCTCCTCTCTTTGTCTCTCTCTCTTCTCTTCTCTCTCTCTCTCTTTCTTCTCTCGCTCCTCGCTCTCTCTCTCTTTATCTCTCTCTTTCTTCTTATGTTGGACTAACAATTATCACCCTACTATCGTTATCCAGCCCTAGTTTGAGCCAAGTATAATCTCACAAGACCAGTTTCCTACATTTCTCTGCTGTGGCGTTGGTTCTTGTCCCGTCCCTGTTTACCACATTCGCCCCACACTCATGCTAACGTGTGCCCCAGTGCCCCAAATCTGCATCCTTTCCCCCTCTTCCTAAGTTTACAATAATCTCCATCACTTAAACTTCCACTTACACACATTAATCTGCTTCTAATCCGAGAGCAGCAGGCTTTTCCGCGGGCAGATCCCGGATTAGCGCCGTTAGCTTAGCGCCGCGCTGCTCATTAGCGGTTAGCCAGATAAAGAGCAGAGTGGAACCGGCGACGCTCCGCCTTTGACCTCCCAAAAGAGCCGACAAATGGATTCATTAGTGAAGGAGTCGGACGGACTTTTGGTGTGGAGCTGAGAGAACAGGCTGCGTGCGTATGTCGGTGAAAAGGATTTTTAACTACAATGCATCATCCAGATTTAGATTTTTGTGTTTGTTTAGCTATTCTGATCAATATTTTATAAGAGAACTCTTGGATGTGTTGAAAATATAAATGGTATAATGCTAAAAACTGCAATCGGAATCTTTTTTAAGGAATACTGAAGATGGAAGAGGAGCCTGTTTTGAGCGGTAGGGAAAGCCAGAACAGCCGGAGGAAACCTATGCAGACACTGGGAGAACATGCAAACTCCACATAGTAGGGGTGTGACTGTATAGGGATGTTGATCACGTGACGTGTTGGTTGGCAGAAGTAGTTAAAACGTGTTGGCGGCAAGCTGAACAACACAAAAAAGACAATGTTTGTCTGTTGCTGTGTGACTCGGTGTGCTAACAGGTTTGATCAGAGCAATCCATAGAGCTTCAACTGTGTTCAGAAAAAGCCTACACCAAAAAGAAAGCTTTTCATTTCATCAATTAGATTCCAATGGGAAAAACAATGAGAGCTGGTTTTGCCAAACATTTTGATGTCACATGTGGACTCGCGAACATCCCATACATGTCATAGTGAATAGTTTTGGTACAGCACGTTCAGTTCGGTGAACGTGTGTACGTTTCAATACTATTTGCGACACGTTTCTACACAGACACTATTAAGCGATGCAGTGCTATAGCTTATGTTTTGGGGTTTTAAAACTTCTTCCTTGGGCTATTACTCATCTGTGCTTCTTACTTAGTGCTGCGTGAATTAGGGCTGGGCATAATATCGCATATATGGCAAAAAATTAATATCACAATTTTCATTGAGCCAGATCACGATTTTGATTTTATCACGATTCTTGCTGACAGTTTTTTTTTCCTATTGTCTTTGAGGTAAACACAATTCACTATCAACAAGCAAACTCAACAGTTCAACAAAAAGTGTTTGTGTGTTGCTGCAAAACAAGTGTGTGTTTTTCTTACAATAATAGCAACTTTTAGACATAAAAACATGCTAAAAATCCATGTTTCAGTTATATAAACTGATTCATTCATTTTACGACTAAAAAGCACGGTACAAAAGAGACTTCAAACAAGACTTGGATTTGGCAACTCTAAAACTAAGAGAATAGTTTGGAAAAATAGTCTATATTTGAACAGACAGATGCATCGAATAGAGAAAAAGGAAATCACGATATGACAATTATCAACAAAAAAGCAGATTGTCAAAAAGATGAGCTCACGATTCAATTTTTATCACAAAATTGCCCAGCCCTAGCGTGAATGCTTCTGATGGATTACAAGACTACGCGCTCGTAAACACTTCAGAATCATTGCGGGAAAAAGACGAACATTTGGACTCACCGCTGCGTCACATTCACCTGTAGCTCACGCAGTCACATCAAACAACTTTGTGTGAGGCAAGGCAAGGCAAATGTATTTGTATAGCACAATTCATACACAAAGCAATTCAAAGAGCTTTACAAGGCAGGAAAATGCATCAAATTACAATACAACATTATTAAATAATCAGCATAACATTTACTTTAAAAGAAGTAAAGAAATAAAGAGTGCAGACAAAGCGTTTCAGTCATATGCACAGATAAAAATAAATGTTTTGAGTCGAGATTTAAACATTGTCACAGTGGAGGCCTGTCTTACATCATCTGGAAGAGTGTTCCAGATCTTAGCTGCATAAAACTGAAACGCTGATTCCCCATGTTTAGTCCTGACTCTGGGCACCAGCAGGAGGCCGGTCCCTGAGGTCCTCAGAGTGCGAGATGGTTCATAACGCACTAACATGTCAGAGATGTACTTTGGTGCTAGTCCATGGAGAGACTTAAACACAAGCAGAGCTGTTTTAAAGTCTATTCTCTGAGCCACTGGAAGCCAGTGCACAAACACCCCTCCTTGTGAAAAAAGTCCATCGTCACATGCACATGTCCGCCCGATAGATGTGTGTGGATCAAACAGAACCAGCTCAAAGGCTCCAAAACACTAAAGCTGCTTCTCTGAGCTTCCTCTTGTTTCAGCAATGTACAAACACTGCACCACGTTCATTTAGGCAACATGAGTTGAATCATGCACTGCTACTGATACTGATACGGCTTATCAATCTGGACTTTTAACGGTTCTTTTATCAGTACTTTTTGGTAAAAAAAAAAAAAAAAAAAACATTTTCTGTACTGACAAGTTGTTGTTGTGAATAATAGCATTCTATTCAGTGATAGGAAGTTTCTAGCGGTCTAGTGAGAGGAATTTGGAGTAGAATTTTTGCTTACCTTGTAGGATTAATAATATCCTAAAATAGCATCATGTCTGTTCTTACAAGTGTTCCTGACTCCTCTTTAAAGAAACAGAACATCCTTCTGCTCCAGTTGAAAGCACATCCAAGTAAAAGTATAACCCAGCCTTTTCCATTTCCCATGATTCTCCGGGTAAACAAATGGGTAAAAGATTTAATGTCGAAAGCAAAGGTTGTGTCACTCTTGTTACAGTGCAAAGTGGTGACAATTTGGCCTTTGTTTTGACATGTAACTGAACAGACTACAAGTGTTTTTTTTAAATATAGCTTGGCAAATATAACAGCGTTCCCATCCCTACGTACGTCAGTGAAAAAAAGCCTCAACTATTGTTTTAACTTTTCTTTTAATTAAAAAGACTCTTTCTCCTTTGTCAAATCAAATCAAACCAGACGGCTGCCCTGACCAGAAGCACCGCTCACTCTCACCAGGACGGCCTTGACCAGAAGCACCGGTCACTCTCACCAGGACGGCCTTGACCAGAAGCACCGCTCACTCTCACCAGGACGGCCTTGACCAGAAGCACCGGTCACTCTCACCAGGACGGCCTCTGTGTCTTACTCAAGTCTGGCTCCTTTTCTGTTTTTGCAGATTACTTTGGCATATTTATGTTTCATGTGGAGTTACATCAGAACTAATCTCTCAGCTTAAAGCGTCCGCTGGGACATGTGTGGAAGAGATTCTGCAGCTCACAAGTGTGTTTGAGTGCACATGTGTTGTATCTGTTAAGTTTTTAACATTTGTTTAAAAGCACTGATAGTGACAGTATTGAAATATTGAATTAAATGTTTTTGAGCATTTTTTGTATTCACTTCTGAGTCTGAACTGAGCTGTGCCTGTAAAGCAATAGACAGATAGTGTTAGACTGCTACTAACACGTGTTTTGTTAATCGATGAGTTGGGTGATTATTAGGGATGGGTATCGATAAGATTTTATCGATTCCTCTTATCGGTCCGATTCCTTATCGATTCTTAAAATTATGTGTTTTATGTATCTAGATTTAAAAAATGTATTTAAACTAATTTTAATACATTTAGACAATGATGTGGACTATATTATGATGATTACTAATTAAATATAGGCTAAATGAGGAGCAGAAATAATATTTCAGAGCTAGAGGCATAAACTATTTGATATTGATAACACTAATAACGCTATGTAAGGGTGTAACTTTGGCCACGTGAAGTCCTGGTTCTACACACATCACACTCTCCCTGCGCTCACCAGGCCTTTCTCTTTCTCTGCTACTGTAGTTTTTTGATCCAGAAAGTCCGCTCCAGGTGACGGTCTGCGCTTGGAGAAGGCGGAGCTGCGCGCTTCGGTCCGAGGCGAACGCACGTGTCTTCCTGACCAGCTGTGTGTGCGCTAGTCAGGACGCAGGCACAGCACAACAGACAGTCCGTATACGCTACGAAGGGGCACAGCTCGCTTAGAGACGGATAATTCGTGCGCTCCGAGGCGCGGACACAATTTACTTTGGGGCTGACACAGCTGACAGTTGTGGGACCCAAGGAGACGGAGAAGAGAGAGAAAGTGAGAGAGGTCGCCCAGGCGCGCGCATTAGGTGCATGGAAAGAAAGAGTTATAGACCCCCAGCTGACGGTAGATGCACGCGCCTATCCCCAAACATTCATATTAATGGAGGAAGCTTACCTCCGCTGTCACGGCGCTGGTGTGTGAGCCGCATGTGCGCCACATGTACATGTTGTATTGTCTCCGTTTCTTCTCTCTTTCTTTCCTGTGCGCGCTGTACGTAAACGCGCTGTATCCACCTGAATTAATGAGGGATTAGTCTTTGCCAAAACTACAACTTGTGCTTGTAATGAAACCGAATGTAACAGCCCAGCGTGAGGTTGAAGTTTACGCAGTATTTAAAGGCACAGCGGCCCAAAGCAGCATCGATAAGAAGAAGATAAGAGAGGAGACATACGATTCTAGTGGATTGCTAAAAATAGAACCGGTTCCCAAGTAGAACCGGCTCTCGATACCCATCCCTGGTGATTATTCTTTTCATTAATCGATTAGTTGTTTAGAATTTGAGCTGAGAAAGTTTTTTTTTTTTTTTTTTTGATTGATTCTATTTAGCTCATTACAGTTAAACTAGCAACATACATTTGTTGTCACTGACTGGGGAGGAACAGTAGCGTCTCTCTTGTCAGAATGTGAAGGTGACACAGGAAGCTGAGTCTGCAAACTCACTTCCTCTTCCTGTTCACCTCAGACTCCTGTGACCTCTGACCTCTGACACAAGACTCTGCCGACACAAATCCCACACAGATCCAGATGACTCTGGAGCAGAAGTCTCTTTACTGTTAAATATGAACTGGGCCAGTGAGTTAAAGTGATCCATACTGGTCCTTATGAGATCTAGAGCTTTCAAGGGACGTTTGGGAACACTGGAGAAACAGACTACGTTTCAAATTCCTACATCAGACCAGTGGTTGTTTATTTGTCATACTTTACATGTCTGCAGTCATCCTCAGAAGCATCACTTGATGTTACTGTGACGTGTCTTGCCGGCTGATTTACAGGAGGAACAGAGACGACAGGGCTCTAGTTAGCCATACGAGGAGCCCCTGATGATGTGTGAAAAACACACCCTACACTTTTAATATGCAGTGCTAGTCATAATAATGCAGTTTATACACAACCACAAGAACCAAAAAAAAAAAAAGAAAGAAAATTAAGCTTTGCACAACCTGTGCGTTCCATCTTTCTATCTGCTGTTTGAGTGGAATAACATTTGATATTTCAAAAAACATTTTACATAAAATAAAACAACAACAAATAACAAGCTGTATTGAGCTGTATTGCTAAACATCACAAGACCTCATGTTTTTGTTCTGGACAAACGTGATGAAGATATGGCTGTCATTTAATATGTTTAAAAATCATTTCAAATATGGCCGCCCTAATCTGGGACAAATGTAACGATGTGTTACAACTGCTCCTTGGCCAATTTATTGGATTTATTTATATTAGTGTTTTTTGTCCAAAAAGGTTTGTGTTTCATTTGTTTGACTGACTTTAATCAGAAATGTTATTTTATTTTTTTCTTTATTCATATTATTCACTTTAGTAGGAAAACAAGATATAAATAAAGCTAAAAACAGACTGTGTAAAGTGTTTCTCCAATGCAGTGTTTTATTACAAGTTCACAGAGTTCAGGTGGTTTAAATGTGAACAACCTTCCAGTCTTTTAAATGCTTTACCTTTGATCAAAATAAAACTAAATCTTAAATGTTACAATTTTGTGTTTTACAGTTGTAACACTTGACTTTCTTGTCTTGAAATGAAACAGTGTCAGAATAAAGAGCTTCAATAAACCCAGGCCTATTCATACTGTATGTCAAGCCCAGATCTTTCATTTCATACAGTTTAAGCAAGTCTTTCACTAAAATTAGGTTGGTATTTCAAATTTGACACTTGGGACACTTGTCACTGGTTTCCTCCACAGCCCTGGTCATGACTGAAAAAGTTTGAAAATCACTGATCTACAGGGTAGAGACCTGCACGGGACTAGATTTTCATGACCGCTCCCGCCCAATCCCAAAGCATCCGTGACCGCTCCCGCCCGATCCCGACGCCCCCGTGTGTCTGCCCGCCGAGAAACTACCCGGGTCCCGTCGGGTTGCGTGGCGGCCCCAGGGCATAACAACATGTTCACAAATGACTAAACTCTGCATAACTCTCTGCATCTAGTTTTAAAATGATTAGGCACCAGCCTAAATAATCTGTAACAAGGCAATTATGTTCGTTTGACACATTCAATCATAAAGCCATGATGTCTGTGTATTTCTTACCTGAACAAAGCTCCTCACACCTCCAGTTTCTGCTAAACAAACACTTTACTTGCCCAAACTCCGTGTGTATTATTTCCATCTCCCTGTGCATAAAAACCAGCATTCATTCACTCCTCTGGGAAAGCTCGAGGACGCACAGATGATACGCACGCTAGACTAGGAAATACAGCAGTGAGTTTACGTGTCTGCACCTCGCAGGTGTCCGTGTTGTGTCTCTCTGTTGACCAGCAGCGCGCACAAAGTGGTATTTTCTTTCTTGCTACATAATAAGACAGCGGAGAGAGCGTGAGTCCGGTCGGGACCAGAGGTGTTTGGCCTGACCGCCGCTCCCCACCCGAGGCAACGTTAAAACCGCCCCGATCCCGAGGGTTTGCTCACGTGTCCCGTGGGTCCCGCGGGAATACCGCCGATGCAGGTCTCTACTACAGGGGACTGCTTCTTTTTGACTTCATAGAATTATTGTATCTATTGTAAAATGCATCTTCGTCTGTGATTAATTATTGAATTGCATGGTTTCGATTTAAAATCCCTCCTTCTCTCTCTGTCCCTCTCTCTGTCTGTTTCTCTTCCTCTCCCCCTCCACGCAGTATTTAAAAGCAGAAAACACAAAAAAACCCACAAAGCCCATACGTCCCTGCAGGCTTTCACTGCTTTATTCCACACCAGCCCCCTCTTATCTCTCTTTCTCTTTCTCTCTGTTTCACTTTGCTGACCGGCCACAAAAAAGCAAAGTCTTAGAAAAAAAAAAAAAAAAATTCCAAATGGGGGATGGTCCGGCTCATGTCTGTGTTGGAGAAATGCAAATGTGGAGTCATTTTACACATCTCGTTTCTGGAAGAAGAATTGTGGAATGAAATGATTGTGTGGGAATGTCGACTACCTCTGTGTTTTGTTTGGTTTTATTCTTTTCATGTGAAGACTTGGATGTGATCGTCTTTAGAAGCTGAGAGGTGCTGAACGGACGGGGCCGGAGTAGTGGTATTGACTTGTGTTGTTTGCTTTGAGTTTATAGAGAAAGATACAAAGAAAGAGACAGGAAAGAGAGTGAAACAGAGAGAGAGAGAGTGAAGCTCAGACAGAGAGAGAAGAAGAAGAAAGAGAGACACAGATAGAAAGAGACACAGATAGAGAGTGAGAGCCCAAGACTTTCAACAAAATAACAAGATAATTCTTTTAAAATACTTTTTCGTTGGAAGCTCTGCCTCCTGCTTGTTTCTATGACGATGGACATCTAGATCAATGGCTCGCGAGCTACTTTTAGTCTGAGCACAGCCCAAACACCTACCTATGGATTTAGTTTGGATGTCGAACATGCAGACTTTTAGTTTCTATTGAGACACAGTTGGCTCATAAACTTTCTTTAACAGTGCAGTGATATTTCATTAAAATGTAAGTTATAAACCCGTTTAAAGGTAACAGTAGTTTGAACATAAACTATTGTGGCTAAAACAACAACAAAACATTAAAAAGTTTAAGCTATCGTCACCTCACTTGTAGCTAATGCTGGGCCATGTTCCCAAAAAAAAAAAATCTCCATTTCACTTTTGTTTTGGCCGATTTTGATTTTTAATGGATTTTATTCGACGTCAACAATGACTGCTGCTTTTTATTGTGAGTTCATAATGTTTAAAAGGATGATAAAAGTCTGGTCGCCCCCGAGTCAACTGGATTTCTAGGGCGGAACAAAGCTCACCTAACAGACAGCGGAGGGAACCAATCAGAGAAGAGCATAAAGGCTTCTACTGCCGTAAGCTGTTGGGATTTCTCTCGCGCTGTCATCTGCCGGTAAGGGCGTTCCCCTTACCTGCTCGAGCCGACTGCACTGCCTTGACCATCTTGAACACGACTATTGACTGCTGTCACTCAAACTGTGTTACCATAGTTACTCATACACCCTAGGGGAAAGGGCGGGGCCTGCTGCTTTGGGGAGACACCGGAGGAGATCAAACTGTAACTTTATCGGAGAAAACCTTGCAAAAAACAAAAGTAAGCGGCTCTAGCAACACAGTAAAGAAAATCAAAAAGATGCTAGATTGTGCACGGAACCTTTCCAGAAAATTTTTGCGAGTCTGAGCCATGATACTTCCAGGTCTGAGTGCTGAAAGCAGCCGACTACAAATTTGTAAACTTTTACTGACTAAGCTAAATGAACCTTCTCCAAGACGCTACTCGCGGCTGTTATTAGGTGATTAAAAGGCCCACTAAACAGCTAAACAGGCGCTAGGTTCGATTTGTTTCTTCTTTGTCAGAGTCGCAAAGGAGAGCTTTGCAAAGCCGCTTAAAGTGTCCACTCGTGGCTCGTGGGCCGCAGCTGCGTCACAGCGCACTGACCTCCATTTTACGATCTGGCTATTTTTCACAGCATCCATTTTTAAAGATTTGAATTAATCAAATGAATTGGATTTATCGCCCAGCCCTACTTGTAGCACTTCAAACTCCTGTCTTAAGAGTGATTGATGATTACCATGGTAACACTGAGGGGAGGGCTTGAGACATTCTGATTGTAAAGGTTTTCACAGTCTTCTTTGCATTCTGACTTCTCCGTGGCAGATTCCCAGTTGAGTCGCCTTGCTCATGGGCAGCAGCAGGACTTTGCATTCTGGACAGTCCCCGGCTCGCTCACCCTCCCACTGCAGAGTTAGCGCCGGCTTTGAGAACATACTTCCACTCTCCAACACCACAAAGAGAACCGCTCTGGAGACACTTTTGAAATGCTAAACGCTTTGGTCTGCGCTGACAGGGAGAAGAGAGAGAGACAGGACACTAATTAGCTGATTAATGTGACAGCTTTGGATTCATTTAGAGGACTGTCGGGACTGAAGATCTCTGTTGTGTCCCACATGTTGGATTGCCGTGTGACTTTGGGAACTGTCCCGACTGAGCCAAATATTTAGTATGAACAACAATCAAGTGGGAGACATTGAAACTTCTTGTGTAGTTCACTCACAAACACACATATCGCCCAGCCTTATAGACAGATTTAGATTTGTGTTTCATTCTGTTAACTTCATGACATATACATTAGTCATGAAGTAGTACTGTAGTCACAGCTCCATCAGTCATTCAGTCAAAGCTCTGTGACTAATGTAAGAACAGAATAACTGTGTCCTATCTGTTTGTAATGTTCTTTCACTACACAATACGTGAAAACACTTATGTAGTCACAACTGTCCTGGGGCAGACTGATGGAAGTGAGGCTGCCAGTGTTCACCTTTTCCAAAACTCAAACATTCACACCACTTTTATACAGAGCAATGTGCGTGAAGTGTCTTGTCTGAGGGCACAACAACAGTACTGGCCCAAATCTTAACTTCAGAGATCAGCCGAGGACAGGCACTGACAAACTGCTTCTGTGTTGCCCGAGTCTCACCTGCTGTTGTCTCCCATCCACGCACTGACCAGGCCCAAACCTGCTTAGCATCAGTGATCAGGCCTGATGGCCACATTAAAGTATCTGAAGTGTGTTTCAGAACTATTAAAAACATGTTGTGAACTGAAGTGCTTTGGCTTCAATAATCCATATCTTTATTAGGGATCATTACAAAGCTAATTTATTTATGCAAATAAGCCATATGTTTCAATGGGCATC
Organism: Mugilogobius chulae; assembly: GCA_038363315.1. Lineage (NCBI taxonomy): Eukaryota > Metazoa > Chordata > Actinopteri > Gobiiformes > Gobiidae > Mugilogobius > Mugilogobius chulae. The sequence goes on along the minus strand of CM076415.1, from coordinate 9,554,745 downwards.
ATGTTTGGTACAGGCATTTAGGACATATTCAATTCAATTTATTTGTGCCGTTTATAGCCCAAAATCACAACAGCAGTTTTGAGGGTAGATTTAGCAAACAAAATGGTCAGAAAATCAACGAATGAAACAATTGGTCAATAAGAAGAAATGGAAAATCAGAAACTGTCATTTTGCACAAATATAGAGGCAGATTGTCCAACAACAAACAGGTGGATGAATAATTGTCCCAGAGCGTCTCCTGTCCTCAGACCTGTCTTCTTAGAAAGGAAATATTCATTATTGTTTTTTATATCAAGAGTGATTGCAAGTAAAAAGTAGATTGCAGATTGGTACTACAAAGGGGAAGCAGTTTAAGAGAAGCAGTTTAGAGATACAGAAACATTAATTACAGTATTACACAAATCATACTGAAAGCAGAGAGAAACTTTGTAAAATACATGTTGTTTCATACCTGTCTTTAAGCTAACTGCACCTTAAACACGAAAACAAACTCATCTTTCATAGTTGAGTCAAAGCGTTTCTTTTGGGGGCGTGGCTTGTTTGATTGTGCTCTGTGTCATTATCCTGAAGGTGACTTTGTGATCACTGATCTGCTTTATCTGTTTGCAAACACACATTATGCCAGCATTAGCATATTAGCTCATTAGCATCTCTGCTAACAGCTGTTTGCATTATTGATCTGTGCGCAGGATGTATCTCATGCACATTAAGTAAGAACATGTATGTAAATGTGCTGTTGTCAGTAAAGGATGGATTCTTGTTTATTTGCATTTTTGTTCATTTTTCTATTGTTGGCGTCTTACAAGTTATAAAACTGACAGAGACATTACAATTGTGTTTTGTAATACAAACCACTATCAGTGTTTGTTAACTGTTAATAACTAAAGCAACTAGTTAAGTACCAGTATGTTGCACTTTATAATACAACCCACTATTAGTGTTAGTTAACTGTTAATAACTAAAGTAACTAGTTAAGTACCAGTATGTTGCACTTTATAATACAACCCACTATTAGTGTTAGTTAACTGTTAATAACTAAAGTAACTAGTTAAGTACCAGTATGTTGCACTTTATAATACAACCCACTATTAGTGTTAGTTAACTGTTAATAACTAAAGTAACTAGTTAAGCACCAGTATGTTACACTTTATAATACAACTCATTATCAGTGTTAGCTAAGTGTTAACAAACATAATTACTGGTTAAGTACCAGTATATGACCTGATATCTGTGTTCTAAAGTAACTACAGGTGAAGTATCAGTTTGTTACACTTAATAATAGAACCCACTATCAGTGTTAGTTAACTGTTAATACCTAAAGGAACTACCAGTGAAGTACCTGTATTTATAACGCAACACACGATCAGTGTTAGCTATCTGTTAATGACTAAATTAACTACTAGTTAAATAATAGTATGTTGCACTTTATTCAACCTACTATTATTGTTAGGTAATGACTAAAGTATTACCAGTTAAGTACCAGTATGTTACACTTTATAATACAACCCACTATCAGTGTTAGTTACCGGTTAATGAATAAATTAACTACTAGTTAAATACCAGTATGTTACACTTTATTCAGTCTACTATTATTGTTAGTTAAGTGTCAATGACTAAAGGATTACCAGTTAAGTACCCATATGTTACACTTTATAACACAGCCCACTATCAGTGTTAGTTACCGGTTAATGACTAAATTAACTACTAGTTAAATACTAGTATGTTACACTTTATTCAATCTACTATTATTGTTAGTTAAGTGTCAATGACTAAAGTATTACCAGTTAAGTACCCGTATGTTACACTTTATAACACAGCCCACTATCAGCGCTACTTAACTATTATTGATTGAAGTAACTAGTTAATTATTGGTATGTTACTAATATAATACAAAGCACTTTAGTTGTTCATTAACTACCCACTTTCACTTTAATTAACTTGTACTTAACCCATTAGCAACCAGGAAATGACAGAAGAAACCCAATTCGCTAATCAATGTAAAGACTCTCTATTAAGTACATACATTTAGTTGGATACCATTAATAATCTGCTTCATAACAGTTAAAGCTGTGACAATATTATAGAAATGTGTTAGTGTTTTTGATTGTTCAATCTTTTATTTTAATCTTTTTGTTTTATGCAAGCCATATTAAGTATTAGAAAGAAAAGTATTAAGTATTATATTAAGTTGTACCAAGAGCAACCATTTTTTCTTACCTTATTTTGTTTAAGCTTGAACCAAAAAACTTTTTCTTCAGTATAACTTTGTAAGTAAATTTCATCTGCGTCTCCAAAACGCCACATAAAACATTATTCTTTCCGTCTTGTCAAAAGTAACTTCTCGTGCACCTGCCACAAGATTCTCACAAACAACAGAAGTGACGAGTTCTCCTGCTGTTCCTCAGCCTCCGGCCATTTTCATAAACTGTTTTATACTCACTCATTTATAGAACTCCCCTTCTCTCTCTCTCTCTCTCTCTTCTCTCTCTTCCCCCCCACACCACCAATCTCTCTCTTCTCCTTCTCTCTTTTCCTTCCATCTCACATTTCATTCTCCCTTCCTCCCTCACTTCTTTCTCTCTCACTCTTTTTTCTTCCCACTCTACTAATCTTCTCTCTCCTCTCTGTCTCTCTTCCTCCCAGACTTCTTTCTTTCTTTACTCCAACACTCCTCTCTTATTCTACCTCTCTCTTCTCTTTCCCTGGCACTCTCTTCTCTCTCCCTCGCACACTCATCATCTCCTCTTTCTCTCTCTCTTTGCCCCCCCATCTCTCCCTCCACTCTCCTCCTCTCCTTTCTCTCTTTTTCTCCACACACCTCTCTCTAGTTGCCCCCCTCTCCTCCCACACTCTTCTCTCCCTTTCAATCCTTCTTTCTCTCATCTTCTCTCCTACTCTTTTCCTCTCTCTCCTCCTTCTCACACTCCACCTCCCCCTACTCTCTTTCCCTCTCTCTCTCTCTTTGCCCCCTCTCCTCTCTCATTTCTCTTTCTCTCCCTCTCTTCGCTCACATTCTCTCCCCTACTTCTGTCTCCCTTCCTCTCTCCCTTTTCCTTCTCTCTCTCTCTACTCCTTATCTATATCTGTTCTTTCTCTCTCCCCTCTTTCCCCACACTCCTCTCTCTCCTTTCTCTTTCCCTGTCATTCTCTCCTACTTCTCTCCTCCCTCTCTCCTCCCACACCCCTCCTCTCTCTCCTGCCACACTCCTCCTCAACCCTTCCTCTCTCTCTTTCTCCCACTCTTCTCTCCCTCTTTGCCTCACACATTTTACTCTTCTTCTCTCTCTTTTCCCCCACACTCCATTCCCTTACTGCTCCCCCTCTCCTCCCCACTACTCCACCTCTCCCCTTACTCTCTTTCCCTCTCTCTCTCTTTGCCCCCTTTCCTCTCTCATTTCTCTTTCTCTCCCTCTCTTCCCACATCTCTCCCCTATTCTGTCTCCCTTCCTCTCTCCCTTTTTTCCTTCCACACCCTTTCCGCTTCACTCATCTTACTCTCTCTCTGTCTTTCTCTCTCTCCCTCTCTTTCTCTCACACTCTCCTTTTTCATCTCCCCCACTCCTCTCTCCCCTACCGAACTCATTCTCCCCCCTCCTACTTTCTGTCTCTTCCCCCCCCCTCCCACCCTCCCTCTCCCTTCTCTCTCTTCCTTCTTTCTCTCTCTCAGCCCTCTCTCTCCTGCCACACTCCTCCTCAACCTCCCCCTCCTCCTCCATTTCTCTCTCTTCCTCCACATTTTACTTCCTCCTCTTTTTCCCCACACTCCACTTCCTTACTGCCCCCTCTCTCCCTCCTCCTCTCCCCTTCTCTCTTTTTCTCTCTCTCCCCTTTCCTCTCTCATTCCTTTCTCTCCCCTTTTCCATTCTCTCCCTCTTTTTTTCCTCTCTCCCTTTTTTCCTTCCACACCCTTCTCTCTCTCTCTCTTATCTATCTCTTTTCTTTCTCTTCTCTCCCTCTCTCCCTCCCACACCCCTCCTCCTCTCTCCTCTCTCTTTCCTTCTTTCTCTCTCTCAGCCCTCTTCTCTCCTGCACACTCCTTCTCAACCCTTCCCTCTCTCCTTCCTCCCACATTCTCTCCCTCTTTGCCTCCCATCTCTCTCTCTCTCTCTTTTTTCCCCCACACTCCACTTCCTTACTGCCCCCTCTCCTCCCACACTCCTTTTTTTCTCCCTCTCTCTCCATCCTTCTCTCTCCTCCCACACTCCACCTCTCCCTCACTCTTTCCCTCTCTCTCTCTTTCCCCTTCTCCTCTCTCATTTCTCTTCTCTCCTCTCTTCCCTCACATTCTCTCCCCTATTCTGTCTCCTTCTCTCCCTTTTTCCTCACACCCTATTTTTTCCACACTTACTTCTCTCTCACTCCTCTCTCTTCTCTGTTCTTTCTCTCTCTCCCTCTCTTTCTCCCAAATCCTTTCTCTCCTTTTCTCTCTCCCTCCCCCACTCCTCTTCTCCCTCCCTTCTCCCTCTTTCCTCTTTTCTCTCTCTCAGCCCTCTTCTCTCCTGCCACACTCCTCCTCAACCCCCCCCTCCTTCTACTCCTCTCTCTTTCTCTCTCTCTTTTTTTCCACCACTCCACTTCCTTGCTGTCTCCCCCTCTCCTCCCACACTCCTTCTCTTTTCCTCTTCCCCCTCCTTCTCTCTCCTCTCTCACAGTTTGATGTTCTGCTGACTCTCTCTGTCTTATCAGAAACTTTCCAAACCGACTTGTTTCTCTCCGTTTGTCGGGACAGTGTGGAAGTGCTAATGCTGTATTTCATTGTGCAGTCTGACTCAGGGTTTGACAGGTCGTGTTTAGGACTACTTTAACTTCCATTTGGGAGCGCTCCCTGTCTCCACCTCTGCACTTTTATCACACTTAACGACGCTCTGACTCGTGTCGGATAAAGAAACGTACTGTTTGCAAATGTGGCGGAGGTTGTGTTTAGACTTGCCATCTTTTGCGTTCACGTTTTTTTCTGGAATAGACGTTTGTGTTGAGAAGATACCGTATTCATCACGTGTTCTTGCTGCCGACCTTGTCCATTGTTTGCCTTTTGACGTCTAACCATTGAAAAGTTTGAAGTCACCCCAGATTATTTTGTGTTTTCTATGAATGGAATAGACTTCATTTGTCAGAACAAGCAGAGATTGTCAAGTTTCACATAGAAGTCATCTTTTTTTTTTTTTGGCCATTTTGAAAGATTAATCGAGCCCACAATTGTGATGCTTTAGGAGCTCAACCTGCTCAAAGGAATGTATTATCCATTAACCCTCTATGGGCAAACACAGTGGACTATTAGAACATTGGAGTGACAGTTGGCGAAATTTTCAGCCGCCATTTTTGAAGAGCTGGACCATGAAGATGACCTATTACCACCACCAGGGGGCAAAATAATTTTTGATTCAGTTAGATACAGACACTGTCAGCCCTTTATTAAAGATATTTTTTTAATATAACATTGTGTTGATGTAATTAAGGGGGTCTGGGGGAATTCTCCCCCAGGAGAATTTTTAAAAATTCTGTGCAATTTCCTGCTTTTTGGTGAGTTTTAGATGTGATATTCTTATTACAGTATGTGATGTAATTTTGCTATATTAAAAAAGACCTGAGTCAGTTTATTACCAATATAATTATTATCATATTCTAATATCAGTTTACATTTTTTCATGTTAGATGGGCCCCTCTTTTAAAGGTCCTATATTCCTTTAAACCGGCCCTGATCCTCCCATCGCAGACCGTGGAGGCACAGAAAACAATCATAACTCTGTGAATCTGAGGTCTCTCTTCGTGAAATAAAAAGTGGCTGAAAGCTTGTGAGGAGTAGAGTGTCGCTGTGGACTTCAAAACACTCGCAAGGCTCAGGATTTCCATGTTTTAGCTTGATTAGGCGTTATCAGACACAGCAGCTTTACGCTCATGCAGCTCTCTCTCCCTCATGTCGCCGAGAGGAAAAAGAGAGTGCGTGTGGAGGCGCAAATGTTTCTGATTGGCCAAGAGCCGCATGCGGCTTGCGAGCCTCGGGTTCGCCACCCCTGGTTTAGAGGGTAATTTTGTCTAGTTTAAAGTCAGCTTCATTAAAGAAAAACAGGGCTAAAAAAATGTAACTGGCCCCAAACTTTTGAATGGTTGTGTATTTCAATGGCTTTGGGACCTGGACAGTAGCCCATTATCAAACAGACAATCAAGAGAGCCTGTGGTAACACAGGCAGAACATGCAAAGTCCACCTAGAGAGGCTCAGAAATGTTCACTTGACTTGACCCAGGAATCAAACACATGTTAAGCCAGAGCTTTAACCACTCTGCAACTGTACACAAGCTTTAATTACACTTCTTCTTCTCCTCCTTCTTCAGTACATTGTGGAGTTGATCTGAAACACAGGCAGGGGGACTGGTGACCAGACCCACTCTTTGCAAATGGCTGAAACGTGGACTCAGGATCTCAGGCAACTGAATAACAGGAGGTCCTTTAACTATTTTCATACCGATAAAAGGTCCTTGGCCTCAAAAATGATGCTAATTAATATGTCAATCATGCCCACTGAAACTCAAAAGAGGTGACTGGACGATGTCTTTATTTTATATTTTCTGGAGGCTGCGTTAGTTGCTATGAGTCGACACACCAAGAGTATACTGTACAACTCCTCGTTGTTTGAGTATATGGATATGTCTTTGAGAACTGGAGTCTCAGGTAAAGGTCATTGCAGACACTCTGACACATTCAATCCAAACACAACACTTGACTAACTCATACTGAAGAACCATAAGAGTATAAGGTTTTATCCTCATTTGAACCTTTCTATCTCTTCAGTCCCAGCGCTTGTGTCCACTTTCCCAGAGCCACATTTTCTCATCTGCATTTGGCACCACAGCTGTCACCTGCGTCCTCCTCCATCTTCCATTTGTCAGAAAGTAGCGAATGTGACGCGTGATAAGAGCAGTTTGACAGGAGCTGTGTTAGCATACGCCAAAACAGCTCTCCCAGGAGTCGCAGCTGTAGAATCCGACTGACGCGCTCTGACAGGCAAACAGAAACACACACAACACTTCAAAATACCATTTAGCAATTTGTGTTTGTTTTTTGTAAAGATTCACGTTAAGTTATGATCACTCTTTCTATAGCATCTAGCATTTAGCACCAAAGCCTTAGAGCAGTTTTATAACCAGATTACAAAGCTGTGGCAGGTCGACACGAGCAGCCTCTTCTGGAGACTGGAAAGTGCCTTTTTGCAAAACATCTTTTGCTCAAACAGCCTTTTGCTGTCTAGGTGGTGCTGGTCTATGGAACATGCTCCCTGTCCATTTAAAATCTGTAAAAACAGACTAGATCTAGGATGTGTCAGCAACAGCAGTGCACTCCATGATTAATGTGTATTTCTCTCTGTGTGCTCATGTATTCTCTTTCTGTATTTTTCTCTCTGTTAAAAGCCCTATAGGGACAAGTGCTGCGAATTAGCTTTGGCTATAAGCGCTATGATGATGCATCGGACTACTGTGCTACAGTCAGTCAATGTTTATGTATCTGTCCCTATTCAAAGAAACCAATAAATAAATAAATCTTGCTAATCTGTCTGTAGACTGGAACGTCTACTCAGTGGGCACTTATTTTCACTCAGGGCCATATTTGAATCCAGACAACTGGAGAAGAGACCGATCCCAGTCATAGGTGCAGAAATTCATTTTATAGACACAAACAGTGGAAACAAGTTGAAAAAGCACGGTTGTCAGTAACTACAAGAGTTTATCTGTGAGAAAACTAAAGTTTGCTGCTAAATCAACATTTGTGAATGAAATTCGACCCCTATGACCCGTAAAAATTACAGTCAGGTGAAAAAATGGCGAGAAAAACATTGTCTCAAGCTTCAGGACCTGATGAACAGCTGCTCTCAGCCTTTTTTGTTGTTTTATTCAAAGAAGTTTCCCCAGCTAACCAGACGGAGAGCGCAGCATAAAGCATGTGCAGTAGAGCGGAAAGTGATGTCAACCGAAGATCCCTCGATATAGTGCCATTTACTGTGATTTTAATTAAGAACACAGGTGCGGCCACATGGATCCATAGAACAATGAAAAAACAAATACAAATGGGTCTATAACTTCATAAAAAAATATATATTTTTGGAAAAAAAAAAATCAAATGAACTTTTTTTTTCATGTCCTGAGAAAAAGAAAACCACTTAAGAAAAAAAATCTTGACCAAGGTTTTCATAATTCATGCATCAGAACTGTGTGTCCTCATGACTTGAAGCAAAGATTAATTACTAAATGAAATGGCGGCACGGTGGCTGAGCGGTTAGCGCTCTGGCCTCACAGCAAGAAGGTCGCGGGTTCGATTCCCGCACGGGCCGGGCCTTTCTGTGTGGAGTTTGCATGTTCCTCCCCGTGTCTGGGTGGGTTTTCTCCGGGCACTCCGGTTTCCCCCACCAACTAATAACATGCACGTTAGGGTAATATCCTCCAGCTACGGTAGTCCTGACCAAGCCTAGCAACAACATCTGGAGATGGGTCCCCGAGCGCTGCACTGCGGCGATCACTGCTCCTGAGGAGATGCCCCAGAGGCATTGAAGGATGGGTCAAATGCAGAGGACAAATTTCCCTACGGGGACAATAAAGTACCTTAACCTTAAAAAAATGACAATTATTTCAATAATTCATTAGTTGTGATTAGTTGATGAGTGACTTTCTGAATAAGGTTTGTGGCTGTTTGCTCTCTCAGTTGTGAGCGACCCAGAGCTAACGTTGAACTGTGACGACCTGTTATGTAATAAAACACACTGAAGCTTCACATAAACACTTGAGGTCAGACAGTCGACTTCTGCACAAGTCATCTTCTCTCTCTCTCTCTCCTCTTGTCTCCCGTCATTTCTCTCTTCTTTCCCTCTATCCGTTTCTCTTCTTCTCAGGGTCCTCTCTTTTTTCTTCCTCTCATCTTTCTCTCCTCTCTTCCCGTTCTTCATTTTCTCTTTCCTCTCCTCTCTCTTTTCTCTTTTCTCTCTTCCCCTCCTCTCGCCTCTTCTCCGCACGCTTTCTCTCCATTCCTCATTCCCTCTACTTCTCCCCCACTCTTCCTTCCTTTCTCTCTCCTCCTCTCCACGTTCTCCCTCTTCCCTTCTCCTCCGCCTCACTCTCCTCACTTTTCTCACTCTCACCCCTCCTCTCCTTCCCTCCCTCCTCTTTCTCTCACTCATTTGATTTTTTCGCACTCTCTTCTCCTTTCTCTGCTCCCCTCTCTCTCTCCTCTCTCACACCTCTTCAAGTCCCCTTTCTTTTCGTACTCTCTCTCCTACTCTCCTCTCTGTCTTCCTCTCTCTCTTTCCCTCTCTCTCCCCACACACTTTCTCCCTCTCTCCTCCCTCTCTCCTTCTTCTTCTCTCTCACTCCCTTCTCTCTCTATTTCCTCTCTCACTCCTCTTCTCCTCCCCTCTCTCTTTTCTTACTGTCCCTCTCTCTATCCTCTTTTCCTCTCCCTCTTCTCTCTCCCCCCTCTCTCTTCCTCTTTCCCTCTCTCTCTCTTCTCTGTAAAAGACCTCTTGTCTCTCTCTCTTGCTCTCTCTCTCCCCACACACTTTCTCCCTCTCTCTCTGTAAAAAACCTCTTGGCACACTCGTCCCCTGTCTCTCCTTTCTCTTCCTCTTCTCTCCCCTTTCTTTCTCTCCTCTCTCCCTCTCTCTTTCTCTCTCTCCCCACACACTTTCTCTCTCTTTCTCTGTGTGGTGTAAAAAAACCTCTTGGCACACTCGTCCCCTCACTCTCTCCTCTTCCTCTTTTCCTCTTTTCCTCTCTCTCTCTCTCTCTAAAAACCTCTTGGCTCACTCGTCCCCTGTCTCTCATCTCTCTCTCTTCTCTCTCCCTCTTCTTTCTTTTCCTCTTTCCTCTCTCTGTGTAGAAAACCTCTTGGCACACTCGTCCCCTCACTCTCTCCTCTTCCTCTCTCTCCCTCTTCTCTCTCTCTCTTCCTCTTTTCCTCTTTCCCTCTCTCTGTGTAAAAAAACCTCTTGGCTCACTCGTCCATCTCTCCTCTCTCTCTCTTCTCTCTCTCTTCCTCTTTTCCTCTTTCCCTCTCTTCTGTGTAAAAAAGCTCTTGGCTCACTCGTCCCCTCACTCTCTCCTCTTCCTCTTTTCCTCTCTCTCTCTCTCTCTAAAAACCTCTTGGCTCACTCGTCCCATGTCTCTCCTCTCTCCCCCTCTCTCTCTCCCCACACACTTTCTCTCTCTCTCTGTGTAAAAAAGCTCTTGGCTCACTCGTCTCCTCACTCTCTCCTCCTCTCTCTCTCTCTCTCTCTCTCTCTCTCTCTCTTGGCACACTCGTCCCCTTCATTAATTCGGACTAAATATTTACAGTGCCTGGCGTGGCGCTGCAGACTTTTTTTCCGTGCCAGTTTGCGGCGGCTCCTGGAGGGGATCCATGCCCCACTCAGCGGCCCGGGCCTGGTGAGCTGGAGCTGGGCTTGGACCACATTAGGACCTGGCTCCAGACTGTCTTACCGGAGTCTCTCTCTCTCTCTCTCTCTCTGGAAGATCAGCCCTTAAATTAGCTCTTATGCTCACCAGTTTTCTTCTTGGACTTGGACTTCTTTGGTATGTTGGTGGACTGTGTGGAGGGATTTGGTGATAGGTTGAGTTCTTATTTTTTGGGGCATAGAAAGTAAGGAAAAATGTAAGAAACACATTTTATTCTATTTTTTTTTTTTTTTTTGAAAGCTCCAGATTGGTTTATTAGTTAACGAATCACAAATGAAAAAGCAGATAGTGAGTTATGTTGCTCTTTGGCACATGATGTAATCTGACAATGTGAAGATCTGTGTGAATTTTGATTTTTGGACCTTCTTTGTGATTTAAATTTGGTTCAAAAATGACCCCACTTCAAATCAAATAGTCTACTTTTTGCAATGCTACTTTGACTGTACTTAAATATGACATTTTTTATTATATTTTGAACAACAAAATAACATTTTTAACATGTTCATTTGTCATTTTTTTATTCACACAAAAAATGTCAATATCCATTGCGTGTTTGTTTGATTATGGACAAATGAACATCAGTAGGTTCATAATCATGGGTTATCTTTCATTACAACAAATGTACAAAACCTCAGTACTAAACTGTTAACTTTCATCGTTGGTAAGGTAACTTTGTTGTTAGCTTTATGTTAGTTGGTAGTAACAACTTGTAAGTAAGAACTTGGTAGCTAGCTAACAACTTTGTTGGTTAAACTGATAACAATACTGATAAGGTAATAGGGATGTTTGCCGAGCCGACATGTGACGTCAAAATGGTTGGCGAACCGCTAAAAGGTTGGCTAGCTCTGATTGTTTCTCGCATTGAGATCTTATTGCCAAAATGAAAAGCTTTCTTTTAGGTGTGGGCTTTTTCTGAACATGGTAGGAGCTCTATGGATTGCTCTTATCAAACCTGTTAGCACACTGAGTCACATAGCAAGAGACAAACATTGTCTTTTTTCGTGTTTGTTCAGCTTGCCGCCAACACGTTTTAACTACTTCTGCCAACTTGTGACGACACAGCAAACATCCCTATATTAATCACAGAAAAGTTGTGAAGGTCTGGAACTTCTACTGGTTATAGAAAATAGTTGATAAATGAAGATAACACTTCTAAATGTGATGTGTAAAATAGACCTCCTGTGAAGCTGCTGCATCAGATGTGGAAGTGCCACAGGAAATGTACTCTGACAGGTACAAATGATAAGAATCAAAGGTTCCTAGGGTCAACCCTTGAGATTGCGTAGAAAATGTTTGGGGTAAATTTTTAATCGGTTTATGGAAAAGTGGGGTGGCAATTTGTATACATTTTTATTACTATTATTATTTTTTTTTTTATGTTTTGGCCTCATGGAACAAGCATGTTTTATGAGGAATGCATCAATATGAAAATAGAAATACTTTTAATGTAAAAAAAAAAAAAAGCTGACTAATAACCTCTGTCATTTTGACTCTACTTGCTCATCTAAAGGTTGAAGTTTCTAATTGACAAACTAGAAAGAATGGCTGAGGTTCTGGCTGGAAGTGACCTGCCATGATTCTTAACCATAGGGCCAGGGCCCAAAGTTTGGCCGCGAGCATCTCAATCGATAAAATACAATACATTTTATATGAAATTTAGCCTCAGGTTACTTTGCACATGAATATTTGGGCCTTGAGGTCAGAAAGGTAAAGAATCCCTGGGCTAGAGGACAACTGGTGAAACAGGTTATGTAAAACTTTTCAAAATTTTGTAGTTTGAAAAAGAAATAAAACCTTACATGTTTCTATTCCTTTGCTGTTCTTGAACTGTAAAAGAAAATATTTACTTATGTCAAGTCAAAAGCAAAATAAGTTGCTGCATGCATCAATTTGCTGGACGTCCAACCAAGTCTCCATTTCTCCCTTCTCTCCTCTTCTCTCCTTTCCTTTCCTCTCCACTCCTTTTCTCTCCTCTCCACTCCTCTTCTCTCTTCTCCTCCACTTTCCTCTCCACTCCTCTTCTCTTCTCTCCGTTTCTCTCCACTCCTCTTCTCTTTTTCTCTACTCTTCTCTCCTCTTCACTTCTCTCCTCTTCTTCTCTCCATTTCTCTCCACTCCTCTTTTTTCTCTACTCTTCTCTCCTCTTCACTCCTCTCCTCTTCTTCTCTCCTCTTCTTCTCTCCTCTTCTCTCCTCTTCTTCTCTCCTCTTCACTCCTCTCCTCTTCTTCTCTCTTCTTCTCTTCTCTTCTCTTCTCTCCTTTTCTCTCCACTCCGCTTCACTTCTCTCGTTTTCTCTCCTCTTCTCTCCTCTTCTCTTCTCTCCACTCCTCTCTTCTCTCTCCTCTCCACTCCTCTCCTCTCTTCTCTCCTCTTCTCTCATCTCCTCTTCTCTCATCTCCTCTTCTCCTCTCCTCTCTCCTTTCCTCTCTTCTCCTCTCCTCTTCTCTCCATTCCTCTTCTCTCCTCTCCTTTCCACTTCTCTTCTGTCCTCTTCTCTCCTCTCCTCTTATCCTCTCCTCTTCTCTCCTCTTATCCTCTCCTTCTCCTCTTCTTCTCTCCTCTTCTCTCCTCTTCTCGCCTCTCCTCTTCTTCTCTCCTCTCCTCTCTCCTTTCCTCTCCTCCTCTCCCCTCCTCTTCACACTCTCAGTCCAGTTTTACGACCTCGGACCGATCCGTGCTGCGCTCCGGACCCAGACACCCTCGCCCCGCGGTATGAACGTGCCCCTTTAGCCTTTCACACCCGCCCCAGCTGTCCGCGGCACGTAGACCTCGGCCCCGGCACGGTCCCAAAAAACGCCACGGGTCACGCCCGCCGTAACACGACACCGGAGCGACATCAGCAGCTCCACACACTCACCGCTGCCAAACTAAAATAAGACCGAGGGGAAGAAAGGTGGGATTGTGCGAGGCCGTCCCGCTAATGGAGGCTTAAGCTCGGAGTGCTTTTGAGGTGTTGCTATGGAGTCAGAAATGATTATGAGTGAAAGAGGGAAAAAAAAAAAAGTTATCTGAAACTTGGAGATTTGCAAAGTCTTGTGTAAGTTCTGCAAATGTCATTACGAGATAATTTAAATGGCTTTACCCACATTCTGTACCCACACGCTTCGTATAGGCTAAGCTAGTGACTTTATCCACAACGAGTAGTCTTTTCTGTGCTAGCTTGATGTTTCTAAATAGCTAAGATGTGCTTGTGGATTTCGTTATGTTAAATTAAGTGTCTGTGGTCTTCACTGCAATGTTTACGGTCGACAAAAAGTATGAAACTAGCTAATAACGTGACTGTGGACTCAAGCTACAGTTAGCATGCTATTATAAAGACGGCCAGTGTGTGGAGCTGTTCACCCACCAGAAAGAAGCTAGCGGTAATCGGCAGTTTTTTTAATAAAATACAATCCTTCCACTGTTGGCAGTTAATCTCACACATCCTTAGAAATGAGCAGCAGTTTTTCTGTGGCTCCTGCGTCTGGTTTTCAATTTATTTGGCCAAAAAGAAGAGAAATGCTGCACATTTGCTACACTTCCACATGGATCACCCAGAGTGGGTGGGTACTGCAAAAATGCCCGTATGTTGCAAGTCAAATGATGGCGAATTAATTGTTTTAGATAACTCTTCTGAAACTATAGTGATGGATCAAATATTGAACTTATTTAATATATTTAATATATATTTAATATATTGAACTCTATTATTGCTGCAGATGTGTTTTATTTTAGATGAACACATTTTCTTGCTATAGTAAGTAAATTTGTGATTTTGTTAGCCTAGATCAAATCTGCAAATATCTTTATATATATTGGCACACAAAACACACATAAAAAAGTGAAATACATATCAACCTATTTCTACATGTGGCCATCTTGGAAGCAAAAGTCTGACTTTTAAAATATAGAAAAAACACAATTTAAGAAGCACATTTTACATCATTGTTTTCAAATACAATCTTTTTTAAAACAAATGTAGCAGAATGTTGCTTCATTCAGAAAGTTTAATTTAATAAAAAGTAGCACAGTAGACAATGAGAATGATTGTTGTTTGGTCATGGCGATATTAATGGTGAATAATCGTTAACTTGTGAAATTCTTTTCCCTGCTTATTTCTCTCTCTCTCTCTCCCTTCTCTCCCGGCCCCCTCTCTCTTTCTTCCAGCCTCAACACTCTCCTTTTCCCTCTCTCTCTCTACTCCCCCTTTCTCCGTCTTCGATCTCTCTCCATCATTTTCTCATCTAACCCCATCTCTTTTTTTCTTGCTCATTCTCACTCTCTCTCCTTCACTCCTCCTGTCTGCTTTTTTATTTCCCTTTCTTCCACTCTCTCTCTCTATCTCTCCCTCTATTCCCACCCTTTTCTCCTTTCTCTCCACTTGTTCTCTTTTTCTCTCCACCCCCTCTTTATCTCTCCTTCTCTTTCTTCCTGTAATCTCTCTCCCTCTCTATCTCTCATTCCGGTTACTTCCTTTCCCCCTCCTCTCCTTCTCCCTCTTTCTTCTCTCTCTTTCTCTCTTCTCTCACTCTTTCTTTCTCCTCCCTCTCTCTCCTCACTCCGTCCTCTCTTTCCCCTCCTCCTTCTTTTCCCTGTCTCCTTTACCCCATCTCTCTCTCCCTTCTCCTCCCTCCGTCTCACTCTCTTCTCTCTGTTTCTCTCTATAGTCTTCTACCCTCTCTTTCCTTCCCCTCCTCTCACTCTATTCTCACTCTTTTTCTCTCCTCTCTCCCTCTCTTCCATCCTCAACACTCTCTCCTTTTTCCTCTCTCCCTCTCCCTCTCTTCTCTCTCTGTTTCTCTCTATAGTCTTCTACCCTCTCTTTCCTGCCCCTCCTCTCTCTCTCTTCTCCCTCTTTTTCTCTCCTCTCTCCCTCTCTTCCATCCTCAACACTCTCTCCTTTTTCCTCCCTCCTGTCCGTCCTCTTCTCTATCTCTTTTCACCCCTTCTTTTCTTTTCTCCTCCCCGCTCATTTTTCTCTCTCCCTTTTTTCCACCTCTTTCCCCTGTCTCTCCATTGTAGCTCTATTTCTCCCCTCTCTCTTTCTTTCTCACCACTTTTTTTCCCTTGCCTCTTTCTCTCCACCTCCACTTTATCTCTCTTTCTCTTTATTCCTCTAATCTCTCTCTCCCTCTCTGTGTCTCATCCCTGATACTTCCTCTCCCTCTCCTTTTCTTCTCTCTCTCCATTTCTCCTCCTCCTTCTTTTCCCTGTCTCCTTTCCCTCATCTCTATCCCTTCTCCTCCCTCTGTCTCACTCTCTTCCTTTTCTCTCTCTTTCTCCCTCAAATAGTCTTCTATATGCTCTCTTTCCTCTCTCTCTCTTCTCTTTTTTGCTCTCCCCTCTTTCACTCTCATTAAACCTCAACACTCTCTCCTTTTTCCTCCATCTCTTTTTTCTCCTCCTCGCTCATTCTTTCTCTGTCCTTCACTCCTCCTGTTTCCCTTTTATCTCTCTCCCTTTCTTGTATTCCCTCTCTTTTTCCACCCCTTTCTCCTGTCTCTCCACTTGTCCGTTTTCTCCCCTCGCTCTCTCTCTTTCTCTCTCCCCGTTTCATCCACTTTTTCTCTTTTTCTCCCTTGCTCTTTCTCTCTGTCCACCCCCATCTTTCTTCCTCTTTCTTCCTCTAATCTCTCTCCCTCTCTCTGTCTCATCCCTGTTACTTCCTCTCCACCCCTCCTCTCTTCCTTATCTCTCTATTTCTCCCTCCAATAGTCTTCTACCTCTTCTTTTCCCTCTCTCCTGCCCCTCCCCTAACTTGCTACTCCCTCTTTTTCTCTCCTTTCTCCCTCTCTTCCTTTTCTTTATCTCTACACCCTCCCTTCTCTCCCCTTCTCCTAGTTGCAAGACCTCCTTTCTTTTTCTCTCTTTTTCCTCACTTTCTCCCTTTTCTCTCTCTCTCTCTGCTCCCCATGCTTTTTCACTTCTCTCTCTACCCTCTCTTTTGATTCTCCCTTTCTCTCTCTCTCTCTCAATTTCTCTTTCGTTCTACACTTCCCTTGCCCTCCTCTTCCTCTCTCTTTTCTGCATCTCCACCACTCTCTCTCTCTCTCTCTCTCTCTCTCTCTCCACAGTAACTCTATCCTGTCCCATATCAGGCCCATCAGCTCAATAACATTTCAAACGCATTAGCTGCTCTTTGGCCCCGACAGCCCCCACATTACACCTCTCCTCCTCCTCCTCCTCCTCCTCTCTCTCTTTCCCTCTCTCTCTCTCTCTTCTCTCTCTCTCTCTCTCGGAGCGTTGGCACGGCGCCCACATGCCATGCTCTCTGTGTCTGGGTCCTTCTGCTGCACTTCCTCTCCACTTCTCAGTCTTGGCTCCGTTTCAGCCAATCACGCGGCTCCGCTCAAAAGTCCTTAGACCCGACTCTGGACCTGCCAAGAAGCCCTCAAGACTGACTGGGGATTGTTAAAACACTTAAACATTTTTAGGCAATGTGTTTTTCTGAAATATAACTAAATATAAAGAAGGGGGAAAAAATATAATAATAAGACTGGACATCCATATTTGGTTGTAAACTTACCCAAGTGACCTGTTCTAACCCCAAGCCTAGTTCTAACCATAACCTTACCTGTCTTTAGAGCAGTGCTTCCCAACCAAGGGTGCGTGGACCCCAGAAGAGAATTTGCCAGGGGTTCTTGGGATGATTACACATTTAAGATTGCAAGTATTGTAATGTAAAAAACTACATTTGCAGCACATTTTACTTGTTCTTTGACATGGAAGATATTATGTATTATATGAGTAAAAGTAAAATACCCCTAAAACACACATGACATAGGTAGTACTCGTGTGTGAGATCATTATTAGGGGTACTCAAGACAAAAACAGGTTAGGAACCACTTCTTTACAGTATAAATGTTTTTTTTTTCTGACATTAAACAAAACAATAAAACAAAATCTTATTAAAAAAAGTATATGATTGTATCTATTATAAAGAACAAATAAAGCTGGAATACCAATAAAAAAAAAATAAAAAAAAAAACACACACACACACATCAACTCACAACTACTCATAAGTCCGTACCCAAGTCAATCATGCAAAAACGGCCACCTGCTACATGTACATAGGGTAAATGTTAATGGTTTCTATTTATATAGCGCTTTTCCACCTTACAAGGCACTCAAAGCGCTTTACAATCAGGGATCCACTTACCCAGCGTACTGTACCCATACACTGAGGCAGTGTGGGTTAAGGGTCTTGCCTAAGGACAGGTCTCCCATCCAAGCAGTATCAGGCCCTAACTTGTTTAGCTTCTGAGATCTGAGGGGATCGGGCTTTGACAAGCAGGTATGGCCACAGACATACATTGTGTAGACATAATATATGTCTACATTTGGGCTATAAATGTTGAAAATGTTATACATTTGCTAGCAAAGCCAGGTTTGATTACAGATGGGCTTCTGGTCTGGACCAAGAGGTGATTCTGGTCAAACCCCTGGTCAGCTCACAGGCAGTGGTAGTGCTAAAAAGCAGAACAAAAACAAACAAACAAATAAAAAAAACAACAACTCCAGTCTCAGGATCTGCAGTCTGGAGTCTGCTTTTTCCAACTGCTTTTCACTCGAGCCAGCATTCTCTCTTGTCCAATCACACTAGCCCTGTACCGTGCCCATAGAAATATGACCTACAATAAATACTGCATTGAAACAACATTTTCTTTTGCTGTCCTCCACCTGAATGAAATATTATTGGGCTGAAGTATTTTTAAAAGAGTAAAAGAAATGCCTCCCCAAAGTCCTCCTCCTCACATCCGTCATACAGACTGTGATATCTGCTGCTCTCTGCTTCAGGACCTCACATGACAGACCGACCCTAACAAGCCCCCTCCTCACACTTCTACAGACCTAATCCAGCTTGTACATCCTCCAGGATTCTTCCACACAGTCCGACGCCTTTTATTGGACTTTAATGGAGCTCTCTGGGAATACAGAAGATAGCTATATACCACAATTATGCCTTATGGGAGTGAAGAGAGAGAAAAAAAGTGTTTGCATGCACGCTTGGATGATGTTGGAACAAATGAAAATCTGTACGTTTCTGTTTGTCTCTTGACAACAATAGTTTGTCTCTTATATCAATCTAACATAGAAGTGCTATGACAAGATAACAAAGAAAAAAAAAAAGTTTTTCACAAATGATCAGATAAGATCCGTTGGAGTTAGAAGTACTGTAGCGGTGGCCTACTCAAGATTAGTCTGGAGACGGATCCCGGTCTCGGACTCAAGTACATTTGGACTCGGTCTTGTCTTGGTCACAACGGTGCTTGGGCTCTGTCTTATCTTGGACTCAATCTTGTTTTGGAAATCGAGACCACGCTTTACTAAACTTGCACAAGGAAGTCTTGGTCTTGTCTCGGTGTAGAGAAACTGTCGTCTCGGGAAGGTCTTGGTCTCTGTTAGTGCGGTCTTGACTACTACACTAGATAGAAGCCAGTGTTTCGTTGATAAAGCCTTCTAGCTTAAGCCTAATATACCTCCATACAAGTTTGAGAAGTCGTGGCCTGAGTAACAATTCTTGTAAGAGATTGTTTGTCCCTTCACTCATCGTGCATATACTGTATGTGACGACTTTTTTTCAGGAACATGCCCGGAACACTTCGCAATGAGGTGTTCAGGCGGCATCCGGAAAAGATGCCCTTGCAATGACTCCTCACACCAGGCTCACACTGCATCTAGTTCATACTTCGTTTCTTGAAGAGTAATGCAAGATTCTCATACAGCGATCTGTCCGGTTCGGCAAGTCGCGTGGCTCTGCTCCTTTCATCCCTTTTTGATGAAGTTGTGAAAACAAGACATGACAAACAGGAAACCAAGCGAACGCGGGTCAAGTGAATCCGTTGGTTTTCGAAATAAAATTATTACAAAACTACTACTAACACAAATACGTCAAAATTCTTGAGACTATATAACACAGAGGATGTATATAAACATCTCGTGCTTATCCATTGTATGGCCAAACAGAAAATGAACTGACAAGACCAAAACTTGGCGCAATTGTTCTTTGTTTGCATTATGTCAGTGATGGCGTGAGGTCCCAAGTTGTGCGTGAACTCCCGTGAACTCGTGGTCTCACGAAGCCGGCAAATCCAGACAGATCCAGATCTGGACCTGGACTGAAGGCAGTGTGAGCCCAGTATCATTTCATTTCAAACACTTGTATTCACCATCTAGTCCTTTTGGTCATGACCCAAAGCTCATGACCATAGGTGAGGGTTGGAACATAAACTGACCGGTAAATTGAGAGCTTTGCAGACAACTTAAAAAGTATAATTACTTCACCTAATAAAGGATCTTTAAACATATTAGTTGGACTTTACTATGACACAAACGTAGATCTGAAACATCTTTAAAATATTATCAAAACCATCATAATGTCTCATACTGTACATGTTTTCGAAAAGCCTGGAGCTGCACATCTATCTATTGTCTTAACAGCTGAGTGAGTGGGACGGAACACTGCCGTGCCCCTCCCTCTGGTGCTTTTCGAGGGATGTGAGGGGGAACACAGAATGGAGAGACGGAGATGGGTCCGGGACACTGCCATACCCCTCCTTCTGCTGGTTTTCGGGGGGTTTCGGGGGGAGTATAGATGGGTCCCAGCTGACTGCAGCCTCTGGCCTTATGCTGGCTGTCTGCTCCATGACTGATGATGGCGCAGACACAAAGATGATGGGGGAGTGTGGGGTGAGGCGTGGCACGTGTGTGTGTGTGTGTTTGTGTGCAAAATCTGATGCTCATAATGCTGCGTAGAAACATGCTGGACTGAATAATAGTTTTCATTGTAATAGTACATCTCCTGCTGTGATTGTAATAGTCGCGGGTTTGATTCTCACACGGCTCAGACCTTTCTGTGTGGAGTTTGCATGTTCCTTCCCGTGTCTGGGTGGTTTTCCTCCGGGCACTTGGGTTTTCCCACCAACCAATAACATGCAAGTTAGGGAACACTTGGTGGTGTTCGGAGGTTGAGGCGCCTGGTGTTAAGGCGAATTGCCTCTGGTGAGCTGCACCAGGGCAGTTTACTGTCACTGAGTGAGGAGGGGATCATCTCACTGTGAAGCGCTTTGTGACTCTGTCTGTGAAAAGTCTTCTACAAATAAAGATTGATTACTTTCTTACTTACTCACTTACTTACTCACTTACTTACTTACTTACTTACTTACTTAGTTACTTGCTTGATTAGGGCAGAGTGACATTGACAAAAATGAACATTTGAATCATAAATGTGTCAAAACTTGTCTTAAAATTTGAACAAAACAACCTTTCTTATGCCCAAAGGTTTAAAACTCATTATGACTGTGTTTATCATAAATTGAGTGTTATGACTGCGTTTATCATAAATTGAGCATGTTTTTCTTAAAAACAAATAAATAAATAAAAAACTGAAATACAAAGACTATTATTTGTATTATGTCAGTGAGGTTTATTAAAGTATTATAGAAACCAGTCCATTGAGAAAAACCATGAAGCCAATGTGGTCTTTGTTCTATAATGAGTTTGACACCCACGTGGCTTCAACCAAAATTCAACCAAACTTATTTTAAGTTTTTTTCATTAAGTGCTCCTCATACGTTTTTGACATGTTGCATATCTACATTTTCTTTGGAGACTGTGTTGTTGGAGGAAGACCCAGAACATGCCAGAGAGACTGTGTAGACTGGCCTGGGAATGCTTTTTGATTGTGTGTGGTAAAGGTTCTTTTGGCCTCCCTACTCAGACCGCTGCCTCCTCTACCCAGCTATTGTTTGTATTATCTTGCAGCACATGCTCTAGTGCTCAGCAATGTCCAATTTTACAGTGAAGAGGAGGGTTTTATCAGTTCTGCAGTTTTGAACACGAAGTCAATGGACCCGTTCATATTTCTAAGCTGTTTTAGAATGATTTTGTATTTCATTTACCAAAAAACAATGTAATTTAATGGATCTAGGGTTAGGGTTAGGGTTAGGTTTGGTTGATTGGTTTATTATCAATACAACAACACATATAATACTTATTTGCAGCAGCATCAAATCAATTCATAATGAGATGGAATCTGATTTTATTAAATAGCATATGTAAGAAAAAAATAAAAATAATAAAGCATAATGATATTCTGTTGAAGCATCTCACCATAAATAATCCAGTAGCTTCTTTCATGCAGTGTTTGGATTGAGCTGGGATTCTTCTGCGTAACCGGACTCTCCTTCTCTTCCCCTCTCCTCTGTGGGCGCAGTCACTCGATCCCCTGTGTTTGCTAATAGACAAAAAAGAAAGAAAAGCCATAAAGATATCCATCAGCCCCCCTCCTATCCAGCCCCCGCCCGTCTCGCGCACACCGGCCCTAATCCTGCTCTCGGGAGGGTAAGCGATAGCCTTGTGGAGAGATCACACCGAGGTTTATCCCAAAAGAGCAGCAGCCAGAGTCGGGACAGGGCAAACATTCCACCAGGATAGAGTTTGGGATGTGTGGGATAGGTGGTAGGTGAGAACAGGACTTTTCTGAGCACAGGAGGACAACATAAGATTACTCAAACATGATTACTCAACATGAAGGAATCAATTAAATACACAGATTTTTTTTTTTCCTGAAGATAAGTATATTTTTGTATTCCTTCTAAATCTGTGGATAAATTGATTGAATTAGCATTAATAGGTTAATCAAAGTTAAAGAAAAGTTGTTATGGAGAAGTCTGGAAGTGACATGGAAAATCTTCAGTTAAAATCTGTACGAACACAACTGTGAGTATACTAATGAAGAGAAAACACATCAAGTATAAACTTCGAAAAGTGGATTTTCAAACAAGCTCCCCTTTAAGTTCTGGTGAAAGTTGATGTTTTTGTTTTATCAGGATTGTTGTAGTACAACATTAGACATACACATCCCAAGTGTTGGTTAGTGGAGCGGTTGTTAATGCTGTTGCAAATGGTCAGTTCTGTGAAGGTCTGAACCTTCTTTCTGCCTGTTTTCATGCTACAGCTTCTTGGACAGTATAAATCCTATGGATGTCTTAAACTGATTAAGACAGTGGTTCTCAAAGTGGGGTACAGGGACCCGTACGATTGATGTTTTTAGGTTATCCCATTTGATTTTTTATTTTTATTTTTTTAATCATTGGTTATTGCTTCAATCTAGATTTTCTCGATTCAAGTTAATGTTATGTTAAGGTTAAAGTACACTTTATTGTCCTCACAGGAACATGTGTTCTCTGCTTTTGAGCCACTCTTCACTGCCTCAGGGGAAGTTCAGAGCTTTGGGACCCATGTATAGCTTAGTCAGGACTACTCTAGCTGGAAGATATTCGCTGCATGTTTTAGATGTTGAGGAAAACCCAACTATTCAGAAGAAACCTACACAGACACATGCAAATTCCAAACTCACAACCTTTTCACAGTGAGGCAAGAGTGCTATCCACTCTGCTACAACCATAACTGAAATCACAATTCAACAAGCAATTATTTGCTTAGATAGAGTTCAGAGAGGGAAGAGGTTAAATGAAATAGGTGACATATCTCACAGAAATAAATGCAACTGTATTCTGCAATTGATGTGAAATTGATTGAATTGTTTGAAAAAACAACAACAACAAACAGCTGTTTGAATCCTACTTTTCCAACTCAAGTAATACAGTATGGTTCAGGGTTAGCACTTATGCACACAACTAGAGTTCGACTGATATGGATTTTTCTTCGATTGATGCCAATGTTGACATTTCAAAATGTTGTCAGCCGATGCGATATCAATGGCCGATTTTCAAGGCCAATTTCTGGGGCAGAATTTCTTATTTTAGTTTTAAAAGCAGAGCTGAGGTAAAATATATAGTTTACCCCCAAAACAACCTTCAACCTAAACTATCCCCACAGTACATGTGCGTCTCTTTCATACAGTGTAATGGAGCTTGATGTTATTTGGCCCAAGAAACAATCATTTCATATCGTCATGAAAGACATTCATATCGTTCATATTGACAAACAAACAAGCACTTATTAAAGCTTGTGCTGCAGTCGAAGTCATAGAACAAGAAGAAAACTTCAAGATGCGTTCATGATCAAAATCAAACCTGCAGAGTTATGGAGAGAGTCTTATTTCTCTTCTGTTTCTCTCCAAACCAGCTCAGACTCAATTAATGCTGATTTTTTCTAATATCCCTCCATATCTTCTGCGGTTTTGTCTTCCCTTCTTGGCACTCTTCCAGCTGGCCCCTCCCCTTCCCCACAAGCCCCGCCCCCTGCTCTCTTATCAGCTCACAAATCCCTCTTAAACCTTGTAACGGCGCATTAACAACCGACTCCGCGACTGACTGACTTCCACGCAATAATCTCTTCACCATCTTCATGTTTTCGTAGATTCATTCTCGCCGTGTTATTCATAAATTATAGATCTTTTTTCTGCTGTATCTTCTCCTGTTGCACGCTCCGACTGGGATGAATCGATAAGGAGCTGGGAATTCTAGCGTGAATGTTTTTTTTTCAGCCTACGGGAGAAAGTGGAGACGACCTTGGGTTTTGTAAGAGAAAACTGTAAAATAAAGAAATAGCGCAGGCTGCTTTCAGATGTATTGATTTGGAGCTGGAGGATAAGCACAGCAAATGGACTTTCTTGGGATTTTATTACAGATTCTCCCAAACACAGTCTAAATTTAAAGTAGTTGTTTGATGATTTTCTGCGCAACAAAGTAGTAACTCATGCCAAGTATTTGACAAGTGAATATTTCCAGTTTTAGTCTTCTAATATGAGACATTTCTATCTGACATTAGCCTAAAGAGTCTTTGAAATCTTCTTGTTTCTGGGTCACTTCTGTAAAAAGTCACATTACGAATCGAAGAATTACTTGAAGCCACAGGGCAGGAATTTCGTTTAATTTTGTCCAATCCTGTTCATCTGCGTTGAAAGACTGACATTCGGTCTTTTTTCAGTGATAAAAAGGAGATTTATAATGACATTTCAGATTGTATTTACACTTTTATCTGTGTGCTTGTATTTGAAACATGAATGTCAATACATTAGCGTTTGAATCTGTGTTTCTTTTCTGTATTAAAGCCATTCGTATGAACATTTGAATAGAGAAAGATAACTTGTAGGACAAAGTGTGAAATATTATAGCTTAAGGAAGACCATTTCCACTTTTTCACCAAAAAGAGACTTGAATAAATAAGCAATGTTTAAACACACACACACAATTCAACTTTTGTTTAAAGCTATAGGAGCTATATTAAGCTGGTCATACGAATAAATCGTCCGTACGATTCTCATAGGTCGTACTAAATCTGGAGTTTGTATGACGATCGTGTAGGAGAGGGTGTTTTCCTACAGTTTTCTTACGGCAAACTTTCAGCTCTTAACAACAACCTACGACTTTCTTTGGAAAATTAATCCGTACAACATTCTTGCGTGAGCTCTAAAGCTTCCTTAATGTGCGATCTCCCTACATCCAACTTAATCCTTTATCAAGTTGTTACTAGTCTTTTATAAACTGTTGGAATATTAGCAATAACCTGACTGCACATGGCGTAATAACACCAGCACTCAAAACATCTTTCATTCTCACAAAGTTAAGCCTGCACAAAAACAACTGAACAGTGTACTGCGAGTTGCATATAGGAGACACCCCTAATCCGTGTTTAAGTCCAACTCCAAGGAACTCTGTGTTTTCTCCGGTCATTCCAGGTCCATGGTTTTCCTCATGTTTGAGTCGGGCGATCTGCACTTTCTACGAGCGCTCTAGGTCCACGGTCTTTCTCGTATTTGAGTCGGACGATCTGCACTTTCTACGCGCGCTCCAGGTCCACAGTCTTCGTCATGTTTGAGTTGGGCGATCTGCACTTTCTACGCCACTCCAGCTCCATGGTCTTCCTTATGCTTCGTGGCGATCTGCACTTTCTACGTGCGCTCCGTCACGGTCTTCGTCATGCTCAGTTGGGCGATCTGCACTTTCTCCACGTCCACTACGGGCATCCGCACTTCCACCCCTCCAGGTCCACGGTCTTCGTCATGTGAGTTGGGAAACTGCACTTTCTACGGCGCTCCGACGTTTTTTTCTTCTGCACTTTCTACTGCGTCAGTCCACGGTCTTCGTCATGCATCGTTGACTTTCTGGCGCGACGTTTCTGGAGTCGGCATCCGCACTTTCTACGCCGCTCCAGGTCCACGTCTTCCTCATGCCGGTTGGGCGATCTGCACTTTCTACGCGCGTTCCCCCTCCCACTGAGTCCATCCCACGGCTACTTCCTCATGCTTCGGTTGGCGACCACCGTTCCACGGTCTATATCCGATTTCTACGGGCTCCAGGTCCACGGTCTTCCTCATGCTTCGGTTGGGCGAGCTGCACTTTCTACGCGCGTTCCAGCTCCACGGTCTTCCTCAGTTTGAGTCGGGCGATCCGCACTTCTACGCGCGCTCCACTCCACGGTCTTCGTCATGTGTGAGTTGGGCAACGCACTTTCTACGCGCGTCCAGCTCCACGGTCTTCCTTATGCTTCAGTTGGGCGATCTGCACTTTCTACGTGCGCTCCAGCTCCACGGTCTTCCTCATGCTTCGGTTGGGCGACTGCACTTTCTACGCGCGCTCCAGGTCCACGGTCTTCCTCATGTTTGAGTCGGGCGATCCCACTTTCTACGCGCGCTCCAGGTCCACGATCTTCCGCACAGATCCTTGCTACATTTGGCCGTAGAGCTGTGTCTCTGCACAGGCAAACTGAATAGGATTATTCATCTGTATTCTACAGTTTGTAGTTTCTGCCTTGTAGACTGGTCATAGAAAATCTTTGATAAGACCATCGACCTGTCTACGAACTTACGAACGGACTGTGAGCACTGTCTTTTCGCAACAATGCTTCAAGAATGACGTAGGAAATGAGCACAAATCGTTCGCAGAAAGGTCGTAGCAGGTCGTACGGTCATTGTGACCGGGGTTTAGATGAATATGAGGTGTTTGTTTTGTTTCGCTGCAGTACCAATAGACTGACCTCTGGGGCTGTTTGGGGCTGAGTTAATGAAGAATTAAAGACCATAGCTTCATGATCTTTTCAAATTTTAAAGAACAAATCATATGACCTTGTTACGCCTCCCAAATTAATTGCGTTCTCTAAAAGTACAATTTCAATTTCACTTCTTTTATATTGTTGAGCCATGTGTATAGTGATCCAAACTTTAAACTTAAAATTCTCAGAGCACTGCCCTCAACTTCTGATTCTAAGTAGACTCAAGGTCTTTAAAGCACTTATTTTCTCCAATGTACTTCAACAAGAAATCTAACAACCAGACAGAAAAATACTAAGTCTCTAATTACTCCATGAAACCAGCATTTTAAAAATATACTACATTACACCAGACGCCTTCGCCGCTGTAAACACACGGGTCAATGTCTGCCAATCAGCTCTCCTCTTCTTCTCGCACTTCTCTCTCATTACGGTTTGTCGGATCAGTCACTTGTGTGTTTTTAATGAAGCCTCCCTCCAGCGTACTTCATCTGCAGCGTAAATGAGAGAGAGAACGTAGAGGGTTTGGGCCCCGAGGCGTTGATCGATCCAGGGGCCGCGGTCGGGGTCTGCATGGTCCCCGCTGTGGTTCATCTAGTATTCTATGTGTGAGAGTAAAAGGGAGGGAGGAGGGGGGATACGAGAGGTAAATGTTCAAAAAAAGCAACTGTTGAAATCTCTAAAGGATTCGCTCACGTGTTTTTCGTGTTTACGAAGGTGGTGGAAAAAAAGCTGAATAGTAATGAATACAACTAGTCAACTGCAAAGGCTACAATTTTTAAGTCTTTTAACTCTTTCTTACCATCCTTTTCTCACTTTGCACTCCCCAGCCTTTGTTCGACTTAGAACATAATATTCATGCCAAAATCCTGGCAGATGTCAACAGAAGGATGTAGCCGAACAAATCCAAGTCCAGACCCGAGATTCAGTCGGTCCCAGACACAGTTTTCACAAACAAGACATGGAGCGTGTGAAACTAGAGAATGAAGTTTCAAAGTAGGCTATTGTTTTCTCACCAGGTTGAAATGTGAATGGGAGCCAATATAAAAAAAAAAAAAATGCAAATAAATTTTGAATTGAAATAGAGGTTATGCAGATCATAGACATATAATTAGTAGACGCGCAATCAGCAGCTCTGCTCTGTTGCTACAACTCGAACAGCGAGACGCCATATTCCTCCTGTAGAGGTGACGACGCAAATCAATTGAACACAATGGCAGAAGTGTCACTTTTATGGATAAAACGAGCTTAAACAAGTGACTTCAGCAAAACCATGAGCAAAACGGACTGATTTACGTCTTATGAAGCTTTTTTAAACTACATTGGTGATGTGAGATTATATTTCTCAAACTGCAATATTCTTGGGCTGGAAATGCTCCATCACTTGTCGATGAGACAGACGCTCCTCCACAGAGAAGTGAAGCTATAACTTTTGTGGTGTTATTTATGTCATTTGTCTGCTTTTCTCACTAGTTACATGTAAAAGAGACGTTTGTGTCACTAGAGCTTAAAAGATGCATAAGTTACTAGCCGTTAGCAGTTTTATACACAATATTTATCTACAATAAAATACTAAAAGGTTTGTAAACTCAACAATACTTTAATAAGGCCTGACATTTGTTAAATATGGTCGGTAGGTTTGTACAGCTGACACTCTCTGGATCTTTCATAACTTGCTTTTTTTCGGGCTAATGCTAACGCTAATGCTAACCTATGGGAAAAAACAAGGGAACGCCCGGACTAGCTCAGATGCTAAGTGTTCGATAGCATCAGAGTGGACTGCGCATCTATAATTATATGTCTATGATTCAGGTGACGTGACACATTCTAAATGTTCATGCTGAGAGAGTTAATAGAGAGAAAAAACATTTTCTCTTGTAAGAGTTCAATAAACAGCTAAAACAGGAAAAATAAACTACAGTTTGATAACAAATTCAACCCACCACAAGTTTACTGAGCACTGGGTTGTAACTGACATGTAAAAAGAGAAAATCAACAGTTGTAGCAAAGCAGATAAACAACAAGACTTTAGCTTCTCACATTTATCACATATATTGAATCAACACAAACTTATTACCTTTTTCTTCTTAAAAAAAAATGTTTTTGAGTCCGTTTGTTAAAGTTAAAATGCCTAAACATTGAAATGCCACTCATCTAAATGTTGCTAAGAATTTTTGGAATAAAATGATGTCAGTGCATAACCTCTAAAAAAAAAAAAAAAAAAAAAAGGAAATAAATCAAAATGGCAGAAGCAGCGTTCAATTTTACAGCCAGTATTTTAATGAGCCTCAAAAAGACAGTACGACGTTAGAACAATGCAAAATCTAAAGAGTGTCATGTGAGTCTTTTATATGACTGTGTAGAGAATCTAAAGTTTCCAGCGATGAGTCTCTGGCGCATGAGTAACACAGATTATATGACTGATGTAAAGGTGATGTCAACCTCCAAACATGTCGTTACACTTTCACACACAGCGGCGCACAATGGAGTCACTCTCAGGACAAAGGCTGGGGGAAAGTGATCCAAAGAGCTGGCAGCGCTCCGGGGGGACACACCGAGTCAGCTTCTTCTTCTTTTATTATTATTATTATTACAGTCAGATCATGTCTCCAGCACTGCTCTGGAATATACACAGGACGGAGTTAAGAAGTGAGGATGTGTAGTGCGGTCGCCGGTTCGAATCCCGCTTTGGAACGGATAAGATATTCTGAGTCAATAAGGTCTATTGTCTATTGTAAAAAAAAAAAATAAATACTAAACAAGCTTACTTATTGTCAGAGATGTGGGCTTGCAAGTTGAGACTCGAGTCACTATTTTGATGACTTGAGGTTGACTGGATCACTGGAACACTTAGGACCCGACTTGGACTTGGAGCTCAATGACTGGGAACAACTTAATGCTTCATCTTTAAAAAAAAAAAAATCTATTTTGACATTTACAAACTGGAGTATCACCCACCCAGATGCATTTGTAATTTGATGTAAAGACTTGAAAAACAAAAAACTAAAGTCAAAAGAATTCAGACTTTCTCTCTTTGACTTGGGACTTGTTCTCTCTTTGACTTGGACTTTCTCATTTACTGTTGTCTCTTTTGACTTGGACTTGTCTCTCTTTACTTGGCTTAACTTCTTTGTCTTTTGACTTGGATTGTCTCTCTTTGACTTGGAGACTTGGTCTCTCTTTGACTTGGACTTGACTTGGACTTGTCTCTCCTTTGACTTGGACTTGACTTGGACTGTCTCTCTTTGGACTGAAGGACTTGTCTCTCTTTGACTTGGGACTGACTTGTCTCTCTTTTGACTTGATTACTTGTCTCTCTTTGACTTGACTTGGACTTGTCTCTCTTTGACTTGGACTTGTCTCTCTTTGACTTGGGCCCTTGTGACTTGTTGACTTGGACTGTCTCTCTTTGACTTGGACTTGTCTCTTTTCTTTTTTTTTTGACTTGGACTTGTCTCTCTTTGACTTGGACTTGTCTCTCTTTGACTTGGACTTGTCTCTCTTTGTACTTGAACTTGGACTTGTCTCTCTTGACTTAGATTGTACTTTGACTGGTCTCTCTTTGGACTTGACGGACTTGTCTCTCTTTGACTTGGACTTGTCTTTTTGATTGGACTTGTCTCCTTGCTTCTGCTCTTTGGGACTTGGACTTGGTCTCTACCTTGGATGTCTCTCTTTGACTTTGGTCTCTCTTTGACTTGGACTTGTCCCCCTTTACTTGTCTCACTTTGACTTGGCTTGTCTCTCTTTGACTTGGACTTACTTGGACTTGTCTTCTTTGTCTTGTGACTTGACTCAAACATGTCTCTCTTTGACTTGCCTTTCTCTCTTGACTTGGACTTGTCTCACTTGTACTGTCTTCTTTGACTTGGGACTCAAAATGATTGTCTCTCTTTGACTACTTAATACTTTATTATAGTCTCATTTGATTGTTGTCTCTTTTTTAAAGTGTACTCTCTTGTTTCTCTGCTCAAACAGTCTTTCTGGGAATATCTCAAAAGTTAACACTCAAAAAGTCTGAAATGATGTAATGGATATTTTTTTCATCTCAACCTTGTTTTAATGAGCAAATCTATTCGTCGAGAGAGCAAACTGACCAAAATTACACAAAAATACTGTCTCCCCTTAGTCTGACCATTGACATACTGCTCTGCTTCTCTATTCAACAAATTTTGAGCAAACACTCTGATCAAAGACATCCCTCTCTCTCTCCTCACAGTGGGCCGCCTCTGAATACTTAAAACCGGCCCATAAAACGCCGACACTCGAGCGCGTCTTAAATTAGAGAGAGAGAGCCGACCCTTCCTTCAGCAGAAGAGAGAAAGCAGAAGAAGAAGAAGAAGAAGACACGCCGCCCCTTCAAAGCCCTCTTAATAAAACATAGTGGTGCGGCTCTGGGCTTGTGTGGTGCAAAGTCTGTAGGTTCAGATCACGGCTTATTCAGAACACTGCTTTATAAGAGACGTGTGTAAAATCTACTTGAATGAGCTTTTTGGCCAAGTAGCGATCACTATTATGATTGTTAAGATCAAACTTGTCATATTTCCTCAAGATTGTCTCCAATTGTATGACACCAAACTAAAGATTTTGAATGTGACACATTATTTGCATGCATATGTTTTATTAGATTGCATTTAAAGGCTTACCTTGGCCAAGCCGGAATAAAGAGAAACCAGCAAAGCCTTCACAAATTATAAACACTGAACAAAAGAGTAGAAACACAACACTTTTGTGTTCATCAATCCTGCCAGTGGTCCCAGTAGAGCCCTCTACCCTCCTCGCAGTGCGTTTATACATGATCAGGGAAATCAGACTAGGCTAGAAAACCAGACTGTATTTGGTTTTCCCCTCAAACCAGTCGGACCAGTGTTGCTCCTGTTTACATGCTCAAGAGTAAAGCGATTACCCTGGTGAGACATGTCCTGCTGTGTCAGATGTACTACATGATTCAGGACTGTATTATGTTGAATTACATAAACATTGTTTATTATTAATGCGTGTTTGTAATATATATATAATGACCACTAATTTTTCTGGGACAAGTGGAACTGTTAAACATGTAAGAACTGTGTTAAACATGGAGTTAAATATGTGCTACATTTAGCCACTTTTTGAGTTTTTTAGTTGTAAAAATGTTAACTTTATTGTTGAAATGTGGAACGAGCAGTGCTCAGATATATATGCTGTATTTATCTGGCTGCAGATCGATTGTCTGTTTAATGATGTCTGAAATCAGACTACAACCAGTCGGGACCACGTGCGCCAGTTGTTTTCCGGAAAACCAGTTTACAGCTCCTCAATAGGTCTGCCCGGGTTTACATGAGCTTTGGAAAAGTGAAGCCCTGAGTGAAGAACATGCCATTGTGAGCAGCTTCAGACTGCAGGTGCTGGGTTTGCAGATTCTCCAACTGCAGACTGACACTGCAGCCTCCAGCTTTGCCCTCTCTTTAAGTGCTGTCTCTGTCTGTGAGCTGCTACAGCCTCACAGTGTGAATGAATGAATGTATGTATGAATGAATGTATGTATGAATGAATGTATGCATGTATGTATGCATGCATGAATGAATGTATGCATGTATGTATATATGTATGAATGAATGTATGTATGAATGAATGTATGTATGAATGAATGTATGCATGAATGAATGTATGCATGTATGTATGAATGAATGAATGTATGCATGTATGTATGTATGATAAATGTATGTATGAATGATTGAATGTATGAATGAATGTATAGATGTATGAATGAATGTGTGTGTGAATGAATGTATGTATGAATGAATGAATGTTTGAATGAATGTATGTACGAATGAATGTATGTATGTATGAATGTATTTATGAATGCATGCATGTATGAATGATTGAATGTATGAATGAATGAATGTATGCATGTATGTATGTATGAATGAATGTATATGAATGAATGTATGCATGTATGTATGTATGTATGCATGTATGTATGTATGAATGAATGAATGAATGAATGCACGTATGTATGTATGTATGAATAAGTGTATGTATGAATGAATGTATGAATGAATGAATGTATGTATGAATGATTGTATGATGAATGAATGTATGTATGTATGTATGAATAATGTATGTATGAATGATTGAATGTATGAATGAATGTATGTATGTATGAATGAATGTGTGTGAATGAATGTATGAATGAATGAATGTTTGAATGAATGTATGTACGAATGAATGTATGTATGTATGAATGAATGTATTTATGAATGCATGCATGTATGAATGATGAATGTATGAATGAATGAATGTATGCATGTATGTATGTATGAATGTATGTATGAATGAATGTATATGAATGAATGTATGCATGTATGTATGTATGCATGTATGTATGAATGAATGAATGAATGCACGTATGTATGTATGTATGAATAAGTGTATGTATGAATGAATGTATGTATGAATGTATGAATGAATGAATGTATGTATGAATGATGTATGAATGAATGAATGTATGAATGCAGTTGACCACCACTAGGGCTCTATCTGTGCACGTCTCTGCCTTAGAGCCTCCACAGTCTGTATTTAAACAAAACTTGTTGATAATTGGCACATTTATTCATTTTTTTTCCGACAGAATAAAATACACTGTACTATGCACACAAACACATCACAGTAAATGTAAACCTTTCCAAATGTGCATCACAAAATATAATAAAAGATATGTTGCTGCCCTAATCAAACCTGTTTTATCATGATCACCACATTATTTATTACTCGTTCCAATCAATAAACACTTCCCCACTTCTAATTCCTCTCTCTAATGAATACAAATCCTGCGTGTGGAGCTAGCACGTGTCCACAGCCCACGCTAACTTGTCCTCACTTCATCACTCCTGGTCCGGCCCCACGATCGGCCCTTCCTCTCTTGGCACGGATTAATTAGGCTTCCGATGGCCGCTCCACACGCGCGCGGGCCAGTGATCCATCTTCCCCCTCCGGCTGTCGACTAATTATGCTGACGAACGGCGAGATGGTATAGGAAGATGCCCTCTCAGCAGCGTGATCGGGGGAGAGAGCAGGGGGAAAAGCCAGCCACTCTAGTGAGGTAAATTAATCGCAGGCCCGTGCCTCCAATTAGAGCAGGATGGTTTTAATTGGTGGATGAATAGGCTCAGTAGGCTTACGCTGAGAGAGAGGGAGGGATTCTTATGTTAAAGACAATGCAGAGTGAGACGAGGGCTGGAGCGACGTGGCACAATGATAAAAGAAATCTATGATCTTTGGAACACGTGAGAAGTCTATTTAGATACATTTTTTTGACATATCTTTATAACGATATTCAGACTATATCATTTGCTATCAATCTAGTAAAAGTGTCTCGATGATCTCACCAGCGAAAGGAGAGTTTCATGTGAAAGTTAAGGATCATTTTGCAATGTGCTTTCTAATGAACACATTTTTGATCAACTAAGAGACCGATGGGTAATCAAAGGACTATTTTTTGTCGTCGGTCTTTGAACATTTACAGTGTGATTTTCTTAATTTGTTGTTTGTTTTTTAAGCTTTTTCTGTTGGCTATTTACTACAAACCGTAAACTCGATATTCTAGTTTTTGCATATCTTCAAGACAACAATCACAATATCCAAAATTTAATAGGGCCTATATTGCACACCACTCGTTCAGACTTGATGGTTTTGTTTGGACAGTTTGCAGAGCAAATAAAATCAAACTGAGGCTATAGCAGTAGAGACTAATATTACTGAAACAGATGATAATTCATATAAACGTTCATTTTGGCAATATTGGTCACGTGCGGTAGAACTACTAGGTCCAGTGGCTATGACTCTCTGAGAAATCTGACCCAAGACCCAGACCATTCCGAGACCACAGAGTCCCAAATCAAGACAACTTTTAAAATGTAATAGTTATCTTGGTCTACATGTTATTGTGCAGTGCTTATTACAAACAGTGCCTGGACAGGCCAGTGTGCTCCTGGTGAAAGTTTAGCAGGGCATGGTAATGAAATGTGCTTTTGGTGCCCAAGACAAGACCGAGTCCAAATATGATTAAGACCAACACAAGACCGAGTCCAAATGTGCTGAGTCCGTGACAAGACTAAGAACCTTTAGAAAAGGTTCAAGACAGTCTTAAGACCAAACTCGACTACTACTACACTAGTTTAGACAATATAGTTTAAAAGGATTTTAGTCAATATAGAATAGGACAATTCAACAAATGTTCATTAGAACAGATTTTAAATACCTAAAAGTTATTTGTAATGTGTAATGTTATGTAAATCCACATAGAAAAGGCCCTGGTCACCTGAGAGTCACACTGAGGACTTGCTATGAGGCCAGAGCTCTGCTTGCTGCTTGTGTCTCAGGTTGAATAAATTATAATTTAATAAAATGAACAAAGACTACACAGATTCCAAACCAAACTAAGCTAGACCTGTCAACAGTAACAGCAGAGTAGCCGATAGGGCCACATGTAATACCAGAGCTCCAGATGTGATAGTTCCAGCTACCTGACCTGTGTGGCACATTGTTGGCACTTTTATCCTCTTGGTACTTCTGATTGCTTCTTCTTGAATAAACCTTGCATGCTTCACATATCTTTGGATGGTGGTTATCTTCTATCTCTTCATATCCTTCATAAACCTAGTCCTGTGTGTTTAGCCTCGTTCTGCATTCCAGTTCTGTGATCTGAAAAATTGTGAATGAAGTGAGTTATTGGTGGTGCCATGAGAACTGT
This sequence comes from Mugilogobius chulae, assembly GCA_038363315.1. Lineage (NCBI taxonomy): Eukaryota > Metazoa > Chordata > Actinopteri > Gobiiformes > Gobiidae > Mugilogobius > Mugilogobius chulae. The sequence continues at coordinate 9,519,639 of CM076415.1, read as the reverse complement.
TGTTTATTGTGCAATCAGCAACTTAACATGTTTATGAGACTAAAACTTGAAACAATATGAGAAATTCTGGGTCAATAAAGATATCCACTTAAGCGATATTATGTGACCAATACAAGATTCAGCAAAATGTCATGGATCTGAACTGATATAGTGTGGCTGGGCTTTTAGTCAATCAAGAGTTTCTTTGTCATGGTTAGGGTTAGCCTCGGTGTATTATTTGCATCTGTGACTGACTTCTAGGGCCGTGCACCGAAAAACGGTTTCTATTTGGAGTTGACCGAAAATATTTGGGAAATTCTGACGCAGTTTCGGTGCCATTTTTTGGTTCCTTGGTTTTAAATCTCCGTGTCAATGACCAGACAACAGAAACACCAGACATGCCACGTGTGCTCTACAAATGGCAAAAACACCATTCATTGTTTTTGACGTTTACGCAGAAGAATGTCGCCAAGCGCTCGATATAATCCAAACTATGTCGTAACATCCTTCTCCAGTTGACAGCAGAATTCCAAATGTGAACCGATAAGTCCCGTATCTGCAGCCAAACAAGTCAGACTAAAAAACATTGTAGTCCAGCCTTTCTCCAGGTACAAAGAAGCGTAAAACTTTTAGTGTCCACAGCAAATGTTGTGTTACAGTACAGGAAGTGAAAATGAAACTTAAAAGGCAGCGTTCCATTGGGAATTGACGCTAGGAACAGCTTATTCATTTGCATGCGCTTGTTGAGAGTCGTAACTGAACAAACAATAATTCTGATAAACAGGCTCCTTCTTCTTCAATCACTCAGTATCCATTCTAACTGTGCTTTCCTCTCTTCCAGGATCCCGTCTACGCCAAGAAGACACCCTCCCCGAATCGTAGAGCACCCGTCAGACCTGATCGTGTCCAAGGGCGAGCCGGCCACTCTGAACTGTAAAGCGGAGGGCCGTCCCACCCCGACAGTGGAATGGTACAAGGACGGAGAGCGCGTGGAGACGGATAACCCGCGCTCCCAGAAGATGCTCCTGCCCAGCGGATCTCTCTTTTTCCTACGGATAGTGCACGGTCGCAGGAGTAAGCCCGACGAAGGATCTTACGTTTGCGTGGCGCGGAATTACCTGGGAGAGGCCGTCAGTCACAACGCGTCGCTGGAAGTAGCATGTGAGTGGTGCATGTTTTAGGATGTTGTCGCAAAGTCGGCCTGGACTGAGCTTGACGATAAGACCAGCTTTGAGGCATATAATACTAAAGTCTGAGAGGTATTTAACTGGGAAGTGCTGGAGGACTAAAGGAGACAGTGAGAGCAGGGTCTGGTGGCATGATGAGTAGTGTGATTGCCACATTGTAGGGTGTATATCCAATTTATAATCTTGGTCAACTATAGATATATTCTGTTGATTGATGAGTTGGCTGAAAGAGGGCAAAGCACTCACACTAGCAAATAGACCACAACAGAGTGATAAGTCAACACAAGTGACTTTTTGTTATTTTTTTTAATAAAAATGTGATATAATGAAGACAAAGATGTGAGACATTGTGACGTCACATAGAACTTAAAGTTAAATCTAAACTCTAAAACAACTTTTTTGGGTGTTACATCTGTGTTATGGTGTCATAAATTGTATTCTATTCATTTTTTGGTATTTTATGCAAATTGAGAAACCCAGCTGGTCTCAGGTCTAAATAGTCACACACTGACTGTCTCACTAATGTGACAGTGTCATTTCATACTCTATGTGATGTCAGCGTGTATTGCCATCAAAACTGAGCACTAATTAAGACACCTCTGTCAATTCAATCACATGCTGCTCTCCCTCTGAGCCCCTCCTTTTACCTTTTACTATGAGCTTGCTGTGTTTGAAATGTCTTTGTGGTGGAGTTTAAGGAAGTAAGCTTCACTTTATGAAAGTAGAAAGTTTGTTTGTCAAATGGTCAGTTAGTTATGCTTTGCGAATCAAGAGCTTCAAAGACAGTCCCTCTGTTCCAAGATGGGGTTTGAAGGAAAAAGTAAACTTTATTATTGCTTGTGCTAGATTAAGTCTGCATCTATGTTCATGAAATCATCACTAAAAGTCAGTTCATTTTTGTTTTTAAGAAAGAATAAAAGTGGTAACTGGGAAATGTTTTGACCTTACAAAAGTTACGTTAAACTTACATAGAAATGGCCATTCTAGCAAACACTGCTGTTTACATCAAATGGCTAAGATTTTTTTTTTTTTGTAGTGTTTATCTGAGGGACAGAAAACATATAAACATGTTTCGCAGTATAATTTATGAATGTGCTTGTTATTTTGAGTAACAATGTCCTGAAAGATTCTCAATGCTCAAAGCAAATTTGTCTAGGAAACTAATGAAAAAGGCTGACTATTACAATCTTATTAATGACAGCACTATTGTTGACCATCATAAATCAAAGAAATAGTTAAATGATATCCCAAACTGTGTGAACAACTATTAAACTCAAGTGTTACAATGTTAACTAAACCCTTTACCTAGAGAAACTATAAGCTACACATATGCCTAAGAAATGCTGGTCTTATAGAAGCTGGGTCTGCTTTGCGTATCCATCCCTTTGGCCTCCCGCCGTGGAGAGAGAAGCTGTGGATGTGAGCCTGAATGAACACAAAGCGTCGCCGGTTTGTTCCACTGTTTCCTGGATGTGCCCGTTAGTTTTGAACAGTCCTAAAGGAGGAGATGGTGTTGGATGTGTGCGGATGAACAGAGAAGTGCTGATAAATGGCTGCTTAACAAAGTGGATGCTTTTTATAAGCTGTGTTTTATAAGACCATGTAACACAAAAGCCATTGAAATGAATGTCTTTTGAAAGATGAAGTTCTCAAGGTTGTTGCTCAGTACCATTGAAATTTTAAAACACAGGCTGACTTTATACATAGATGTCAGTGTCAATAGTTGTTAAGTGATGGATCTAATAAGAAATGCTACATGCTCTTGTATCTTAACAAAAGACCCGTAATGCTCATTATCCAGTACATATTACACTTTAGGTATCTGCATTATTAGTTAAAAACAAACTCTACTGTGTATTTTGACATGCACATATTGGAGTTGCCAGTCTTGATCCCAGTTTTATTATGTATTATTATCCAAGTATTGCTTTTTCGACTTGGATCCAATTCCAGCCGTCAGTAGTTACTTGCACACTAACTGACAGTATTCCTCATAATAAATCCTATCCCAGATGTATCTTATCATCTATGGTTGGTTTTTGTCTGTTTGTACACTGAATGTGCTTCAAATAATCACAGAGAAATCTATTTCAGCATGGAGTCCCTCAAGGTTGTAGCTTGGAACCGTTGATATTTGATAGTAAACTTCCATATATTTTGTAGCATATGTTGTATAAAGCTACTCTGGAAATCTTCTTGCGTCAGTGGGAGATGATGGTTGTAATAATTGTAATGTGTATGTTAATTGTAGTATTATCTTTTGATTTTGATCTGATGTGTTTAGTGGTAACTATAACACGTGAACAGGTTTTGACTCTACTGTATGTTCTTATTTTGCATGCACATTATGGAGGTTGAGGGGCTTGTATTGAGACCAGTTTTATTGTTGATGGTCATTAAAGTATTGCTTTTTGGACATATAATGGATATAATGAGGACTGCCTGCAGTTACTCGCACACTAAATCACTGTATTCCTAATAATAATTCATATCCCAAATGTTATTTAGTATCATCTATCAATCGACGTTGATTTGAAATGAAATGAAATGGCCTATTTCTACTTTGAATGTGCTCACTGCATTGAATAATTACGAAGGAGAAACTAATTTCAACATGGAGTTCCTCAAGATTGTAGCTTGGTTCCATTGATATTTTATAGAAAACTTACATATTTTTGTAACATATGTAGTATAAAGTATTTTTGAAATCTTCTTGTGACAGTGGTTCACAAAGCAAGAGAACCTGTTGTAAATAATTGTAAATGTGTATGTTAATTGTAGTATTAACTTTGATTTTGATCTGTAGTGTTTAGTGGTAACTATAACATGTGAACAGGTTTTGACTCTACTGTATGTTCTTATTTTGTATGCACATTATGGAGGATGAGGGGCTAGTATTGATACCAGTTTTATTGTTGATTGTCATCGAATAATGCTCTTTGGACAATATTGATCATGAGGACTTCCGCAGTTACTTGCACACTAAATCACTGTATTCCTAATAATAAATCATATCCCAAATGTTTATATTATCATCTATAGATCGACGCTGGTTCAAAACAAAATCTTTGGCCTGTTTCTACTCTGAATGTGCTCACTGCATTGAATCATCACAAAGGAGAAGTCTATTTCAACATGGAGTCCCTCAAGATTGTAGCTTGTCACCGTTGAAGTTTGATGCAGATGTAGCATGAAGCTACTTTTGAAATGTTCTCGCTACAGTGAAGTAGTATTAGCTTATGATTTTGACCTATTAAAGTGTTTTAGTTTTGACTTTACTGTGTGTTCTACCTCTGCATGCACGTATTGGAGTTTGAAGAGCCAGTATTAATCCCAGTTTTAGACTTCTTTGGACATACTATAACAGATCTAATTCCAACCGTCAGCGCACTAAATCACCGTATCCCTAATAAATCCTATCCCAGATGTTATTATTCTCATCTATTGATCGGCGCTGGTTTGAAATGGAAACTCTGGTCTGTTTTGGTCTGCGTTTTATCCCCTCCAGCCGTGGAATGTGGGTGAATGCCTGCTCCAGTTTGCTGTCTCCACTGTTTTCCACCCTGAATGTGCTCACTGCTTTGAATAATCGGCACAGGAGAAGTCTATTGGTCTCCCCAGCCCCGAGGTGAGGAGGGGGGAGTCGGATCATCCCAGGGTGAGTGCTCCTCTATAGGGCCTCGGTAGGTGGTCAGGAGCCACAAAGGGAACAAAGAAGCCTGTGTTTGGGACCCTTCTTTGGGCTGTGTGTCAGAGAGATAGATATGAGGGTTTTTTTATATGAAAAGGAATGCCAGAGTTGCGTCCCTCTTAAGTCATCTTTTAATGAAGCGCGTTGTGGCCAGTGTGGATTCCTCGTATTGTAAGATGGTTACACTCGAGACAGAAGAGAGAGACTTTGAAGTGGGTCAGACTTATGGTGAGGCTGTGAGAAGGATTGTGTTACAGTACACCTCACAATGCACTCAAGGGTTGGCTGATGATATGTTTCAAGATGAACTTAACTGGTAGTAAAAAATGCTTATATAGATAATAAATAAATAAACAGATTACATGGATTTAGGTTCTTTTAACAAGTGATGCTTTAATGCAGAATGCTCACTTATTATTATTGAAACGTAGAATAGATTCCATTGTAATTCATAGTATAAAACTCTAAAATTGTTGGGACTTGCAAGCACTTTATTACAAAAATAATTTACATTTCAAAATGTTTATAATTAAGAGAGTCTGGGGACACATGTTATAGAATATCGTCCTGCTGTGGTAGTCCTTACCAAGCCCAGCAAGAAGTTCTGGAGATGAGTCTCTGAGCGCTGCAGTATAGCTCTCACTCATTGGCGTAACTTTACGTAGGACCGGTGTGGACATGTCCACACCAATTCTGAGCCAACAGGGACAGTCCCCGCCAACCTTTTTATAAAATCTCCGAGTGTCTTCCTACTGGTTTACCGTCAGCTGGGGGTCTATAAACTTTTCTGTCTTTCCGCGCTCCTAATGCGCTCTTTGTGTGCGTTTTCTTCGAGCTTACCTGGCTTTCACTCTCGCTCGTTCTCTTTCTCTCTCTCTCTCTCTCTCTCTCTCCTCCGACGGGTCACACATATCAGCTGTGCCGCGGCTTGGAGCGCATGAATTATCCACCTCGAAGCGAGCTGTGCCCCCTTTGTAGCGTGTACAGTCAGACCGTTATGCTGTGCCTGCGTCTGTATAGCGCTGACTGCCCGCTCTGGAGAACGCCAGTGCGTTCGCCTCCAAGTGCGCAGTTCTGCATTCTCCAAGCGCAGACCTGGAGCGGACTTTCTGGACCAAAGACTCCGCCCATCGCACACGTGCAAATAGGCTTTGACTTATTTTTAATTGTAAAGAATTGGCTGATAGTTATGTTTTTAGTCTACAAGTAAAATAAATAAATAACACTTGTTAAATGTCTTGTAGTTGTTCTCTATGTGAACTGTTCGTTCGCATGACAGGGGCATTTCCAAGGGGCATTTCCAAGGGTTTAACTATATATATATATATATATATAATATATATATATATATATATATATGGCTACAACATATCCCTGGATCTACATCCGACATCTCAGTCCAGAAAAGTGCAGTCCTAGGAACAGCAAGGATACTGCGCAGAACCCTCAAGCTCCCTGGCCTCTGGTAGAGGACCCGAGCTTGGAAAGCGGATGAGACCACCCGCGTAGGTGAGAGGGATCTTTTTTTTTTTTATATATATACCGAGTGTCCCCACCAACCCTGATGCCAAAGTTACACCCTTGCTCTCACTGAGAATCCCCAGAGACAGTGAAGGGTGAAGCAAATGCAGAGGACTAATTTCTCTACGGGGACAATAAAGTGTACCTTTACCTTAACCTTAAGGTACCTGCACCTAAACCTTAACACTCCAAAAGAATATGTCATTATAACCAATGGATATAATAACGTTTAATGGAACAAGTCTTATTTAGCGGCTCCAAGCCCAGATGTCAATATTTCACTTCAGCCCTGTTAAATTCTATATTCAGAAGCTTCAGATGTATAATGACTCTCTCGAACAAGGTACCCCATTTTCAATCAATCAATCAATGTATTTTTGTATAGCCCAAAATCACAACAACAGTCGTCTCTGAGGACTTCCCAAGATTATTAATTTTTAGCAAATATGACTAATAGGAAATCAAAATAAAACAAAACATATTCAGTGAAACAACTGATCAAGTATGTCAAAGCAGATTATTAGTAGAGCAAATGAATCATTGTCCAGAGCATCCCCTGTCCTTAGACTCTCCTTCTGTCCTTAGACTCTCCTTCTGTCCTTAGACCCTCCTTCTGTCCTTAGACCCTCCTTCTGTCCTTAGACCCTCCTTCTGTCCTTAGACCCTCCTTCTGTCCTTACACCCTCCTTCTGTCCTAGACCCTCCTTCTGTCCTTAGACCCTCCTTCTCGGCAAGGAAAAACTAAAAAAAAAAACCTAAGGGGAAAAGAGAAACCTGGAGGAGAACCACAGTGAAGAAGGGATCCACTCCCATGGACGGACAGGCTGTAGATGTAACTAAGGCAAAGTGAGAACCTTTGATCGATAGAACTCATTTAGAAACCTTGGAAGTGAAATAGAAGGGAAAAAGGAAAATGGTAGGTATTTTACAAATGTGTTGATATTTCAAGTGCAGTTGTTTATTTTGTTCCAATTTCAGATTAAAAATGTTTGTCTTTTCATATTTAAAGAAAATATATCCTATGCTTGTTCTACACTGCAAAAATACAATTCAGCTAAAATTGCTTAATTGTAAGATTTTAACCTTAACTTCAGAAATGTTGACAAATCTAATCTATAATTATTATAGGCCTACATTATTTATCTTGTTTCAAACGTTTTGAAGACCTCACTTCTTACTTTGAGTCATTATTTGCTAAAATGTCAATTTGGTAGTCATATGCCCAGGGGCCATATGTGGTATATATATTTTTACCTGCAAAAAGTATAGTTATTTGTGTCAAATTTGAGCAATTCTTCTATCATAGTTGAATTACCAAACATTTTGATTCCTTTAAAACCTGAAACTAATGTTTTATGCCCAATAAAAGTGCTTATGGTTCATAAAAATGTAGATTGAATCACTTCACAGCTGCGTATTATATGACCCTCCACTATGTAAATTGAAAAAAAAAAGTTTGGACACCCCTGAAAAGACAAATTCATTTACTCATTTATTTACCATCAATGGGCAGGTTTATTATGTTTTTTTTTTTTTGTTTTTTTTGTGAAAGGGAACTTATGAGCGCTAACTGCTATGCTACTAGGGCTGTACTCAATGTATCGATACGGGGATATATCGTGACAAGCTCATTGGCAATACGCGTATCGTTACAAAGAGGTGTATCGGGATACGTATCGGCATATTTAAATTCATATAATTTACACTTTTGAACCTGGACTGCAGCTTAAAGCTGATTTTATTGAGCTGAACAATGACTTTTTTGTAGCACCCTTGTGTCTAACATAAAGAGTAGTTAGAAAATACAATTCCTCTGCATTTGACACTTGATATGTGACATATTAAGGAAATTATATCTGCATATACGTGTATCAGGATACGTATCGTATCGTGACCTCTGTATCGGGATACGTATTGTAACGGAAGGCTCTTGGCAATACCCAGCCCTATATGCCACCATGTCGCTTTAAAACCAAATTCTCTCATATTCAGTCAGATAAGCCTGGGAATCAAATACTATATTCTACCTTACGCAAACACATTTAATCCATTTAAAAGGGTTAAATGTTGTTTTTTTTTTTTTTTTTTTTGTTTTTTTTTAAGAATACAAGACTTACATTTGTTGCAGTGCAGCGACAATCTCATATTAAAGTGGCCAAAATATCAGTGTAGCTAATTGACAGATTAAAACAAACACTTTGAGAATTGGATTTGAACCATGTTTTGTCCCATAATCCAACACCAGATCAGATTAAACTATCCTTCTATCTAAAAAAAAAAAAAGTGAAATCCCCATAAACCCTGCTCAGTTTGTCTTCTTCTGTGTCGGCGGTTTCCATTGACAAACGTGGGGCCGGTTTTGGGTTTCCTGCAGGTTTTCGCTCTGACCAAAGACTCTGGAAATAAACACTTCTTTCTCTTTTGCGGTCTTTTTCACAGTCTAAACATTTACTCCGGGCAGCAGACTCTTTCAAGTCACTGCCGCTTTTTTTTTTTTGCAATCGAGAATCCACATGGCCGAGCTGGAGCAAGAGGAGAGGACGTTAAATGTGACAATGGAAGGATCGTTTTCAGCAGTTTGATCGGGGGAGTAATGCAAAAACTGAGGCTCGTGCGTGGCTTGAGAGGTGATTGGTCGAGAGTTGGCGGTGACAGGCTGTGATTGGCTGATTATGCTTGTTTTTAAAATACATTAAAATGCCAGTTGTCCTATTTTCTCTCTTTCTTTCTCTCTCACCACTCTCTTTCTATTTTCTCCTTTCTTTTGTTCTTCTTCTCTTCTCTGTCTTTCACACTTTTCCTCTGTCTCTCTCTCCTTCTCTTCTCATCTCTCTCTCCTCTTGTTTTCCTGTCTTCTGCTCTTCCTGTCTCTTTTTTCTCTCTCTCTCTCTTCATTCTCTCTCTTTCACTCCAATGTTCTCCCTCCCTGTCTCTCTATTCTCTCTATTTCTTCTTCCCTTCCATCCCTTTCTCTACTCTCTCTTCTCACTATCTTTTTGTTTCTCCTCCATTTTCCTCTCTTTCTTTCTCTCGCTTGCTCTTTCTCTCCCTCCTTCTCTCAGTTTCTCCTTCTTCTCCTCTATCTTTCCTCTCTTGTTTCTCTTTCTTTCTCTCCTTCTCTCTTCTATCTCTCATTCTTTCTCTGTTTTTCCTTCATCTCCTCTATCTTTCCTCTTTTTCTTTTTCTCTCCCTCCATCTCCTTTTCTCCTCTCTCTCTCTCTCCCTCTCTCCTTTTTTTCTCCCTCTTTTTTCACTCTCTTTTTTCCTTGTCTCTATCTATCCCCTTTTCTCTTTCTCTCCCTCCATCTCATTTTCTCCCTCTCTCTCTCTATCTCTCCTTTTTTCCTCACTCTTTTTTCACTCTCTCTTTTTCCTTGTCTCTATCTATCCCCTTTTCTCTTTCTCTCCCTCCCTCTCACTTTTTCCTTCCTATCTATCTCTGACTCTCTCTCTCTCTTACTGTTCTCTCTATTCTCTCCCTTTCTCTCTGTTTCTCATCTCTCTTTATTTCTCCTCCCTCTCCTCTCTCGCTTTCTCTCTTTTATAAGTTAAAAGTTCGAAATCTTTGACTCACACTTCAACTTACATCAACATAAATATTTGCGTTCAATATTCACAATTAAAAAGATGTTGTTACATATTCTGTCCTGGACAATCTCTACAATTGATTAAATAAGAGTTTACATTGCACAACAGACGGACTATCACCCCAATATTTCCACAGTGAACAGTACAAACGAGCGTCGCGTTACAAACAAAACAGTCTTTAGCCTTTGTGATGAGCGGCCCGTGTTGACTAATTAGTTCCCATGGTTCTTTAAAGAGGACTGCGGCGGGGTCACTTCTCTGTCCGGCTGGATACGTGAGCTCACATGTCCTTATGAGAGCTGTCAGCGAGGTCTGGTGGTAACCCTATCGTCTGTGTGCCAGAGGACGGGACGGTCCGCCGGGGCGCTGAGGTCAGATCCGGCTCAGTTGTCCGGAGGTAGAAGGGTTTGAACTGAGGAAGGAGGTCATATCTAATGCTTAAGTTTGTATTATTGGGATTTACGAAGACAAGATGATCAAACTTTATCAGAGCAGAGATTATCAAACTTTATCAAAGTTTGGCAGAATATAGATTATTTTTGAACACTGGGACTTACAAATGATCCAAGACAGAAGAAAGTCAGGCCATTTATGTGTCTGACAGACGCCTTTTTGACGGAAGAAGTGGATTTGTGCAGCTAAACCGACTAGGAGAGAGTCAAGACTTACATTAATTAAGCTGCAGATGTACTGATTTGTATTTCAGTGGTTACTAATAGCATAGAAGTCAAGATCACATTCATTTAGTACAAGAACCTTTCCGAGACCACAAAGTCCCAAGACTGAGACAAGACCAAGACGACTGAGGTTCTAGACCCCAGGTCACTGAAAGGCGGACACTGGTCCGGATCCGGACCCAAGCGCCGCCTTGTCCGGACCGGACCGCGTAGCTCTCCTGACAAACACTCGCAGAAAGGCTGGAGAATGTAGACGTGATTCTGTAAAGAAGCGCTGTGCAGACTGAGCTCATCAATGAAGCGCGCGCACATCGCCGCTGTGACTCGTCTTTCTCACTTTTGGTACAGCGCCAGAAATACGCGGTTCACATCGGTGCGGTACAGTCTGGGTCTGCAGAGTGTATTTAAAGAACGCGGTTGTGTGTCTGCGTAATGAACGCGGTACAACATCGCCGCTGTGACTTGTTCTTCTCACATTTGGCACAGCGCCAAAGACAGAAACGCGGTTGGTGACGATGCAGTGCTCTGGCTCTGGCTCTGCAGGTTCATTGTATTTAGAGAACACGTTTGTGTGTGTGTAATGGACACGATTCAGACGCTGTTTGTGTGATTCTTTATGCGTAAAGTTGGAGGGTTATCGCGTGTGTCCTATCGCCAATCAGCCAATCACATGGCTTCATTCAGTGACTACTTTGACCAGTGAGACACAGAGAGAGACAGACGTGGGACAGAACAGGGTCGAGTCAGAACAGACTTAGAATAACTCCATCACAGACTCAGTGATTAGCTCTGATCAGTGTAAAAACACTGTTCTCCATCAAGATTTATCCATCAAATACATTTTTAAAAGGGATAATTCATTAAAAACAAAGCTTTTATTGTAAAATAGAATTATGTGGGATATTGTGAAAATATAAATATGTTTGTAATTCTTTTTATTTATAAAGTCAAATTTAAAAATGTCTTAAAAGAAACTTCGGACCTTGGCTTGGAAATTTTTCCCCCAACTGGACCTCGATGAAATCTTATTGGTGACCCCTGTTCTAGACCAATTCTTTTATAGGTCAAGACTGAGACGAAACCAAGACTAAAGTCTAAAGTTGAGATCCAATCGAGATCGCCTTTGTAATGTTTATCAATGGTCAGTGTCTACGTGATCTTATTGTGCAGTTCTTATTTCAAATATTATCTGGGACAGGTCACTGGGCTCCTGGTGCAATTTCAGCAGTGTGTGGTGGTGATGAAATGTGGTCTCAGTGTCCAAAACAGGACCGAGTCCGAGACAAGACCGAGTCCAAACACCTTCGACATCAAGACAAGACCAAGACCGAACACGATCGCGACCAAGACAAGACCGAGTCCAAACACCCTCCAGACCAAGTCACTCTTCCTACAACAAAAGTTTAAAAAGCCTTCATTTTACTGGGCTAATGCATAGTGCTGATGAACTTCCCACGCCCAAGTCAAAATCTTTGTTCTGATTGTGTGTTGGTGATTCCATGTTTAATTAATGTATTAGTTAGAGAGAAAACAATAGCAAATGCATTTCAAATCAGTGTGTAGTTGAATAACTTGTTTTGAGGTCAACTCTGCACACCCGAAAAGACGACAGGTGTGAGGAGGAAAAAAGGCCAGAAACGTAGAGAAGAAAACTCCAGCACAATTTATTTGTAGTTTGACTTCTTCAGATATCAACATAGCCCCATTAGTTCTTTTTAAGATACACATATATATATATATATATATATTATGTATATATATATATTATATATATATATTATATATATTATATATTATATATATATATATATATATATATATATATATTTTTTTTTTTTATATATATTATATATTTTTTTTGTCTGTATTTTCTCACAATTTGATTGGATAATTTGACTAATGTGTAGTGCTTTACCTTTTAAAAAGTGAATGGAAGGGACTGTTCTCAGACCTGAAGAAGATCGGAATGTGCCAGAGTGAAACAGTGTTTCTTCTCTATGGTTTAAAAGCACAATCTAAAGTTAAACCAAGTGAACCAATGTGAAACCAAAAGGATTTTCATGTGTTTGTCACAAAGACATGAGAGAATGAGCTTATACCTTGTACAAAAGCTTCACATCAGATTGTCTCAGATCAGATTGTTTCAATGGTCAGTCTGAGTAAACGTAAAATATTTCACACAAACATCATCGGGGAAACGTTTGAATGGAATAAGAAGGTGGAAAGAGAATCAGATGAACAGAAATGACAGATTCAGGGCCTGATTTATACTTCGAAACCACAAAATGGTCGCTAATGCTTGATATGATGTGCTTTTTTTAGACCTACTATTATTTAAACCTAATATATTACCAAAGATAAACTGCAGAAGCTAACTTTCAGACTTCTTTCCATTAGAATCAATGTTAGCGTCACATACTTTTCACTTCCTCCTGTTTATTTAAAGTATTCTACGTTCAAACCCAGACTTGGACCAGGACACGGAGCAAAATTGGACCTCCGTCAACTTTTTTTCCAATTGCTTTTTCTGTGGCAGCTTCAAACAGGCGTAATGACAAGCCTGTGCACTTTCTCTCCTCCTGCCTCGCTCGCCCTTCCGCACGGCTCATTCTTTAACCCTATGCAATTATGTTGTCAGTGGAACATCCATAGAGAAGACTGCGGTCGTGGGTTCTTCTTCATCTGCTGTCTGTAATGTATAGGAACACATTTTTTTCTGGGAATTTCCGCCGCCGACTTTCCAATTTGGCGAAGGCAGGAGGTAGGAAGATGTCTTACTTCAGAACGCAGCAGGGATACAAGCTTTGTTGTGGTGTTTCCATGTTTCATAGCTTCAGTCTTTATGTGCTATAATTTAGAAGAACTTCATTTGAAAGAATGTTTTTTGACAGACTCAAAGTGAATGATCCTGAAGGTGCAGTTTTTATGCTCACAGATGTAAATAATGTGCTCAAACGTTGTATCTTGCTTCTTTTCACAGTTCATTTACAGTAATTAAAATCACTTTTCACATATACATGGTAAACACTTTCATTTACTGAAGCAAAGTGCCAAAAAACCTAAACACATTTCCCATAGTCACCGCTTCGGTCTAAGCTGTGTTAAGGGTCGCCCGTCTGAACCAGCTCGGCAACTTTTGCCGACAGGCAGCTCACGTGTGTTTTGTGTAAATGGGTTTGTCGGGGGTCAGAGGAGCGCGGAGCAAGTCGTGGAGGCGGGTTTTTGAAGACTTGCAGGTAGAGTCGGTGTCCCCAGTTGCCGCAAATGCAGCTGTTTGATTGGCCCGTGGCCACAGGAGAACCAGTGAATCAGTGCGCAGGAATATAGTGCGGAAAACCGAAATAGACGCTCACGGAAAAACAGTATTTAACCGAGCATCGATTGTTGTAATTTACACGGGGTTAAACGGGACGTAACTACGAAGGAGAATGGTTCTATTTGGATTGAGGAAAACACGGGGGAGTTACGGGGACCGCAGTACGAAGGCTGGACTGTGGAGGGAAATACGAGTTGAGCTTAATCCGTGAGGTAAGACTAGAAACATCTGTTTGCCGTCAAAGTTTGACAACTACTACTCACGTGCAACTTATGTTTCGTCATTTTCGTCAAGCATTACATCACGCGCATGCTCAGTCGGCATTTGTTTGGCGACTGTTGGCTGTTTGGATCGTGTTTGTCTGAATGTTCTTTCACATCGGTGCGCCCCAAAGAGACGTGAACAGACGCTGCATTGCTCCTCCCTACCGACAGCGACTGGGGGTTGTGTTAGTGTGAAATACCCTTTACAGGACTGGTCTGCAACATCAAATGAGTGTCGAAACCAGAACTATCTAGGTGTTCTTTGTGTTGTTGTTGTTGCCCCAGGTCATTCCTCTGGTGGATGCAAATGTATTATTTAAAAATATGAATCATACTTCCTAATCTCAACCAACTCCAGGCCCCAGACCTTAACTTACCCATTGTTGTAACTTCAGACCTAAAAGTAGCCGTTTATATCAAATAGTTTGGCTCAACCAAAGCACAGTTTTGTAATAGGGCTATAAATCTAGACTTGGTTAGAATGACTTGAATTCAGCATTTTACGTTGTTTTAATTGGATAAAATGAAATTGCTTAAGTAATGTAGAATATTTCACTGGTTTCAAGACATTTGTAACTGGTTAGAAGAGAATGAGTCTTAAAACAAGAACAAACATTTGCCAACAGAGTAAGAACAGCTTTCTTAACACATTGGAAAACAATTTGGCTTGAAATAAGAAACAATGTCTTTGAAACACTTGAAACAAGGAAAATAATCTATGTCTCTACAGTGATTGAAATTAGAGTTCAGATCAACTTTAATTGTCTTGAAATAGATTTTTTGCAGTGTGCTTGATTCTCTCAGATCTCAGAAGCTAAGCAGGTTGAGCATTGGCATGCTTGGATGGGAGACTGCTGGAACCTCAGTAGCCGCAGTGGGACGACTACAAGAGAAACTAACATTGTGTCCCTAGGCAAGACACTTCACCCATATGTGCCTATGGTACTATTACATACCACTTTTGAGTGTGGAGTGAAACACAAATATAATGTGAAGTGTCTTCAAGTGTTGTATGAATCCAATGGTTTGATATGAATAGTTTCTAAAGTGGCATCGATACAGTTAGCTGAGAATATGTTTCTAACCAGGCTCTGCCAGATCATTCTCTTTTTGAGTGACATACACTGTGTCTTGATCTGGAGGTATTACATGTAAAGTCTTGGGATTGTGACATCACATCAGCAGAATGTTCAGTTGGTCTAAATTATGGTTCCACAACTGTTCACTCCATCTCATTTTCAAATCTTTGTTGAAAACCCAATTACTGTATTTGCGCTGGCTGAGCAAATCATTTGTACTTGTATTGTTTTATCTTACTCAATATACATGTCTTGTTTTTTTGCTTCTGTACAGTACTTGTGTTGTTTTAAATGTGCTTTATAAATCCATTTGACTTGACTTAACTTGACTTCTAGATACATGAGGTATGTGATCCAATTCTGACAACATTTTAGACATCGAAAACCCATATCTCTCCTCACCAATCACACCACTGTCGACACACACTTACACAGCCTTTGCACGTCTTTACCCAGACGATCCTAACAGGAAGTCTGGATCACGCCGCTGTTTCTTCAACCTAGCCCTTTCGCTAACACATTACACCTCTGCGTGTTGACGTTACAGCGAGGAGTTGGCTCTTCCAGCTTCCTCCGACTCCGCTTGGCGATTGTTGGCGTAATCCAGCTTTCAACGAGGCCTGTTTTGCTAGCTCTGTTTAGTTTAACATTAACCGCGGCCGTGTTTGGAAAAGCTAGCGTCATTTTTTTGTTCTGGTGTCGCCGTCTTCCTGGGATTAAAAGGTGTAAATAATGGCTTTTCCTTTTGAGGCGGATAAAGCAGGACAAGAGGAGAATGTAGGTCGGATCACTTCAAATGAATTATGGGTTTTGTGTTTGGGTAAAGTGTGTTAAACATTGATGCGATTCATTCATCAGCGGGATTTAGAAGAAAAGACTTAGGAAACACGCCGGAGGTGAAGGTAAATATGTAGGGATGATAAATGTGTGTGTTTACAGTAATGAAGTCGGTTTGTGTTGGGGCTGTTGCATCGTGTTTTTTTAGATGGTAGGATTAGAACTGAAGTCTGAGGGTGTTGGGCTGTGAAGTTTCTCGTAAAAGCAATACTTGGTCAGTTAAAAAAGAGCCTCTTATGATAGGGTAAGTATGACACTTATTGAGCAAAGGAGACACATGCTTTGAACTATGAAAAAGGCAAAGGAGGAAAAATTGACCAGTGCAGTCAGAAAAAAAAATAAAATAAATAAAGTTGGTGGTACTGAATCTTAAAACAAGCAACGTATTTTAATTCTTAGAAACAAAGAGCTCAAATAAAGCATTAAACAGACTATCAAAGTATGGTTGAAAACAGTCAACAAAGTCATATAAAAACTTATATTGTATGTATTCTTAGCCTAAAGATTTTAAACTGAGTTTAGACAAACACAGTTACTCATATGAGTCATTCTCTGAAAGTTGGACCATTTTGACCATTGGTTATTTGACAGGTTTTTATTAAGTAAATAATCATAATTTTGTTTTAATTTTTGATGTAATATATACTACTAATGTGCCTCTAAAAGATTTTTAAAAATTGCAGCCCAAGATCAGATGGAACTTTTTTTTTACAACCTGTTTTTCAAAAAAATATGTAAACTCGATAAAATACTGCATTGAAACACAAAAAAAAGAAGAATAATGTTGGAAAATATGTTGCATTTCATTTTTCTACTTTTTGTATTGAGTTTTGTGAAAATGAAGCCGAATTCCTGGGTATCCGAATGTAACTGTTGGTGTCCATATAAGTTACACACAGACCTGATCAGTTTTATCAGCAAGTGAAGACTTTTCAACGCTCAGGAACCTTACAGTGGATAAACGCTACTAATGTGTGTATTCAGAGATAAAAGCTCAAAAATCTACATTTATTGAGTTTATAGCAACTCTCTCAGATAAAACATGTGTCCAGTTGGTGTCCATGTTACATGTGGAATTCTGCTGCATTGAGACCAATTGAAATTGAAATTGAAATGGCTATATTGGAAAAAATAGTTGTGCATCTTCTTGACCATTCTAGATCCTGTCAGTACACTTCTCAAAGATGGAAATTAACCTCAAAATAAAACAATTGCTGCAGTTTTGAATTTTCAGCCTGGATGTCACACTTTATAGTCCCACTTTCAGAGAATGACCCATATGTATTTGTTCTCAAAACAGAATAATTACAATTTAAGGTATTGTTATTTTATTGACATTTATAATGTATAAAACATGTTTCTATAAATTAGTAATTACTTTTCCTGTGTAGAACTCCAAAAGAAAATGTACCCCATAGGGTTCGAATTTTTTAAACTCAAAATAGAGGGATTTTTTTGTTTTGTTTTGTTTACCGCTGCTCATAGACACAAACAGTGGAAACAAGTTGAAAAAGCCCCGTTCTCAGCAAACTACAAGAGTTTTTCACTGTGAGAAAACAAAAGTTCTGCTGCTAAATCAACATTTGTGAATGAAGTTCAATCCTACGACTCTTACAAGGTTCATTTAGGTGAAAAAAGTCAAGAAAAACAGTGTCTCAAGCTTCAGGAGACAGACGTCTGTCAGACCGGTTCAGACCTGATCCAAACAGCTGCTCTCGTCCTGTTTCATTGTTTTATTCAAAAAAGTTTCCCCGGTAGGGCATGCGGAACCATAAGGAAGACCAATTTTTATTCAGTCATTCATTTTCTACCATTTGTTTCCTATATTGTGGGTGACCGAAGCTTATCCTAGTAACATTGGGCCTTAGGGTGTACTCACACTGGCACAACCAAACCGTGCCCAGGCCTGGATGGCCCCTACAGCGCCGTTCTTTTGTCTAGTGTGAGTGTAAATGAACCGCGCTCAGACTCGGCACGATTGTGTCTTTGGCACGGTTGGAGGAGGTGGGCCAGAGCTTGGCATGATTACTCATGAACACGCACACACACGACTTTAGCACACAAGCCCACTGTGACCGCTGATATTTGTCACAGAAAGAAAGAAACTCTGCACCAAACTCCGTGGAAATGCGCTTACCTTGAGTTAGCATCATAACCGGAGAGAAAAGTTGTTAAGTCTCTCTTTTTCTGTTGTTTTGCAGCTCCACGTGGTTTTTAATCCAAAGCCTGACGGAGGAGCATCACGGGTAAAACTCGAGTCTGCCTCATTATATCAAAGATATAACAGTTCGCAGGACTTATTTTCGCCGCTACTACATTAGCACCTCAGCACTTGATCCACTCTTCACCGCGACATGTAAACAAGCGGCGCTAGAGGATGACGTCACTGGCCTGTGGCACGGATCGTTTATGCGAGTGTGAGTGAGGGCCTGCGTGGTCCAGAGAACTTTCTGCAATCGGGTTTGAGCGCGGCACGATTACAAAGCTCTAGTGTGAGTGCGCCCTTAGACGGGGGGACACCTTGGATGGTGGCTGACTCCTCCCAGGGTTAACACGGAGACAATCATTCACTCTCTCATTCATTCACTAAGGGACTTTACAGTGCTGTCAAAAGACCCGTATATGCACGTTTTTGGAGGTGAGAGGAAGCTAGAGTACCCAGAGAGAACGGTAACACAGAGAGAACATGCAAACTGTGAGATGTTGACATTGCCTTGACATGGTTCGATCTGGAAGTCCAAACCCATGATCTCCTTATTGGGAATCCAGCGCTTGTCTGGAGAAAGATTTTAATAAACGGCTGTAGGAGTCCCCTTTATAAGAGGTTTATTAAACTGTTACCTCAACTATATTTTGTGTCAGCAAGTATCAACATGAGGACAAAACAAAATAGTGAAACACTGATCTAGAATGTTTAGGAAGAACACGCATACAGAGTCCCTATTTTTCTGACATTGTTATGAAGTGGAAAGAATGTGCATGTAAAATAAGCCTGTGTGCGTTAGCCTTGACCTAGCGCGCCACAAGTTCTCTCTGAAGAGTGCTGCAGCAGTAGATACTATGTGCTCTGAGCTAATGCACTCTCACTTACAGATAACCTCAGAGCTGACTGACTGTGCGCTGTGTGTCTGCAGCCCAAACCAGTCCAAGTTTATCTGGGCGAACGGTTTTGATCTGCCCGTGTCTGGAAAACATCACAGTGGACTTTCCAAGCAGCCAAACTCCAATCATTACATTCTTATGACATTTCAATTCAGATTTAGCTTTGTTGTTAAAATTCATAAAGACCAGGAAACCATTTCAATCGATTAGTTTATATTAAAAGTTTATAGTAAAAGCAGTCATTTGTATATAAAAGCAGACTCCTACGCAAACAGAGCAACAGTCATAAATGAGGCTGGTTTTATAGAATCCACCATCTTGGGAAAGGTATTGGTTTTGTAGTGTTTGTTATTTTTGGACACTTTGCCACATTGGAATCAGACAAATAGATGTTTGTGTTTTGATATAACATCAAAGATTGCTGTAATCTTGGAAAGGTATTGGTTTTGTATCGCTTGACACCTTTTCCAACTGGTCTCATTGGAATCACACAGATAGATGTTGGCGTTTCAACGTAATGTCCATCACAGACTTGGAAAGGTATTGCTTTATTTGTAAATTTTTGGACAACTGGCCACATTGAAATTGCACAAATTGTCAAAGTTTGCTACAACTAGGCCACCATCTTTGAAAGGTTTTGGTTTTGCTGCGTTTATTTTTTGACACTTTCTGTTGCAATGAGCCCCACTGGAATAACACAGATAGATGTTGGCATTTCAACATAACGTCCGTCAAAGATTGTTACATGTAGGTCACCATCTTGGAAAGGTCTTGATTTTCTAGCGTTTCTTATATGTGAACACTTTTGTCCATTTGATCCCATTGGAATCGCGCAGATTGGCTTTGGTGTTTCTAACAGCCAAGAAATATTACTACAATTTGGCTGCCATCTTGAAAAAGTAATGGTTTTGTTGCGTTATTTTGGACACTTTCCAATTGGTTCTATGTAGATAGATGTTGGCGTTTCAACGTAATGTGCATCACACACTATCAAAATTGAGCCCCCATCTTGCAAAGGTATTGCTGTATTTGTTATTTTGGACTTATTGAAATTGCACAAATAGATGTTGGTGTTTCACTATAACATCCATCAAAGATTGCTGGAACTAGGCCACCAAGCTCGAAAAGTATTAGTTTTATAGTGTTTGTTATTTTTTGACCTTTTTTCCAACTGGTTCCATTGGAACTCAGATGTTGGTGTTTCAACATAACGTCAATCAAAGATTGTTAGAAGTAGGTCACAATCTTGGAAAGGTATTGATTTAGTAGTTTTAGTTATATTTGGTCACCTTTGTTCAATTGGCCCCATTGGAATTGCAGAAATAGATGGTGTTACTATAAAACGTCCATCAACGATTGAAGGAACAGGGCCACCATCTTGGAAAGGTAACCTTTGTCATTTTTGAACATTTGCCAATTGGTCCCATTGGAGTTGCACAGAAAAATCTTCCATCAAATGCCAGCAACTGGTCACCATTATGGAAGGTAGAAGTTCCATCATCTTTCCAAAAGACCCTTGAAGATGATCATTTATAAAGTAAACATTTGATCTGTAATGCAGAGCCATGTGAATAAAAGGAAATAGGCCTAAAATAAAATACAATGTGCCAAATTAAATTATTTCTTTTATCACCTCTGAAAATTATTATTTCTAATTCTGGTAATATTTTTCTGTCAATTACTTTGGCTAAAAAACATTATCAGTTACCAATGAATATCCACATTGGGGTCTTTCCTTTGAGGCTGCCCAAAAGCACAAGTCAAAACCAAAATGTCACACAGTTTTGTTCAAACAGGAGCTTTGGGGTAATTGGTCCAGACCTCTCTGCGAGGGTCCACAGCACACAGCAGGGTCCCGTAGCTTTACCCACAGCTGCTGACGCTAAAGCTAAATGAGCTAGCTCCATTGGACCTGCTAACGTTTGCTCCGCTAAAGGCCAAAGTCGTTTTTTATTGTGCATCCGCTGTGTTTGTCTGGAGCTAGTTGGCCCAAACAACAGGCAGAGGTAAACAAATGGAGACAGTAAACATGCTCTGAACTTTGGGCAAAGCGACGTTTTTCAAACATTTGCAGCGCAGACGTCCTGGTGAAGGTCCAAAAATGTAACAAAATATGTTCTGGGAAGTGATTTTTCATGAGCTCAGCCTGATAATTGACTCTGTGTGTTATATTTACTGTGGAATTATGGAGAAAAGTCTGCAAATTGTGGTTGTTTTAAAATGTACTATTATCGTCACTAGGCTTAGGTTCCGTCTGTTCATTCTAAAAGTAAATGTTATGTAATACAGATGCAAAGGTAAAAGGAAAGTAGCACACTGTTTGTTATTTGTACAACTTAGCAGAAATTGACTGGTATTGTATCTCTGGCTTTATAGAGGTTTTTATTTCTTGTGCATATGCAGCCTGACATCAGAAAAAGCTGCGGCTGATTTATTAACTCTGCAGCCGTAACAACACAAGGCTGTTGTCAGCTAACTACACAAGTTTATCACTGTCCGAAACAAATGTTATGCTGCTAAATTAACTTTGTGATGACAGTTGTCCTTATGATTTATACACGTTACATTCAGTGAAAAAAGGTCGAGAAAAAACACTGTCTCAAGCTTCAGGACCAAACGTCCTTCAGACCGATTCAGACCTGATCCAAACAGCTGTCTTGTCCCGTTTTGTTGTTTTTATCAAAGAAGTTTGCACAGCCAACTAGACCAAGACTATTTAAGAAGACCCGGGGGCCAGATCAGGCCCTCAAACCAGTTAACTATTTTTCAGTTAATTACATACACTGTAAAATTAGCTCAGTTTTGAGGCGGCCCAAAAGCACAAACAAACTGTCACACAGTTTTGTTCAAACGGCGCACATTCTGACAATCTTTGACGGATGTTCTAAACATTGTTTTTTCTTATTAGTACTAGTTTCATTTCAGGTTAGCACTACATTCAACTTGAAGTTTTCATTTTGACCTTGTTTGGTCCTGGTTGAGATCTGCTTTGAAGATGGGGTAATCTTTGTTCAGATCTTGCTAGTGTCTTGTCCATTTGCAGGTTTGCAGTTAATGCAGGTAAACGCTAAAACATTTTTTTTTTTTTTTTTGCAACTTAATCGTGCTTAGGAGATGGTTTCCAGCCAAAAGCCAAGGCTGGCTGAAAAACCTTTCCTATGGTAAAATATAGCTCTAGCGTCGTCATTTTTCCCAACACAGTCATGCTGCTTCCTGGTTAGCATACTTTCCGAAATTCCTAATCTTAACCAAATTAACTTAACTTAAGCTAACCCTAACCTTACCCAAATATCTTAAACTATAAACTTTTGCTAGCATAGCCACCAATGCAAAATGGTTGTGTCTGGCATCTCCAATTAAGAAACTGTTTTTGATATGTACTGTAGCTAAAATCCATTTATTTCTTTATATGAATATGTCTTATATTTTATTTTAAACTCTAGATCCATTAACTTTTTCCCTTAACCCTTTGATGCACAACATATGCACACCCCTTTTAATGCACAACATGGGTCAAAAATGACCCCCATCAGTTTCCTATGTTATTGCATGCTATCTGAGTGTTTCTTTGCTGCAGCCTTTGAAATCTGTGTATTTTATAATTTAACAGTCCAAGTATTCTTTAAAAACTTGTTTTTGATAGACTTAATTCTTATTTATATTTTACCTGGCATATCTTATGAACAAAAGTAATTTTTGTGATTCTACATCAAGTTTACACACATGGGTCAAAAATACCCATTAATCTAAATGCAATTAAAACATGAATATTCATACTACAATAATAATTCCTTTCAAATATTTATTTCAGAAGTGATTTGGGCCTAACTAAATGTATTACATGAAATCTTTTTTGCAACATGTGGTAGATAACTAAAAATTTACTTGTGAATGTGACCAGCATAAAATAGAAGAGAACATCACATCTGCAGAGCACAAATTGTCAATTTAGTTCTTATGATTCATCACAAGGATCAAAAATGACCACTATATGTTTGTGCTCCTTGCACACAGGTCTCCTGCACTGGGAACAGCAGCTACTGGCTTTTCAGTCTTTTGCAGATGGGAAGATCTCACACCTCTTCCTCTTGACCATGTCCCTGTCTTCTTGTGGTTGGGTTGTGGTTTGTTTTTCTACCTCGCATCTGAAAGGAGGGTCAAATCAATAAAGGCCATGAATTCCTCTTTCTCTACAGTTCTCCACACTTTCCCTTAAGCTGTGGCTGCTCTACGTCCTTCTAAGTTGGTGCATTTTATAACTTCCTCATTGATGTCGTCACTGAACATATCCCATGCATCTTTTGGTGAAACAGGTCTTGATCCAGGTGAAGGTCCTGGGCATCTTCTGAGAATGTTATGAGATCTTATTCTGCTGGAAGTGGGGGGATTCTCATTCCAATAAGACCCCATTTTACTCAGTCTATTGGACTGGGTCTGCATTTCTTTTCTGAGGACTCATCATCAGATGAGTCACCTGTTTCTATGTCTTGTTTATCTAGGAGAGATGGATTTGAAGACACAGCCATATCTCCAGTTTGGACCAGTGGCACATAGGTCGGATCATCATCCTCAGATACTTCAGACTCATTCAGAATCATTTCCAATTCCCTCCTCATCTGGCTCTTCATCCAGCATTTTAAGAACCATCTCAGCAGTAAATAATTGAGAAGCCATACTAAAAAATAAATAATAAAATAAAATGTACAATACTTTCAAATGCTTACTATTTAGATGTTATGTTAGTGACCCAGCAATAAAATAGGATAGCTATTAGTAAGATAAAAGTACTCAGAATATTTCCTCATGTTTAAAATTAATTCTATTAGCCTAGTAATAAAATTGAATTATGCCAACCCCTTCACAAGCATCAAGTAGAAATGCACATTGAGGAGAAATGCACATGTGTCAGATGAGCAGGTGTCCACAACAAATACATCCCTGCAGACAAGCATGCTATAATTCCAAAGGTTCCCATTGAAAGCAGGTGGGTCATTTCTGACCCAAGTCAGTAAAGTTGATTTAGAAATACAAAAGTTGTGCTTGTTCATAAAGTAAGAAACAGAACATAAAATGAGGATTAGTGCTGAACTAAAAGATGATATTTACTTAATATGTGTGATAGTAAACAATAAAATACAATATATTTCAAATATAAGGCAAAGCAACACTCTTACTTATATGAAATTACATTGAAACTTGATGTGGGTCGTTTTTGACCCATGATGTGCATTGGAAGGGTAGTAATAAAAACGTCATTTTTATTAAAAAAGTAAGAGGATAAATAATAAAATAACAATGTTTAATGACAAAAAACAAGTTAATTGAGGAATACCTGGAATACTGAAACATAACATTGCGTTATTGCTAAGATACAGTTGATAAAAACTTGGTTGGGTCACTTTTGACCCATGTTGTGCATCAAAGGGTTAAAACTGCAGAACTCATATGCCCCAACTTAAGCAAAGCAGCAACATTGAAAACACTTAGATGAGGGCGAGATATAGGTGGTAGGTGAACACAGTACTTTTTCTGAGCTGCTGCAGAACAATCCAAGATTACTATACAACTGTGAGGAAACTGAGGTTGGTGGTCTGAATACTGCGTCCTCACTCCGCCCACTTTGCTTGTACCAATCTGTTTGTGTTTTTTGTCGATTGCTCTTTCACGTCTTCTTTCCTCCCTCTCGCGTCTCTGTGTATCCTGATTTGTGCGGTAGCTAGGCGTGTCGTTTTGCTCTGGGGCTGTTTTCGGAGTTGTTAATCTCTAAACGACTCTTTAAGAAGCTTCTGTCTAATTGCTTTCCCTTCGGCGCAGACCTGTCAGCCCTAAAAACTCTTACCTAATCCTCTCCTCTTCTGCTTCTCGCTCAAGAGTGATCGGAGACAGAGGAGGGATGTCACAATATCACAGTTTAGTTTGTTTTAGGTTGGTTTATTTTTCATAGCTGTAGAATACCGCGACTAAACTGCAGTGGTGTTTATAGTTTGTGTCTATTCTCATTATCTACTCTGATGTGTCACTTTTACTCAAGCTTGTGATCAATAGCAAACCTGTGCACCCCTTTGTGAGCCAAGTTAGCTTAAAATAGATTGTTTTAGCCCTAGAGATTGAATTTAGACACCTTTTTTTGGCAATACCAATATCTGCTATTTGACCTTCTGCAGTGACAACAAATATTTGCCGAAACCAGTGTTAGACCAGATATGTTGAACTGGACTATAACCTGGATCTCAGCTTGGACTTGAAGGTCAAAGACTTGACTTAGACTTGGATGAATGAGCTGACTTGATGATTTGCTTCAATGAAATGTAGATTTATATGGAAAAAAAAAAAAAAAAACTGGAACACATCCCTCCTCACCTTTGTGTCTGTGACCACAATTGTATTTTCAGCAAAATCATAGGAATTTACAAAGACTTGAAGCTAGAAAAACAGAGCACTTGGACTCAAATTGGACTTGTGGACCACTGACTTGGGACTTGTCTTGTTCTTGTCTCTTTTTTGACTTGGAACTCGACTTGGACTTGTCTCTCTTTGACTTGAGACTTGACTTGAACTTGTCTCTCTTTGACTTGACTTGGACTCGTCTCTCTTTGAATTGGACTTGTCTCTCTTTGACTTGGGACTTGACTTGGACTTGTCTCTCTTTGACCTGACTTGAACTTGTCTCTCTTTGACTTGGACTTGTCTCTCTTGAATTGGACTTGTTTCTCTTTGACTTGGACTTGTCTCTCTTGACTTAGACTTGTCTCTCTTTGACTTGGACTTGTCTCTCTTTGACTTGGACTTGTCTCTCTTTGACTTGGACTTGTCTCTCTTTGACTGAGACCTGACTTGGACTTGTCTCTCTTTGACTTGGACTTGTCTCTCTTTGACTTAGACTTGTCTCTCTTTGACTTGGACTTGTCTCTCTTTCACTTGAGACTCCACTTGGACTTGGACCTCTTTCCCTCTCATAAAGACTGCATACGCAGGGCGGACATGTTTGAACTGCCCGTGCTAGCATATTTAGCGCTGCGGCTTGGTTAGCATAAATCGATGAGGCCGGTGTAATTAAATCCGTGGTTTCCGATGGGTCGATGGACAGAGGTGATGAATGTTGGATGTGTGAGCTGAAGGAGAAGGTCAGCTGGACATGAGGGACACTGAGGTTATGGGACATGATACGTACGCTTTATGAATATTTAATGTGACATGCAAGTTTGAACGCTGTACGTCCTGTAATACACAAATGTTACCGCTGTAAGTAGAGCTGGACAATATATTGAATTTTAGATATTATTGTGATATGCAAAAATGCCGTAGACAAAAGCGCTAATTTACAATAAAAATGACATGAGAGACCAAGCAAGTTTATTTGTTATACTGCATTCAGACTGGAGTGTCTCGTCGTACAGCAATGGTTTAAACAGGGCAAAGAGCATTTTTAATAGATCCATGTGAGGCATTGTCAGTCCAGATCATGTCCATGTTGTTTGTTTTGTCGTGTCGCCAGATTTTCAGAGCAAGGTTACGCGGGTCAACAGACGCCCCGGACGACAATACGTGTCGCAAATAAGCTTGAACACTCAAGACGCGGCTTTACGTTGATTTAACAGTGAAAATGGACGCAAGAATGCAAATATGCTGTCCGATCGGAACACACTATCAAAGTTTGGACAATAAATCATTCAAAGTGACCCACAAAACAGAAAAAAAAAAATGAGGATACAGTGGAAATAATTTGACAAATATTTGTCCGATAATTAAACACTACAGACATTACCATCTTAATTGAGAAAACAAGGGAATATGTGCCTGGAATAAGTAGTATTTTGCAAAATTTGTGTATTTTTTATTTATTGGCTTGAACTAAAAAAGCTTACTGAAACAAGCATAACATATATTGTTTTACAAATAATCAATCAATCAATAAAAAAAATAAAATACACACTGGCATGAAGAAAAAAAAATGAAATAAATAAATGAGAACTACATTCATTTGTTCTATTAGAAAATCTTTGTTTAAAAAAAAAGTCAAATCACAATAAACACTCGCTTGTCATAATAACTCTCTAAAGTCAAGATCCTTCTCACAGTTTTTATAATTCTTTCCTAACACTTCTAAAAAACAACACTATTATAATGGAATGTCCCAAACAGCTCGTACAGTCTCCTCTTGCCAAACCCAACAGTGAGTGAGGTGTAAGACCAAGTGTCCCACACCAGAGCTGGAGCCGGGCCAATCGGGTAAACACATGTCAGAGTGAAGTGTGGAGTAAGTTCTGTGAGAATATGAGCCGTTCTATCTGTCTTTTCTCTGGATATGATTGTGCAAGAGTGGATACACAGTTTAAACTCTGATATGAAGGTTTTACAGTCAGATAAAGTCCATTCATGAAAGTTTCAAAATATTTGTTTTTCTGACGCAGCTAAATTCCTTCTCCTAACGTCCAGATACGACATTGTGCCGTGTAATTACACTTCCATATGAGGGCTTGGCAGAAGGTGTGACATAAGCGAGGTGGAAACATGAGGAAATGTGGAGAAGACAAACACAATCTGACCTATGTCCAAAAACACAAAAGCACACTCAGTGGAAGACGATAAAACAGGTCTTTACAATGTTCTAATTTGAACCTTATGTGGGCACTTATTACCCCTTGTCAACATAAATCTTACTTTTGCATTAATCAACATGTTTGTAAGGAAAGTTTAAAAATACTGTATGTTGAAATAGAGTTTTGAACTGATGACATCACACAAAGCAAACTAGGACATGTTCAATTTTCTCAGCAGAAACATGTTTTTATGAGCCTGTGAACATGAGTTGGACAAAAGAGAGAACCTTAGTGTATTTTGATGTCTCAAGTTACATTAGAAGTGTTTTTACAAGTTTTTTCTTTCGTTCTTTGTAATTTTCTTAACATAGTTGCTGTGCAATGTAAGGTAATCAGGAAATAGATTTTTAATTCTATTCCCTTATTATGCCCCACCCACTTTTCTGGACAGAGAACTTCCTGCATAGCTCTGTTGATGTAATATGTTTTTCTGTCTTGTAGGAAAATCTTTCTCCAGGCTAACTGCAGCTAAACAGGAAGTATGCTGCTGGAAAAGTGGGCGGTGCAGAATAAGATGAATGGCTAACTTTGCACAGCAAGATACATTGTCATGGTATTTGTAGGTTACTGGGTTTACAAATCCATGAGAAACCATCTTGAAGGACTCCTGCCCAAAGGTTCAAACCTAGTATGAAATGCTTGGACCAATCAGAAGGCTTCTCCACAGAGGGAGGCGGGATTTACAGACATGATGACAGCTGTGAGGCATGCTCACAGCAAAACTACAAACATGGTGACCCAGACGCAGGGATTGAAGACGTTTGAATAAGTTTGAACAGGGAGACACAATTTATTTTTTGAGCATGAAGAAGCACTTTGTTATGAAAGAGAAACTGGATTCGGCAAGAGTCTTATTTATGATTATGTTCTGTGATTAGCTAAAACACAGCTGGTGGGGTGGGCACTTGGTCCAGTCAAATTGAAATATTTTGATAGAAGTTTTTTTTTTTTTTTTCCTGTTGGCTTTTGACCAGATCCATAATGTATAGAACTCATTTCTACAACAACAGCAACAACAACAACAACAACAACAACAACAAGACAACTTAAGTTTTGTAAAGAGAATTTTCAGCTGAATAGACACATTAACAAAAGATCTGTGTGGAAGGAGTTTGATTTTACATTTTTTATTGCACAAAATTGAGAAAAATCCTTTGGACTTTTTTCTATTTCTTTAACTTTCCCTCTTGTTGAAACAAAAACTAATACAATTTTATTGTAAGAGCAAAACTTTCTAAATGAGCACACCACACGTTTGAATGAGACACAATATTTTTTCTTCGGTGAAAAGTGCCACTAGAACCTTTCTTTGTCCATCAGTTTTGAACATATGGAGCTCAACAGACTCGCACATTTTCAAATCAGTTTTCCATTCATTTTTTTTTTCATACATATTTAGAAAAATACAAAACACAAGTTGGTTTTGCGTGCTCTTCTCTCTTCCTTTGTAAAACACTTTGAATTGTGCCTTACATTAGCAGAAACAGTCTTGTATGCATTCGTTTCCACGCAGCTCAAGAGAACAAACCTTGGCGTGAACCTGGATGGCACCTGGGCCGAAGCAGGTTTGAGTGAACAATGGCGTAAAGCGGAGGGACCAGTCGGAGAATGAATGAAGCGAAGCAGGAGGTTACATAAGGCGCTGCTTTGTCTGCTAATACCCGCTAACGTGTAATTACAGACAGATTGAACGTTCCCTCACCGTTCAGACGCAGAGGTAATGTGTTCTTAAGGATCTGCGCTCAAGTAAGTGTATTGTGTGGAACCTGCAATTATCCCAACAGTGAACGTCTGTGACAGCTGAGCCGGGCTGACGGAAACACAGACTTTGCACTTCAACTTATGGGTTTGTCTTTAGATCAAACTTTTACCATATAGTTTGTCATTCTGGTGAACTATTTGCTGTTTTTTTATTGAGGATTTACTCAAAATTTGTCTTGACTCATGCATGTTTGACTAATCCTGTAATCAAAGTTAGATCTAACTTTTTGGGGCCCTAAGCCTGTTGTACAAACCTTTAATGATTAAAGTTTTCAACAACATGCTAAGGGTTGTTAGTAAAACATTTAATCAGTTAATGAGTTAGTAACAGCCAGGTCAAAGCATTTGAATAGATTTTTTTTTATTAATTTAGGCCTCTTAAATGGCAGACAAAAAAATTACAGACTAAATCATATTTCTTGCATTAAAGAGGTAATGTAAGCTCCAACAAAGTCTTTAAAGTGTAAAAAATGATGCACCAATCATATACTATCAAATATCAGCACTGATCCATGACATTTTGCTGTAGCGACTATCAGTTCCGTAATGTCCTGGTTGTGCCTTTAAATCAGACCTGGACAAACTGCGGCCCGGGGCCCAGGTGCGGCCCTTTGACTGTTTTAATCCGGCCCCCAGCACATTTTTGAGAATAAGTGCCACTGTTTATATTTCTATAAAATATAAACAGTGGCAAATCAATCAACGTTTGATTGATTTAGCTTGTTCAAAAACGTGCTTGCAATAATGATAATTTGTCTCACTGATGACCGCGAGGAAAAAATAACTGCCCACCCCTGCTTTAAATGGACACAGTAAGACATATTTACAGGCTAATGTTGATCCAGAACGTCTCATCAGATTGTCACTTGTACAGTTACATAACACTATAACCAGTGTTTGATACTTAATTCAAAGGCATCAATACATGTATCAGAACTGAAAAAGCTGGATTGCTGCATCCCTATTTATAACACATACACGACTTTTAGTTCCAGAGGTGTGGAGAATTGACTTGATTAAACTGACTAATACTTCAGACTCGACTTGGACTTGAAGGTCACTGACTCGAGGCTTGACTTGACTTGTTTTCTATTTTACAAGCAATAACATATCCCTTTAAATTGAATCATTTATTATAAACGAATTAAGCTGTAGAAATACAAGATGTGTTTATTTAGTTTGATATAAAGACTTGATAAGACCGAAAACTAAAAGCAGAGGATTTTTACTCAATTTGAACTTGTGTGGCTCTGACTTGGAACTTGACTCGGACTTGCCTGTTTGAGACTTGACTTGGACTTGAGGCAAAAGACTTGAGACTTGGAAAACAGTAACTGACACAGGAATTCTACATCCTGCATATCCGCTGCACTGCGCTGCGCTGCACCTCAGAACACCTCAGATTTTGTGTGCAAAGCCTCTCCTACTGGATGCATGTTGTCTCCGCCAGGCTGCAAGCCTCGAGAGGCACGAGAAGAGCATGCGCGGAGAGCACAAGTTTACGAAGTAAAAGTTTTCAATTAAAGCCAAAATAGCTCTGTATTGTGCAGCGGGAGTGCAAAAAACGGCCGTGTTTGATGAGATCGCTCTTTAGTTCACATCACATGAGCTCACGTGTGTTCTTTCTCCCACACGAGGGCAAAGGCATTACGTGAATAAGTTTGATAAAAATTATTCAGTGACATAAAGTGAAAGTTTACAGCCGACTGAGTTAAACTGGTAAAGCAACTATTTGTATAAAGATTAAATACAACTACTGTGATCAAAATAAAGTCTTACTTTGAAGTTCCGGACGTACTTCAAGTTCTGTTTCCTGCTTGGTGCGGTCTGATCTGTGGAACTTGATCAGGTCGGACCTGGGCGCAGAAGATTTTACTGTTGATCCGCAATTTTGTCGGACGGCGTTGGAAGGACGGAGCTGATTTGCTGACCTGCGCAGCGCATATGCAGGATGTGGAACCGACCTCATTCATTTGAAAGGCTGCGCAATTGCTGTGAAGGTCGTGGTGCTGAGCATCGCAGTTCCACTACACTTCCTTTCGGTCAGTTCCAAATAAGAACTTTGTAAAACTGATCCAATTTTACTTTGACAAATATAACTTCAGCTGTCTACTTGTGTGTGTTTGTAGATAACTCAATATATCATCAAAAGCAAATTCAGTGTTGAAGACATTTCCATCACAGCTTCAACCAGTGCATATTCTATTATTGTGTCCTTGAGCAAGACACTACCCTCCTCACTGAACCATTTGTCTGGTTTCTTAGCCATTCTCTCTCTCTTTCTCTCTCTCTCTTCTTAAAAACCAGAAGCAGGTCCACACTCCGAGTCTTCCGGTCATGCTCCGTGATCCGAGCCTGATCCCGGACCTGGACTTGGACAGGATTAGTCTCCGGGCGTGAGGATTTATACTGCACACGTTTGGGAAGAGTTGTAAAAAAATCTTTGGCTGGAGAAAATTGCGGTGTAGTGGTGGGATTTTCACATACACTTTCACCCTGATGACTTCAGAGACTTTCTGTCCCACTGCAATATTTCGGATTGGTCCCACGTTGAATATTCGGCCCGTTTCGGAGCTACTTTATGGACAGTAGAAGTTGATGTTTTATAGCTTAGATGTAACAGGGAAAGGGAAGTTTTAGAGCTAAACGTTACTATGGAAATGATCGTGGGATTGTTACAGTTGAAGAAAACAGACAATAATTATAATAAGTCAAGATACGACAGAGACAGCGACCGTTTTGTGGAAGCTGGAAGCATAAATCCTGCTTTGATGTCGCCATTTCTGTTTATCTGATTCATTTTGATGTCTGTGTGAAATATATTAGACTCTAAAGCCCTGGACATCTAACGTTTACTCTCACTGATCATTTAAACAATCTGATCCTGAGACTAAAGACGTTTCCCCGTCGAACGATTAAACAACTAAAAAAGGGGAAGGGCAAAAGCTCTTTATCTGACCAAACTGTGTTAAAAAAGACTAAAAAAAATGTGATAAAGCTCATTCAAACACAACAATCTATATCAGAGGTGGGCAATCTTTTTTTTTTCACAAGGGTCATATTCGAAGTGGCGGAGGGCCGAACTGTGATCATTGGTGTAACACAGCGGTTCCCAAACTTTTCAGGCAAAATATTGACGTACCAACTCATGACCCCCACAGCAGAATAACATGGATGTCTTTAGAAATTTCAAGACGAAATGTGCCTTTGTCTACCGCAGCGTTTTTAAGTCAATAACATTTCTCATGCCAGTGTTACTTACTTACAGAGTTAGTATCTTGACCTCTGCTCATTCGAACCCATACCCTTGTGTCCTTGAGCAGCACACTTACCTGACTTCCACACCGTCTCCAGTCTCCATTCCTCCAAACCCAGAGCCAATTAGAGCGTCTAAACGAGCGCTAAGTGAGCTGTTTGTCAGACGTGGCTCTGCTGAAGCCTGGGGTCAGTGAACACCGGACCTCTGCTGCTACTGCTGATAATAATCTCTGTTTACAGATGAAGTGTGAGGAGCTATGCCATCTGTCCACTGGTGTCAGCTCGTCGTCCTCGGTTACATTACTGCACCGAGGAGAAGGACTGTGATTGGCCCGTTTGAGTCAGGAGAAGAGTTTTAATTGGTCTTTTACCACAACAACGTCATGGCTGCTTTATAAGAGTGAAAATGCACAAAAGGAACATATTAATGAATAAGTCTCATTTGAGGCATAAATAAAACAAAAAAAAATATTTCGAGCAAAGTCCTGTTGGGATGTACCAAGACCCGGTTTCATAACAGCACCGGTGCTGCGCCTTAACAATCCAGTAGGTCGATAAGCTCCAGGCCCATCAGTCCTCTTACTGGTTCTGAGTGAATGCGTTTCTTAAAATATGCCCCATTCATGCCCCTTATCATTTCTGCTTTGATT
Organism: Mugilogobius chulae; assembly: GCA_038363315.1. Lineage (NCBI taxonomy): Eukaryota > Metazoa > Chordata > Actinopteri > Gobiiformes > Gobiidae > Mugilogobius > Mugilogobius chulae. Next base: position 9,486,129 of record CM076415.1, on the reverse strand, counting down.
GTGTGCATTTCCACTTTATTGGTGCATTTCCCATTTCGTCCTCCGCCTGTGTTTGGGTGCAGACGTCCAGGCTTTGAGCGCACCACGCCAGACACACAGGCGACTGGGACAGAGCAGCGCTAACAGCGCTAGCACACGTTTGAAAGTATTATACAGTACCCAGCTCAAGTGTATCAAGTTCACAACTCGATCTGCTAAACCTGGATTTTCTTAATGAAGCCATGCGCACACATGTATGCACTGACCAATCAAAACAACTTAGCTGCGGATTTCCACCGTCAGAAAACGTGAAGCAAATATATACAGGAGATATATAAAATCTAAGCCAAAGGATGTGAGCTGTAGCTTCAAGTGGAGTCTGCAGTTAGGAGGCTAATCACAGACACAGAAGTTACTCTGCAGAGTTTATTTGAATCTCCATCAATGTAACAGACTAAAGTAAAAATGTGCAGACATCACGAAACAGTTAACAGATCAAAGCAGTTAAGGCTGATTTAAGCTTCCCCGTTGGGTGAAGTCCAGGCAAGGGCTGCCATTGGAGCTTCTCTGAGTTAATCAGGTTGCAGGTGCGTCTAGTCAGTTGCACCAATCACAACCAGATCACAGATCAGCTGTGCGTTTTGACGCTATGTGACTTTTGCACGGAGGAGCACGAGAACAGCACGAACACGGCGCAACTGTTGTTGCAAGCTTTCTGATTGGCTACCAGAAGCCCTGGAGAAAAAACAAGAGACAGAAGATCCAATGGCACCCTTGCCAGGGCTTCAACCAACGGAGAAGCTTAAATCAGCCTTTAGACTGAATAAGCTGTATCTTTAGCTCAGACAAGTGTCTTTTGGTCAAAGTGATGTGTAAACACACACAGCCAAATGGGGACGAAGTGTAGTCAGTCATTCAATAGTTTTCACCATGAAAGCATTTATTAACCATCACACTGAAAGAGTAAGCAACAGCATTCTCAGTCTAGTCACTGTTACATATCACCTCTTCTCTTCACAAACCCTTGCACGATGCATTGATACAAAAGAATACATCGCAGCTTCCCCATTTCCTCGTTTCTGTGCAGCCCTCTCTCCGTTCACAAACCATGACTTCTTTAGGAACAGGTTATGAGCTTGCTGCATGTTGCCATAGAGATCTGCTCCTTTTAAAGTGATTGAGTTTCGTAGGAGTGCGCGGTGGCAGAGTGGTTAGAGGTCTGGCTTCCCAACAAGGAGGTTGTGGGTTCTACTCCTGGATCAGACCACATCAACATCTCATCGCATCTCTGTACATTTTGCCTAAAGAGTGAATGATTGTCTGTCTAACCCTGCGATGAGTTAGGTCTTTGACAAGGGTGTTTCTCCGCCTAAGGCCCAGAGTCACTGGGGTAGACTCCAGTCCCCCTAATGGGAACAAGCAGTACAAAATGAATGAACTTTGTAGAACCCTGTACGTTTGAGTTTAAAAAAAATTCATCATTAACCTGCTGAATATCTGCTTTGGCTTTACCATATTGAAGACAATTGGAAATGTGTGTTTTTGACAACAAATGTGTCTCCTTTATGACAGAAAATTGTATTGAATGCCACCTCATTGCCTTGGTTTACTACAGAATCTACTGTGATCATGTCATTTTCACACACTTAGCCGAAGACGGTTCCTCCTTCAGGGATGTTCGCTTCCTTCCCAAAATAGCTGTACAGTTTGTGAGCTTGTTATGAGGTTGTGTTGTTATCTTTTGAAGTACGTCTGAGACTCTCACACACACACATGAGTAGACTGCGTTAGAGAAGCTGGGGAGCGGCGGCCATGTTGGACTAATGACAGAGCACATAAAACCAACGAGCAGGAAAAGCGGTGGGGAAATGGGAAACACCTGTCCGGCACTTTGAGATGATGACACTCTCATAACCTAACGACAAACAAACTATATTTTACTTTTATGGTTCTGTTGTCCTTTTTCTACACAGTAAACATACACAAGGTGAAATAGTCACTCAGATTAAGTCAATAACACATGGCTAAGTCTGTCAGTTAGCTCTTTTGTGACTAGTTCTGTATGGAGGTTACTACTACTTAAGGTTGTTGTCAGTAAATACATTTGTAATTAGCAAGATTATAAAGTTGTTTTTTTTTTTAAGACATCTGATTTGTTTATTCTCAACTATTGACTACAAGAATACAACTGGTCAGAGGCCAAGACCCGAAATGTTCAGCTTTCATCCTGGAAGAGCCACACTAGAATCGTCTACTGCCTCCACCAGGGCCCAATGCATTTGTATTTAATTAGTATTTACAACAGAGACCCTTAGACCCATAAGCTCTTTATTACAAATATATTTCAACATAACAGGGGTTTGATGTAATTCAGGGGGTCTGGGGGTCCTCCCCTAGGAGAATATTTTAAAAAATCCTAAGCATTTTTTTGTATTTTGTATTGTTCTGAATGTGATATTTTTAATATGTGATATAATTTTGCTATCATTAAACAGACATGACACAGTTTAACAAAGGTCTCTAGGGGCCCTCCATAAAGTCCACAAAGTTTACTCATATTTCCCTCAGGGTTTTTTGAGTTTTTCCTTGCCGAGAAGGAGGGTCTGAGGACAGAAGGAGGGTCTGAGGACAGAAGGAGGGTCTGAGGACAGAAGGAGGGTCTGAGGACAGAAGGAGGGTCTAAGGACAGAAGGAGGGTCTAAGGACAGAAGGAGGGTCTAAGGACAGAAGGAGGATCTAAGGACAGAAGGAGAGTCTAAGGACAGAAGGAGGGTCTAAGGACAGAAGGAGGGGTCTAAGGACAGAAGGAGGGTCTAAGGACAGAAGGAGGATCTAAGGACAGAAGGAGGGTCTAAGGACAGAAGGAGGGACTAAGGACAGAAGGAGGGTCTAAGGACAGAAGGAGGGTCTAAGGACAGAAGGAGGGTCTAAGGACAGAAGGAGGGTCTAAGGACAGAAGGAGGGTCTAAGGACAGAAGGAGGGTCTAAGGACAGAAGGAGGGTCTGCTCTACTAATAATCTGCTTTGACATGCTTGATCAAATGTTTCATTGAATATGTATTGTTTTATTTTGATTTCCTATTATTCATATTTGCTAAAATTAAAAACTTGGGAAGTCCTCAGAGACGACTGTTGTTGTGATTTTGGGCTATACAAAAATAAATTGATTGATTGATTGATAGGAGCATTAGCCAGTAAGTCTCAGGACTGTCCTGTGTGATCAGAGCAGAGAAAACACTGCTGCTGCTGCTTCAGTCAGCTCAGCAACTAACTTCTGTTTTATGTCACATTCATGCAAAGATTTTCACATGTTTTATGTCACTGTATATTTTAGACTTTTGCTTTGGGAATATTTTCACAAAATAAGGATGATTATGAAGCTCCAGTTTCACAGAATGACACTGACAACAAATGTCTCTCACAAGAAGCAACAGTTAAATAGCTTTGACTGCACTGACAGTTGTATGGAGCCTGCTGCTGTAGAGAGAGGGAAGGAGAGAGAGAACGTGTGGAGGTGCAAATGTTTGTGAATGAGCCAAAGAGCTGCACTCTGATTGGTCAACAGCCGAATGCAGCTCACAAGCTTTGGGCTTGCCATCCTTGGTCTACTGAAATAGTTGAGTTTGACCTTTCTAGCCGACTAGTCAACAAGTCTGTCCAAGCCCTTAACATGTATTAAAAGAGCCTTGAACATATCATCAAATGTATTATTATTATTGCAAATCTTCCCTTTATATTGTGATAAAACATATTAGGCCAAGTCAGTCAAGTAAGCACTAGACAAGTAACTTCTTCTACTCCTTTTTATGCATTTAATAACTCACATTATGCACATTATGAATGAGAGATACACTGTTAGAACATTCGACAAAAGTGATTTTTACCGAAGTCGTTCCCTTTAATACTTCACTGTCTGTAACTGACTCAGTGCAGCTCATGAAAAGACACGGACAAAACAAAAGCTGACATTGTTCCACTTTGACCAGGACAATACCTGACGACCGAGTGACTAAGTGCAGCCCCTCGTCCCACTGACTCATGCCTCCTCCCCAGACCCACCCTCACCTCTGCATTGTGCCCGGGCGACCCTCCGAGGCGGGTGTGGTGCCCTCCCAAAGGCCCCAGCCCGAAACCCGACACCTGGACGGGACAGATAAAAGAGCAGCTCATGTGTAAGAGTAGAGAGCCTTCTATTCAGACGTCCCGAGCTGAAGGGGACAAGCAGGGGCCCGGTGTAGGATGTCTGTCCTCTGGTCCTGTCTGAGGTCTGCAGGCTCAGGTCCGTTTAGGTTCACATGTGATGGATGAGATAAGTAGGTCTGCACTTCTAACAATGTGTCTCCTTCCTCTGTGTCTCACCGTCTCGTGTCTTAAGCCTGGTGTCCACTGCACCACGTCGGCTGTTTACTATAAAAGAAGTCTGATGTCACACCAAGAAATACAAGTCTAAGCTGTGACTACAACTCAAGTTTATCTGATATTGTTGTAGCTATAGGTCAGTGTTTCCCAACAGCTCCTAGGTCGAGTGCAAAGATAGAGTTTAGATTCTGGACTTGAGCCTGAACCTAGCCCACATTTCTCGCTCCTCGGGCAGATACCTGTGTGTTTGAGCGAGATGTAAGGAGGAAACACTGTATTGACCCTTTGCATCTACGTCACATGATCACGTGGCTGCGCCATGATGGAGGCAATTCGTGGCATATTTTCTTATGTTTCCGTAAAGAAAGAGTGGAAGGTTCTAGTGCATGTTCAGTACATTTGTCTGTGGAAGTAGGACATGTTTTAGACGCACAAAGCAGGTATTTGGAAAAGCTGATCCAGACTCTTCCTCCTGTGTTGGTCTGACTTTAACGCCTCATGATTTGTACCATTCTGCGGTAAACAGGGTTTTGTCTCACACTGGAGCAGATTTTAAAGGTTTTCCAGTCACTTGGCTGTAGATCATGTGAGGCTGGTGTTAGCCACACATGATGCAGGTTGTTTCAAGTATTCTTTCTTTCTCTCATGAGTATTGACTTACCTTGTTCAAAGTGTTCCTGCAAATCTGTAACAGGTTGGAGAGATTCCAGTTCTTTGGATTTATTGCTGTCACTGACGTCTTCTATCTTCATCTAAATGTAAAGGAAAAGCTTCAGACTTAGGCGTACAACCTCTGCCTGTTACAGACATTTTACAATTGAAATCAGTAAACGTAACTTAGAAACAGGCAGGTTTTTGGCAAAGTTTCCATAGTTGTAATGCACACAATACATGAGATACATCATAATGCACTTTCATTAAATGCTACTGTGCTACTTGGTTGTTTTTTTTGTTTTTTTTGGGGACATGAGCTAAATTCTAAACAGAACGGCAGACAAGTTCTCAAAACCAAGAAGTTCAATCACCCAATCAGGGAAGAATTCTGCGCTTTGGGGGTAAAGTGATGAGACAGCAAACTCCATACTGTAATTTCATACAACTATCACACATTGCTCTAACACAGTGCTTCTCACAGTGGGGATGGTCGCCACAGGATTTCAAAATGTACTTTTACAATTGAATCAAGTTTTTGGGGAACTGGGCTCATATAAAGCAATACATGATCAAAAGAAACGCAAGTAACCCAATTTAAATGGTTTGTAACTTAAAATTTCAAAAAGTAAATCTTTTTTGCTTTGGCGTTCACAAACTGGTTGCACGGTTATTTTGGAAGTCCAGGACTGAAAGTTTGGGAACCCCTGCTCTAACCAAGTGGTTCTTAACATTTTTCCTTGAAGCCTTCCCTCCTCGCTTGAATTTGGATTTGTCAAGCCTCCCTGATTCTAATCGCAAAATCTAAACTGACTGAAATCCTAATACGCTCAAGTCAAGCTAGGGCTGCAGATAATTTAAAGGTCGGAGATCGAAATCAATGTGTCCATGTTAGGTCAAAACTTTTTAAATCTAAATGAGGGCAAGACCGAAATTGTAATGTTTGGCCCTATGGACCCCTCATGGACATGGGTCCCCTCGAGGGGTCAATCCATCCCTCAACCACCACCTTGGCGTCACTCTAGACAGTAATTTTAAACTTGAAAGCAGGTCAATTCCGTTGTGAAATCTAGTTGTTATCACCTTTGTCTTTTAGCCAAAGTGAAACCTTTTTTATCTTTAAAGATTTTGAGCAGGTTATACACGCGTTTGTTTCTACTCGTCTAGACTACTGCAATGCTCTTTACAAAGGAATAAATCAAAATGCACTTTATCGCTTGCAGTTAGTTCAAAACTCCGCAGCCCGGCTCCTAACAGGAAGCAAAAACGAGACCACATCACACCAATCCTTGCGTCGTTGCACTGGCTTCCTGTTACTTTTAGAATTGATTTTAAAATGTTATTGTTTGTTTTTAAAGCTTTGAATGGACTGGCACCTACTTACATCTCGGACCTCATCCAAATTTACACACCAACGCGCGCTCTGAGGTCTGAGAGCCAGCTCCAGCTCATGGTGCCTAAGACGAGACTTAAAACCAGAGGGGACAGAGCGTTTTCTGTGGTGGGCCCTAAGCTCTGGAACGCTCTGCCCCTCCATGTTAGATCTGCCCCCACTGTAGAGTGTTTTAAGTCTCGTCTTAAGACCCACTTTTACTCTCTGGCTTTTAACACCGTGTGAGTTGTGTGGTCCTCTGTTGTCTTTTATTATTTTGGTTTTATTTTATTTTATTACTTTTTTAATTGTGCTTTTATTTTATTTATTTATTTATTTTAGAAGTTGCACAGCTTTTATTTGTTTTTTATTTCTGTCTTTTATGTCTTTTTGATAAATTGTTTTCTATATATATTATTTTATTTTGCTGACTTGTATATTTTGCTATTATGTGCAGCACTTTAGAAACTATTTTGTTTATAAAATGTGCTATACAAATAAAGTTGGATTGGATTGGATTGGATAGATGTCTGTATAGGTCATGTAAGTGCTGAAACGCTAGCTTATGCCTGAGCTATAAAAAAACATTTCTTTCTTTCTCAAATCCAAAGCCAAGTTTAAAGCCCAGTTTCCAGACGCCGGCGTACAAACCCATATAGCTCTGGTGCTAATGGTCCGCGCTTCCTCCAGAACCAGCAAGCGAGAGCGTGGCTATGGGAACGACGCGGCAGGAGGAGGAGCGGTGGCTGATGGGTAACGCAGCTGCTCGGACGCAGGAATCCACCGGAGCAGAACTGTCCTGCTAAAGTACATGTTAGCTTTGGAACGGGACCGGCAGATCCACAGGCTGCTCGGAATGTTCGGAGGATGACGCGGACTGGGAATATTTAGGTTATTCCGTGTTATATTTAGAGAAAGAGAGAGACAGTATGGAAAAAAGTCAAAAAGTGTGTTGATTTTTTTTCCTTCTGTAAGATTAAGTTTATATTCTCTGAGTAGAGAGAGAGAGAGAGAGAGAGAGATGGGAGTGTGGGAGGGAGAGAAAGAGAGATGGGAGTGAGGGAGGGAGAGAGAGAGAGAGAAAAGACAGACAGTGAAAAAGAGAGGGAAAGAAAGAAGAAAGAGAGAGTGAGAAGAGGGAGAGACAGTAAAGAGAGAGAGAAGAGAAGAGGCAGGGAGGGAGAGAAAGAGAGAGAAAAGAAAGAGAGAGAAAGAGAATAGAGAGAGAAAGAAGAAGAAGAGAGAGAGGGGAGAGAAGAGAAATAGCGAGGAAGAGATAGAAAGAGAGAGAGAAGAGAGAGAGATAAAAAGAAAGAGAAGACAGGGAGACAAGAAAGACAGTATCAGACAGAGAGGATAGAGAGGAGGAGGGGAGATTTAAGGAAAGAGAGAGAAGAGAAAGTGAAGAGGGAGAGGAGAGAGAAGGGATTGACGTTTGACAGCAAGAGGGAGGTCGAGAGAGAAGAAAGGAGAGGGGGAGAGAAGTAAGAGGACAAGGAGAAGACAAGAGAAGGGAAGAGAGAGAATCAGGTAGATAGATGAAGACAGAGAGAAAAGAGAGAAGGGAATGGAGAGAGAAATGAGAGAGAGGAACAAGAGGAGAAGAGAGACATGAGACAGTCAGACAGAAAGGAGGTGAGGAGAGGAGAGGAGAGAGTGAAGGAGAGGAGGAGAGAGAGAGAGGAAGAGAGCAACAAAGGAGAAAGAAAGAAAGAAAGAGACAGAGAAGAGTCAGACAGAAGAGATAGAGAGGAGAGTGAAGAGAGAGGAGAGAGAAGAGAATGAAGTGTGAGGTCAGGGAGAGAGGGAGGAGTGAGAGAGAGAATGAGAGAAAGTGAGCAACAAAGGAGAAAGAAGAAAGAAAGAAAGAGAGAGAAGAGAGACATGAGAGAGTAAGACAGAAAGGATAGAGAAGATGAGAGAGAAGGGAATGGAGTGTGAGAGCAAGATGGAGGGAGGGCGCAAGAGTGAAAGAGAGAGAGAGAGAGAGAGAGAGGAGAAAGAGAGAGGGCAGGGTCAGAGAGAGAGAGAGTCTACAAGAAAAGAGGAATAGAGAGAGAGAGGGGGGGTGAGAGAGAATAACTCACATACATAAGTTTACCTTACAAGTTTTTATATGTGCTATGTATTTATGCTAAAGTATAACCATACGTGGCAGCTTTTTTTTTTTTTTTTTTTGGGTGACCTTAAAAAAAATCATCCAATCATCATTATACTGTCCTGTCCCACACCAGCATCTCACCATAATTTAAACCCGTCCGTGGGGCAGTGATCATGTGCCCAGTCCCGGGGCAGAATCAGTCTCCTTTTACCCCAGCTGAGCTCCATCACCCCAGGCCCCAGCGTCCTCCTCCTCCTCTCTTCTTCTCTCCCCAGCACGCTGCTCGGAGGCTGGGCTGGATTTACATGATGAACCTGTATGGGCCGCGTCTGGGATGAACTTATCCTGGAGAAGAAAAACTAAACTGTCTCTGTCCAGAAGAAGAGATCGATAAACTGTTAAGGACAAAAGAAGTGAGCAGCAGGGTTTAAAGCAGAGCCCACCTGCAGAGAGAGAGAGAGTGAGGAGAGAGAGAGAGACTAGGGAGGGAGAGAGAGAGAGGAGAAAGAGCGAGAGAGGAGAGAGAGTGAGGAGAGAGGGAGAGAGAGAGAGGGAGGGTGAGAAAGAAAGGAGAGATAGAGAGAGAGAAGGAGGAGGGGGCAGAGAGGAGAGAGATAGGTGAGAGAGAGAAGAGAGGAGAGAGAGAGAGAGGAGAGAGTAGAGAGAGGGGGGGTAAGAGAGAGAGAGAGAGAGGGAGAGACAGAGAGAGATAGGTGAGAGAGAGAAAGAGGAGAGAGAGAGAGGAAAGAGTGGAGAGAGGGGGGTGAGAGAGAGAGAGAGGGAAGAGACAGAGAGGAGGGTGAGAGAAGAGAGGGAAGAGAGAAAGAGGGGGGGTAAGGAGAGAGAGAGAAAGAAGAGAGAGAGAGGAGGGAGAGAGAGAGAGAGAGTGAGCAGAGAGAGGAGAGATGGAGAGAAGGGAAGAAGAGAGCAGAAAGAGAGAGATAGAAAGAATCTACTAATTATGACAACAATAATTAAGTAATGAGTTGAAATGACTTGGATTCGAGATACGAGTGCAATGTTGTCAAGTTTATTACCAAATCCAGTGGTCACATCCGTCGCTACGACATAACAATAACCAAACCATCTCATCCTCCATTTACCCTCCAAAATCCTGATGTAATCCAGTTAATCCCAGTGAGACTATTTTTCAATGTATGGACCATTCACAATCTGGCAACACAAGTTTCATCTGTGATTGTGATATCATTAGTTGTGTGTTTCCTGTTCCTTTAACTTTTTTTTTTTTTTTTTTTTTCAGCATAATATTCTCATTTTGAAATAATTACTCTGTCAGCATTTCCAAAGAGTCACTGGATTAAACAGTCAAAAAAAGCTCTTGTTTGAACCAGTGCACAGACCCAATGGCGGGCAATATTTTTCTCTGCAGGCCATATTCGACCCCGGAGAAGTGGTCTAGGGCCAGACCTCCATTTCTGGTGTAATCTCATTTGCAAGTACAATTTTTTCATTGGCTTTTTGGCTTTGTAGACCAATAGTCCCAATGTGAGTCGGTCATGAAGCAAATTATGGGGGTTGCGAGATTATTTTTTGATGCAATTTTACAAATACAATATTGTATTTAATCAATTATTACTTTGGAAACAGTGAGTTGTAATGCATTTTGCCAAAAACACACAAACTACTAAAATAATTCAGATTAAACCCTTTTTAGATGGATCTACAACTTGAAATCATTAGAAAAATCTACTTTAAAGTGGGGGTTGCGAGTTGCTGGTTGTTTTGGGTGTCCCGGTCTGAAAAGTTTGGGAACCCCTGTTTTAGAGTAGGCTACTATTTAGACCATTAACTGGAATAATATTAGGACAACAGGCAAAAACGCCAAGTCAATCAAATATAAGAAATAGAAAGCGAAGACCACTTGTTGCTATGAGATGTCTTTGCTAGCTAACGCTGCCCACACACTACACGACTGTTTGCTCATTTTCCCATGTTAATTTCAGTCGCACTTAGTCATGCCTAGTCGAGATTAGTCGAAGCTAGTTGAAGCCAGTCACTTGTGTAGTGTGTGGATGTCTGCGACTCAACTCGCGTTTGAATCATGTAGTTTGTGACAGGTCTAGACTAGACTAGACTGCAGTCGCAGGTTTTTAACATGTTGGAATTATAAGCCCGATTTTTGCCTCGCTCCGGTGCTGTTCACCGTTTCTGACGCTCCTCTGGGCAAACACAGAGCCCAGCGCTAATGAAACAGCCGAGGAGGCAACTCAACGTGTGAGGTTAAACTTTCTTGTTACGTCTTTTCTGACGAACAACGCAAAACGCGTAACAGCGAGGCACAAAGTGAAAGCTCCCTACGTGTCAACTGACCAGTTCATGCACACACGCTTCACCTCTGATGACCAAAACAACAGCAGCGCACCATAGACACATGTATCAGCGCACTCACCTCCTCTCCTCTCTCACGAGGCGCTGCGGACGTCCTCCTCACTCCAACAACACAATTTTTTTCTTCTGATAAATCTCATAACTTCCTTTGCCATTTCTAGTGTCATTTTAAGAGAGCTAGCTAACTAGCGTGTTTGTGCCGGTGTTATGGTTATTTCAGCATCTCCATCCGGACGTGCAGGGGCCACATGACCCGTTTTAACCAATGAAAAGTGTTTGCTTATGGCAAAAAATAAATAAATAATAATTACGCTAAAACAAAACTTTTTTTCTGACTTGTTTGTAGAAATTATTAATCAAAGACCAAACAATAATAAAATAATAATAAAAAAAAAATTGTGTAGTGTGTTGTGTAGTGTGTGGGCTCAACGTTCTTAAATCACTCTCAGTCCAGTCTTGTAGTGTGTGGGGCAAAATTGCATTCTAAGTCACAACTGGAAAGTTGTGTAGTGTGTGGCCAGCTTTAGCAGTAATATGTTAACTAGTCATTTAAAATGGTTAAACAAAGCTGAATCAACTCCAGCTGTGTCTGTTCTAAAATCCGTTTTTGCACGTCCTCTTTAAACCCAAACGAAGCAAACACAAACTCAGCCTTTCAAGTCTCACATTATGACATTCTTAAAAGATCAAAAAGGCCGATTCCTCATCTGACGTCAGCTCTAAGATCAAGAACCATCTCTGACAAGACAAAAGCGGCAGATGGAGAGATAGAGAAGAAAGAGAGATGAATGTGTTGGTTTGGTGGTGGAGGAGGAGGAGGTGGAGCAGAGGGAACAGGTGGTGCTGTGGTGGTGGAGGCTCTCACACAGCTGCTGCAGTCAAACGTGTGTGTGTGTGTCGTTTAAAGACCTGCCAGCTCGGAGATCAAGAATCTGGCAGGGATCTGGAGAGTTCTGATGACAGAGTGGAGCGAGGACATGATGGAGGAGCAGCTCTCAACAAGGCAACGCTTAATGGTTTTATTGCAGCAGTTTGGAAACATAAAAAGTTTGGGATGTTGCTGCGTCGTGTTCTTTGTCGTTCCGTACCAGCTTTACCGATCATGTTTCATTTATATTTAGCGAAAAATACAACAACATAATTTGGTTTTCGAAAAGTAAAAGTCTTTATGTAAATGAGACGTTACTAATAATAAATTACGTGGATATTCCGTCACAAATGGAGAATACTAAGCACAGGGCTATTTGAGGTTTGGTGCAGACCCAACTTCTGACATTGAGAGCTACAAATGCCCATCCAAGCTTTTCGTTATTCCAGTGGACAGTACATAACCTGGAGGTACGTGTGGAGCCAACCCGCGGCAGATGGAATTTGTAGACTGTGGATTAGGGCTGGGCAGTATCATATCATATATCGTGATATTATGTGGAAAAAATGAAACTGAGAATATCACAGTATAGGGCTGGGCGATATGGGAAAAAATTGTATTCACATTTTCTTGGAATCATATTCAGATTTCAATTTGATCACGATTGTTAAAATTGTTTATTTTTTCCAAAATGATTTTTTAAGAAAAGTTTTTCTTCCACAATCAATAGGGCTGGGCAATATCGCCGCATGATTGTCGTCAAAAATCGATTGGCAGGGAAAGAGTCGTGAGGGCTGGGCATATGATAAAATTGTATATCACAATCTGGAATGATTTCAATTTGATCACCGGATTGTTAATTGTTTATTTTCTTTTTTTAAGAAAGTTTCATCAAGTTAAATCGTTGATAAAAAATCGAATATTGTTGAATTTCACATAAGAGATTCTTAGCATATTTTCGTGCTTAAAAGTTGTTGTTAATGTTGAAAAAAAAAACGATTAAATTATGCCAAAATCATTAATACTTGTTTAGTGGCAACACACAACTTCAAATCAATTGATTATTTTTTAAACTTTTATTGAAGGGTTGCTGTTTGGGGATTTTTTAAAGATTTGGTCACTTGTTTTTCTTTGAAAATCTGTCAACAAGACAGCCTTTGACAGCTGGTATTTAGCCATTGACAGTAGGAACTTTCTGGAAAAAATCAGATACTTGGACATGAATCGTGATAAAATCGAATTGTGATCTGGTTCCAAGAAAACCGTGATTATACATTTTTTGCCATATCACTCAGCCCACAAATCAAGTGTCTAGAATCCAGCCGTCTTAAGGCTGATTCAGTGTTGCCAGATTTTCAGAGAAAAAGCAAACTCAATTTCCAAAACAAGGACCTCAATCCTTTAATAAAAAAATTTAATTAATAATTACATTAGAACATGTTTAGTTGGATTCCACAAAACAGTTTTCAGCATTTTTAACATCCCAATATTCACTTCTAGACCCCTAAAGATATGGCTAAAAGTCCCATTATATTTTTTAATTTAGACCTTGGAAAAAATAGCACAAAAGCACTTATTTTCATTACTTGAAGTGACAGGGCCCAAAAACCACAATTCTTCCCCCAAATTCTTCTTGAAAAACCAAAAAAAACAAGCCAATATTGCTGTCAAGAA